>JAAGEH010000480.1:60851967-60956597 GCA_011751065.1 Lasiurus cinereus
TATATATATATATATATATTATTGATTTTTCAGAGAGGAAGGGAGAGAGAAAGTTAGAAACATCGATGAGAGAGAGACATCGATCAGCCGCCTCCTGCCCGCCCCCTACTGGGGTTGTGCCCGCAACCAAGGTACATGCCCTCGACCGGAATCGAACCTGGGACCTTGCAGTCCGCAGGCCGACGCTCTATCCACTGAGCCAAACTGGTTTCAGCGAGGGGATGTTCTGTATCCACACAGCGCGGTGGGCCAGCTGTGGCTGGTAGGAGAGAAGCCGAATTCCTCATTTTATTTCATTTCAATACATGGACATGTTATGGACAAGTGGCTTCTGGTTTGAATGGCCCACCTCTCCACAGCACAAAGCTGTGTGATGGGTCCACGTTCACTTGGGACCGTCTGTCACCCCAACTTTGCTGCCCAGACCTGGCCCCACGTCAGCCAGGAAGAAAAGAGGTGGCCCCGTGATGTACCTAAACTCCAAGAGCACCCCCTGAGCATCTCGGGAGGCCGCTCCTGGCTCCTGGCGTTTCTCCTTTGGCTTTCTCATTCTCTCCTGCCTCAGAGCCCCGTGGTTGACTCAAGGTGCCCATTTCCTGCGGCTGCCATCACCAAGCAGCGGATACATTGGTACCTCGAGATACGAGTGCCCTAACATAACGAGATTTTTGAGATACGAGCCGTCGAGCGAGTAGTTTTTGCTTTGAAATACGAGCAACAGTTGAGATAGGAGTCATCGCGCGGATCGGCCGGCTGCACATGACCCACCCGTTTACCGCGACTCGAGCGGCTCATAGTTTTCCACGCCTCAAGGTTATGGAACGAATTAAACTCATATCTCGAGGTACCACTGTACTTGGTGGCTTAAAACCACAAGAAAGCATTCTCTCCCGGTTCTGGGGGCTGGATGTTCAAAGTCAAGGTGTCAGCAGGGCCAGGAGCCCTCCCCCCCAGGCCCTGAGGGAGAACGCTTCCCTCATCCCCCTCCTTCTGGGGCCCCCTGGCCACGCTGGGGCCTCCCTGGCTGAGATCTTCATCACTGACCTCTGACTTGTCTTCCCTGCATCTGTTTCAAAGTCTTCCTCTCGTTGCTGTTACACAGATGTCTGCCAATAGGACGTCATCTTAACTTGAGTACCTCTCTGCAAAGATCCCATTTCCAAACCAATTCCCGGGCCCGGGTCCTGGGGGTGAGAATTTAAACATGTTTTTTTGGGGGGAAGGATACAATTCAGCTTGCAACACCTCGCACATGGGACATACAAAGGGAAGAAGCATAAGAAAACCAGCAGCGATGAGACACCGGGTGAGTCGCCCATTCAAGGCATGCCCCTTGCATTTCTTCTTTAATTATGCCAACAACACTCTGAGGTCTTAGGGCAGTGGTTCTCAACCTTCCCAATGCCACGTCCCTTTAATGCAGTTCTTTCGTTGTAGCAAAATAATTGTATGGTCGGGGGTCACCACCACATGAGGAACTGCATTAAAGGGACGTGGCATTAGGAAGGTTGAGAACCACTGTCTTAGGGGCTGTGGTGGTCTCTCTTCCAGATGAAGCAACGGAGACCTAGAGACAGGCAGTGGGGTGCTCCAGGTCACACAGATGGCAAAGTACAGAGCCAACCTGTGTGCCCACGTGAAGCGCCAGAGCCTGCTCCCCTCCCTCGCTGTGTCTCATGCCCGCGTTGACGGCACGTGCGTGGTGAGCGAAAGGGAGAGTGGGACCAGAGCTTTCTGTGCAGAATAAATGGAATATTCTCCGCACGGGCGGGATGTGTTACCAGCTCGCTGTGCGCGGTTCTTTGTGGAGCCTGCAGCCGGTCCCCTGGGTTATTCATTGGAGATGAGAGGGAGAGGATTGTGTTGGGTTCCGTGTAGGAGAAAATTCTTTTAGAATGAGGGTTCTTGCAAACCCTTTCACTGCTTTCGGTGTGCACCTCCTCGCTCGCAAAAAAAACCATAATTGTAAAATCTGTGGGCCCCGACACGACGTTTTAAAGAGGGAAAAGCTGGGTATTTATGGCCTCGTGTCGCCTGCCCTCTCTTGTCCTGATGCTGCGGAGGTAACTCCTCGGAGGCCTGTGGTGTCCGGGCGAACCTCGCACCTCTGTCTCCTGCTCATTCAGAAATCCACCTGGAGCTTCTCAGGACCACAATCGTTGGGTTTACCAAATGTCGCCGGCTGCTCCTGAGGGTGCTTCCACGTTTCCGGGGATTCTGTGACGTCTCCCACTCTCCGGCTTTCGTTTCTAAAGGGATAACGCATTCTTTTTGTCCTTTCTCTCGTCAAACACCCATCATTCCCCCACCTGAGCGGTCATCAGAAAACGTACGTGCAGAGGAATTAGCAAGTCAGCAGTTGTCCACTCTCAGTCTTATCACTACATTCGCAAGGTGTGCGATCCCACCCATAAACGTGTTTGTTTCGTTGGGTAAATTTTTTTTAAATATATTTTATTGATTTTTCACAGAGAGGAAGGAAGAGGGATAAAGAGTTAGAAACATCCATGAGAGAGAGACATTGATCAGCCGCCTCCTGCACGTCCCCTACTGGGGATGTGCCCACAACCAAGGTACATGCCCTTGACCGGAATCGAACCTGGGACCTTTCAGTCTGCAGGCAAACGCTCTATCCACTGAGCCACACCGGTTTCGGCTTGTTGAGTAAATTTTAGCCTCATGACCACACGGAGTGACATCTCCTCCTTGCAACTTTCAAGTCCATCGTTCACTGGGTCCTCCCCCCCGCCCCCCGAAGAGCCCCGTGAGATAAATAGGTCAGCTGTTATGATCTCTCTGACGGGTGAGGACACCAAAGTTCAGAGCGGTTAAGTGACTTGTCAAGGTCATGCAATAATTGATGAATTTGTGACTCACGCCGGCGCCTTCTGACCTAATTTAGCTCCGTGTTCTTTCCATTAAGCCGTGTTCTGTGGAACCCTATTAGGGATTCTTTGACCTGTAACTGACATTATTTGATCTCTCTCTAATACGGTATTTTTTTCCCAACTGGGTTATTTAGGGAAGTATGCATTAGAAGTTCCCAATTCACCGGAGCCATTTGGAGGGGGGAAATAATCAGCTCTTTGTTTTCCTACAACACAGAGGTGAGAACCCACAAGGTGCCACAGGAGAGCTGTAGCATACTCAGTGAGCAACGCAGGGTGGCCACGGGAAACAGATGACGCTCTTTAATAAGAAAGACACATACAGAGATGCGGGCAGGGGCTGAGACACCCCCAGAACAGCGCACCGCCCTTCCCCACTCCCCAGGGCTAACCACAGCGGTCCTGTTACCACCCCTCGGCCTGCAAGGGGTGGGAGAAGATACCAGAACCAAAGACAGGGAAGGCTGTTGCGGAGCGAACCATTGAACAGAACCTCAATCAAACGGGAAAGGCAGCCCACACTGACCCAGGAGAAGGAAGCCAGGGCAGGAAATACCTTGACCTTCCTCTCCCTCTGAAACCAAACTCAGCCAGCAGCCAAAACAAAGGGAACCCCGAGATGTTGTCATGAGTGACAATGGTACCCAGAGAACTGAGCAGGGTCACTGGGTTGGGGGCGGGGTAGAGAGTGGATCCGTGGGGCCATCAGCCAATGCTCAGCATTCACCATGCATGCGGCTGCCTTTTATTAGAGACCCCAAATCTATGACTGACCATGTCAAAATACAGGTACCGGATTTTTCCAGTGTATAAAATGACTGGGCGTGTAAGACGACCCCCAACTTTTCCAATTAAAATATAGAGTTTGGGATATACCCGCCCTACAAGAGGACACCCGGCATATAAGACGACCCCCTGACTTTTGAGAAGGTTTTCCTGGGTTAAAAAGTCGCTTGTGGTGAGAAGTGAGACTATTGTCTTCCATCGTGTAGATTCATGTTGGTCTCTGGAAGTTCTTTCTCCGTTTTCCCAGGTTCCTTTTGAGTCAGTCAGTCTCTCTCTCTCTCTCTCTCTCGCTCTCGATCTCGCTCTCTCTCATCATTATCATCATCATCATCATCATCATCATCGTTGTTCGGATCACATTAGACTTGAGGCTCTATTTTTGATCAAGAAGGGGCACTGATATCTGAGAGACGGTGTACTGGTAGTTGGGCTGGGGGTCTCCAGGAAATGCTGAAGGAAAAGCCATTGCTGTGAGGGTCCTGTGGGAGAGTCACCTTATCTTTTCTTCAAGGTCAGACGGGAATTGGTGGATTTAAATGGGTTGAGTTGGGCACGTGGATTCGCTGTGCTTGAGGCTGTTGGAGAAATCTTCCTAACGTTGTATATGCATGAGAATTAATTTTTCTAACATTTTTTACCACACCAAGGTCTTCAGATTGGTAACTGAGGAAGGCCAGTCATGTGCAAAAGAAGGTTGATTCATTAGCCTTTAAAAAGGAATGTGTCAATGAGGGGGTAAAGCAGGGGTAGGAACCTATTTTCTGCCAAGGATATTTGTAACATCACTCACAGGCTGTACACAATTATCAACTTACATATTTGCCTGCTGCATTTGCTCAAACGTTTAATTAACGCAACCCTAATGCCTTGGCAGGGCCAGACCGAAGGATTTCTCGGGCCTTCCGTGGCCTACGGGGTGGACATTCCCCACCCCTGGGATAGAGGAACCCTTCCCTTAAGGGAACAGAATGCAGGTAAACATGTAAGTGTCATGGGAATCAAGCCTGAACCAGTGCTCCATGAATGTAGATGTCCATGGCGAATCTTTTCCAATGAGTATTATGAATGTCAATAGAAATCTCGTTTGAAAGTCATTCTTCTCCTTTCTTTTACTCATTAAAAAAAATCATTCCCATTCTCATGTCTTATCTCCGCAAGGTCTTGTGATATGTAGTGCCAGGCTGCAGGCTGGCAGACACCTGCCCACCCCTCTGCCTCTCTGAGCTGCCCAAGGTGTGTTTCTGCAAATTACGAAGAAGTGCCCAGGTGTCCTCTCAGCAGGATTTGAAATGTGCACGTTGCCACTTCTGTTGTCCCGTGCCTCTGACTGTTATCCAAAGGCCCAGAGGCATGGACTTGAGGGTGTAATTGTCAGAGTGGCTTCAAAATTGCCAGCCTTGGAGCACTAGCCCATTCCTGGACCACGTGTGGGTCAAGAGCCTTCTCTTGGGAGAACATACTTTGTTCTTAACTGTATTTTCATCTCATAACTATGCCATCTCAGCTTTGTCTCTGATTTCCATTTGAGAGGAGCAATGTGAAGAGGATGATCTTCAAATACTTGTGCTTTCAAGGCAGGAAGACTTGAGGAAGAGGAGAGGGATGATGAAGCTTGCTACCATGAGGCAGCCTGCTGGGTCTGGTCGTGAAATCGTGTGGAACGCAGAGTTTTATTTGGCGATGGTTTCTGATCCAAAGAGAATCCATTCTGTATATCTAGTATTTTTTATACATCCTTCATCTCAATAAAAGCTGTATTTATCTGGCTGCGTCATCTTCTTACTACAAAAATGTAGCTATGGACACCTCATTTGGTACCAGCATCTGGCAGAAGGTTATCTATGGCCCTTCCCTCATCCTGAACACCTGCAGTTGATGATGGACCACTGAGCTGTGCTTCTCTCCCTGACCTCTCTCTTGAAAACCCACTTCTCTGTATTTCTAGTGATCTCCTGATCATCTCCGTTTGGCCTGAAATTTCTTATTTCACCTGCAAACCCATTGCCTTTGCTCTCTATCCCAGCAAATCGCATCTCTTTCTCCCCAGCCTGAAAACCAGGGTGTCATCCCAGACATGCTCCTGTCCTCCAGGCCCTCTGCCTCCTGTCAGCCATGCTGTCAGGATTGCCTTCTGTCTCCATGTCAATCATTTCTTCATCTCCACTCTCACTGTCCATCTCTAGCATAAAACCTCCGGTGAGTCCCCAGACCACCCAAGATGAAATCCAGCTTCTCCACACGCTGCTCACATGGCCTCCCCAGGTTCACTGTTTGCTGTTTCCTTAATTCCACTTTTTTCCCCCATCTTTTCCGAACTACATCCATGCAGATCTCTGAAATGTGGTCCTCAAACCTAGGCCACTGCACATGGACTTTCTTCTGCGTGGAATGCTTTTCCATTCTGTCTGATTCCACACTCCACTGTGTAACACTTGCTGGATTTCAAGCTTTGTGCCAGGAAGTTGAGGTAAAAGTAAAACGTGGCCCATATTAGTAAGGTCTACACAGTTTTCACAGGAGAGCGAAATGGATCCGTTCTGTAGAAAGGGATAATCCAGCCGAAACCAGTTTGGCTCAGTGGATAGAGCATCAGCCTGTGGACTGAAAGGTCCCAGGTTTGATTCCAGCCAAGGGCACATACTTTGGTTGTGGGCACATCCCCAGTGGGAGACATGCAGGAGGCAGCTGATCGATGTCTCTCTCTCATCGATGTATCTAACTCTCTATCCCTCTCCCTTCCTCTCTGTAAAAAATCAATAAAATATATTTTTTAAAAAAAAGAAAGAAAGGGATAGGCCAGGATCAAAGGAGGTGCAGGTGGCTGAGGGAGCACATGGCGTGACACCCAGCTGGCCATGAAGCTCCTCCTGTCCCGGCTCTCACAAAGGCTGGCAGCCTCCTCTGGTTTGTCAGGGTGCCCTTCCCACACTTCCCTCGGGACGTCTGTCATTTTGTACTGTAGTTGTATGAAAGCCTGCCGTCCTATACAGTGGTACCTCGAGATACGAGTTTAATTAGTTCCATAACCTTGAGGCGTGGGAAACTATGAGATTCTTGACTCGCGGTAAACTGGTGGGCCGTGTGCAGCTGGCCGATCTGCGAGATTACTCCTATCTCAAATGTTGCTCGTATTTCAAAGCAAAAATCGCTCGCTCAATGGCTCGTATCTCAAAAATCTCGTATGTTAGGGCACTCGTATCTCGAGGTACCACTGTACTGAAAGCAAGCATCAGGGGCCTTAGTCATCTTTCTAGCCACTGTGTCAAACACACGTGACAATCACTGAGGGACTGAATGAGTAGTTCCTAAACAACAATAGCAGCTCGCAGGACCTTGGCAATCAATAAACTAACACATCACAGCCCGTTTGCCCTCACATTTTATTTATACAGTGATCGGTGTGGATGAGCCTTCCATCAAACTGTTCGATATCTATAATAATAAAAGCGTCATATGCTAATTAGACCGGACATCCTTCCGGACATCCTTCCAGACGAAGCCGGGGCTGTGAGGAAAACCCGGGCCCCAGGTGCCGGAGGGAAGCTGGTGCCGGCAGCCGGGGGGAAGGAAGGACTACTCTTGCACAAATTTCATGCATCGGGCCTCTAGTTTGCATATAAAAGGTTATGAACTAAGGTCCCAAAGTTATTGTTGATGAGAAAAATGTCTAAGTCATCTTGATCTTGGAATCATGGATTTATGGGATATGCACATACCTTATTTAGAGTCCAAGTTAAAAAAATTGTGGGCGAGCTTTGAAGATGTATTCTCTCCCCGGGACTTTTGTGAAGTACCTAATATAGTTGCACAAAATAGGTACTAGTTAAATGTCTGTCGGAATAGTGTGTTTCCATCAAATTATAGCACAGCATATTATAGATTTTGATGACGCTTGCAGGTTTTATTTCTACAAAATGTTCATGAAATCTGGACTACCAGTCTTATGAGTATATCTATGTTACTAAAGATATGAAAAGATTAAAAACAGGGTGAAGCTTATCATAGGGACTACAACATATTGAAATTATTGTCAAACTGTGATTAGTGCTATAAATTCAAAGACATACGGAATTTAAGATTTTGCCTTTCTGAATACTAATACATTGTGGATACTGATAGAAACCTGTCTTCAAATTCATATTATTCTCTAAAAATGCTACCCCTCCATCTAATTTGGTTTTTCATTTGTTTGTTGGGGGGTTTTGGTGCTAGTGCCCATTGATGTTCAGTATCTAGTCTCTCTTACTAATCAGAAGACCCTCTGTCAATCATCTTCATGTTCAGAGCCTGGGTTCCTTTCATTCTGGGGAATAATCTGTGCCTACTTCACAGAAGGTGCATGGGAAAGTCCCTTGTAACCTGCTACAGAACGTACAAACGTGTTGAGTTCTTATTCCAGGCAGACAGAGAACAACGTGAACAAAGGCAGAGTGTGACATTGCATCTTAAATTTAGGAAATTGCAACGAGATGGCAACTGCCAAGAGGCGGGTTGAGATTTATATTTGATTCTATAGTCAGGGGGGCGTCACCGGAAGTCTTTGAGCGAGGAAACAACGTGATCCAATCTGGGCTTAGGGTGAGTTGGTAAAGGAGATCTTGGCGACAGGGTGACTGTGTGTTACACAATGCAGGCAGGGGATGATGGGACCTGGTTTATAGCCGTGGCTATGGAAACAAGGAAGGAATGGCACAGGGAAAACTCGTTAGATAAGTGGAATTAAACACCTGGGCAGCAGGAGAAGAATAGCCAGGCTTGTTGGCCAACTTGAGCTGAGGCCTTCGCTCAAAAGAGGAGACCCAGAAGCTGCAAATGTCGGAAAGGATGAAATGCATTTAGTCTGAAAGGTGCCAAGTGGTGGTGTCTATCGGTGTTATGGCCTGCCTTGGGCCTGGCCCGTTGTAGGTGTTCAATAAATATTTGGTGAATGCATCAGCGAGGAATAAAGAATTAAAGATCGGAAGACATTTAAGGGGAGTTATTCAGAAAGGATTGGAAGAAATATTGGTCTATAGAGAGGAGAAGAGGCTAGAAATAGAAATTCTGAAGTCAGCAAGTGAGCCAACAGTGTCTTTGAGATCTGTAAAAAGATTGAATGAAAGAGAACGGACTCGCCGAAACTGGTTTGGCTCAGTGGATAGAGCGTTGGCCTGCGGACTGAAAGGTCCCAGGTTTGATTCAAGTCAAGAGCATGTATGTTGGGGATGTGCAGGAGGCAGCTGATTGATGTCTCACTCTCATCAATGTTTCTAATTCTCTATCCCTCTCCCTTCCTCTCTGTAAAAAGTCAATAAAATATATTTTTTTAAAAGAAAGAAAGAGAACAGACTCAACTCTTAAGAGAATAAGATTATGTATATGGTATCGAATAGGGCTCAATAAATAAATATTTGTTGAATAACTGAATGAAGGAATGCCATCTTCAGGAGTAGACAAAGAACAGCTGGGTGTCTTGTAATAGCCCTTTGTTTTGTCTCAGTGTTTTATCTGAATCACAGACTAAATCTGCGGTTCATCATCTGGCTCCCAGGAGAAAGGTGATTTCCCAAAGAAACCCTCATGTAAGTCAACCACGAGGATTTCTTCCCCTGTCACTCTCACGTCCACGTGTTTCTTTGTCCAGCTCAACTTACTTACTTAGCCCTCTCAGAAAACTGCAGTTATAACAACTCATTCTTCCTTTAAGACTGCCTATACTATGCCCAGATAACGTTCAGTGGTTGAGCATCGACCTATGAACCAGGAGGCCACAGTTTCCTTCCTGGTCAGGACATATGACTGGGTGTGGTCTTGATCCCCAGTAGAGAGTGTGCAGGAGGCAGTCGATCAGTGATTCTCTCTCATCATTAATGTTTTTCTCCCTCTCCCTTTCTCTCTGAAATACGTGTGTATATATATGTGTGTGTGTATGTATGTGCATATATATATATATATTAAAACACTGCCTATACTATAAAGACCGGAGCTGACCACACTCTTTCATGTACTCAAAGTGGGCCAAATAGAATAAAAATACTCAGTCCATTCACTTCACTTACTGTGACTCTCACATACATGTTGCATGAAAAGTTGGACCACTGGGCAAGCCAATTTGGAGAGAGGACATTTCAATCCCACTCTGATTGGCTTTGCTCTTACAAGCCCGCCCTAGATGGGCAGATGAGGACATCAGGAAAGATAAGAAAATGTAAATATTATGAAATTCAATCTAAAGCCTTCAGGAAACCTGATGTAAAAGGCTTATATCTTACAAAGGTAATATTTGAGAACAAATTTAAAATATAACCTGGGTATAAAACATAATGTGATCAAAACAGCCAATTTTTAAATATTATAGAAAGTAAAGGGGTGAGATTGATGGTTAAAATCCAAGGATACTAAGAACTCCACAGTTCATAAAATTTTAATCTCATCACTCCGTTCTCTCACCACACACGTGCACACAAAGAATTATTTTTTCTTTTTCTTCTTCTTTTTTATTTTTTTAGAATTTTTTTCATAGCTGATACTTGATCAGTTTATTTCCACTTACCATTGCCCTTTGACTGTACCCACTTCCTGAAGAATTAAATAACCAAAGGACAGGCTGAAGAGAGATAACGAAGGAAATAATAATCCCAGAATATGTGCAAACCAGACCATTGGTCATTGCATAATCGTGAGTTGACTATACTTTTAAAATATAGTCATCGTTTATCACTGTAGTCCAAGCAATCTTGTTTCTCAGTTAATAAAAATTTTCCATTAAAATTATTTCTAAATGTCAGTTGAATATAATTCAAAAATTGAGAACATAAAATTAGTGTCTTGTTTTCAGAAGTACTAATAAGGTCTTTTAGTAATTTCCCTGACTTTAGATTTTCCAACTAAAGATCCACCTATAGACATTTTTTTCATCTCATCTTGCATCGTTGACATGAACTTCGGGCAGCTCTTATTAACTCAGAGGCCCGTACTGGTTTCAATACTACTTTGACCACAAAGAATAATCATACTGATTTGCTACCATCATCTTTGACCAGTAAGAATTCAGGAAGTTAAACTGCTACTTCAAATGAAGATTTATAATGTAAACTAGTGGCCCAGTACACAAAATTTGTGCATAGGAAGTGGGTGTTCCCTCAGCCCAGCCTGCACCCTCTCCAATTGAGGACCCCTAGGGGGATGTCTGACTGCTGGTTTAGGCCCAATTCCTGTGTGTGTGGGATCAGGGATTAGCCAGCAGTCAGACATCCCTCTAGCAATCTGGGTCCACTGCTCCTAACCTCTCACCTGCCTGCCTGTCTGATTACCCCTAACTACCTCTGTCTGACTGCCTGATCACCCCCAACTGCCCTCCCCTGCCAGCCTGATCTTACCCCCAACTGTCCTCCCCTGCCAGCCTAGTTGCCCCCATCTGCCCTCCCCTGCTTACCTGATCGCCCCTAACTACCTCTGCCTTGGCCCCCACCACCATGGCTTTGTCCAGAAGGAAGTCGGATGTCTGGAAGATGGCCCGTCAACCTAGCCTAATTAGCATATTACCCTTTTATTAATATAGATAGGATCTAGGTTAATATGACAAGAAAAAGTAAAAGAAGTTGTTGAAACGGCTTAATTAGAAAAGGATCATCCATAGTTGAAATGCATGTATTATTTGTAAAAACCTGGGAGGTAAGGAAGAGGACTCTATTCTCTCAACTTATTCAGTAAAATGTTCGCTTCTTCAGTGAAAGTAGTTTACTGTTTTAAAAGTGAATTCAGTAAAGAGTAAAAGATCTGTTGAAGTTCCTAAATAAAATATCACCCATAGTTAAGTGCCTTTGTATTTGTAAAAACCTAAGAGAGAACCTTAAGAAAAGGAAAAGAACTTTATTTTTTCAGCTTTTCTAAAATTGTTTGCTTCTTAATGCAACTTTCAGTTTAAAAATGTTTGGAATAATTGTTCTGTGGAATTATTCCCTAAAAATCAAAGAAAACTGGGCATACATGGTCTATGGAAATAGAGTTTACATTGATGCATGGATCAAAGTTGCATATAGACAAAAAGAAGCAGTAAATTCTAGTTCATTCCATCTCTGCCGCAGAGAACGTAGATCTTCAAGCTTTTAGAAAATCTGGCCTATGGTAAAACTCTTCTCTTAAACAATATTAGCATATTGCTTATGCAATATGAGCATGTCGCTGATCAGCATTTGTCCATCTGAGTTTCTAAAAGAGGAAATAAACGATTCATGTTGCCTTCTGCACCGAAGTATGAAATTCAGAAGAGGTTACCGTAAATAACTAAGAATCAGAGATGGGTTTTGATCCAGCTCAAGTACTATTTGGAATTCCTCGGGAATGGAGCAAAGAAAATAATACCGATATTATTCTCCATCTCAGCATTATCTGCATCCAAACAAAAAATGAACATCAGAGTTTTCAAGACAACACACACACGCACACGCACACGCACACAAAGACACTGTGTGTCTTTCCTCTTTGCTTTTGTTGGCCTTCCAGAGTCTGGAGCCCCATCTCCCAGCCTAGTTCTTGGGGGGCCAGCAAAGGACAGTGTACACCATCTAGTGGCTCAGCTCAGAACTGCAGCTGGAGCAGGATGAAGGTAGCCTGGGCCTCTGCAGCCACAGCAATTAACAGACTCGGTTCTCCCTTCCGCCCTTCCCCACCCGCCTGAGCGACGCTGAAGTGGGTGCCACGGGTCCCAGAAGGAAGGCCTCGCAGCACCCGGGAAGATTCCACCCAGGAAGCTAATGGAGACAGCCCACTGTGATAACACCACTTCCTCCTACTCCATGTCTGTGATGACCCAGCTCTAAGGAGCATGGGTTACCTGCCTGCTTGGGACCAGAAGTCACATGACTGCTGTACCCCAGAAAAGCAGGTGTAACGCTTGGTGGTATTGTGAAGCGAGCAACGAGGATGGAAGAGGAAGCAGGTTCCGTTGGTGATCCTATGCTCAGTACCTCGCTTCTCTACATCGTCATGGACCAGTTCTCTGCCAGGCCGAGAACGGAGGAGAGCGGGGGGCTGTCGCTAAGGTCCCTGGATCCCCGGTCGCTAGGCACGTCCTCTGTAAACTGAATATAGATGATGCCTTCTCTATACATGGGGTTCATCACTGCCATGCAGGTGTCAGTAGTAAAAGGAAATTACTGAATGATCGGGAGTTTATTTGTTGTATGACGTTCAGCTAACAAATAGTAGTATATATCCCTGTCGTCTTGGCATCTGAGAAAAATAGATGTATATGTAAATGACATAAAAATCGGATTTGTAAGGAACATAAAGGTCCTGATTTCAGCAGTCCTCTCTCCTAGAGAATCGCTGTAAGATGGTAATCCTTCGTATGTTTAAAGATATTTATCTTGGTGTTGTTTCCCACGGCAGTTAATTGGAGCCAAACTTGTGTTGGACCATGAGGGATTGTTGAACAAGTTTTAGTTTACCCAAAGTAAAATATTTATATATATATATATATATATATATATATATATATATATATATATACACAAACACACACACACACACACACACACACACACACACACATTGTGTGTTTCTCTCTATATATATAGTATACCACTATTTTAAAAAAATGAATGAACATCTGTGTTTATTGAAATCAAAGTAGGTTTTCACATATTTACAGGCAAAAAGAACGGGTTAGAAAAGCATCTGTATTATCCATTGTTATATATGTATGTGTGTAGACACAGAAGAAGTCTACACACATACATACATAAAAGTCTATTTATTCCTGAGAGGAATAAATCATGTATTTGATCAAGCGTACTGTAAGAGAAATGTGTCCTGTCCTGGGCAAGTGCACAGATAGATAGTGCTGGCAGTGGTTCTCAACCTTCCTAAGGCCACGACCCTTTAAGACAGCTCCTCATGTGGCGGTGACTCCCAACCATAACATTATTTCCGTTGCTACTTCATCGCTGTCATTTTGCTACTGTTATGAACTGTAATGTAAATATCTGATAGGCAGGATGTATTTCATTGTTACAAATTGAACATAATTGAAGCATAGTGATTAATCACAAAAACAATATGTAATTGTATATTGTGAAATATTTATTTCTAATGACAAATAAATGAAATTTTGCTTGAATCGTGGTGTAGCATGGGTAACAGTCTTCATAGGACAACAGTAAACTACATGGCTACACGTTGCTACACCGAGGAGCGGTGTGTTGGTTCCTAAGACCATGGGAAATTAGGCGACCCCTGTGAAAGTGTCGTTCAACCCCCAAAGGGGTCGGGACCCACAGGTTGAGAACCTCTGAGTTAGGCAGAAAGGTGTTTGGGGGCGGGGGTGGAAGCAGGGCTCTGTCTAGGGGCTCGTGGAGCTGAGAGCCCACTAATACCCAAGTGGACCTGGATGTAATGTGACTCCCCATTTTATCAATTCTCTCTCATCTGGAAAATCACCAAGGGGGGAGGGTGGGTACGGTGAAAAGGGGCAGGCACTTGGGAAATGCAGTTTACAGTGTGAAGCGATGTAAGCAACCAGCCAGTTGGCAGACCAGGGAGCAGCCAGGCAGCCTGGAGGAGGGCCCAGAGGGCAGGGACCCCGGAAGGACGCAGGTGAAGGGGAGAGCCCCGGGCTGTGTCAGTGACGGGCCCGGGACATCCTGTTTAGCCGCGTGGACGCCAACACCAGCTGTGTCGGTGGAAGGAGGAAGCTAAATACCATTCGAAAGGGCTTCCGTGAAAACAGGAGGGGGAAATGGGACATTTTGAGCGGAGAAAACTTTCTCCAGGGTTGTATATGTGAAAAGAAACAAAGAAAGGGGAGAGGTAGGAAGAAGCATCTATTGATCCAAGATATTTTTTTTTTAAGGTGGCAATGTAACAGCTTGTTTCTCTGCTGATGGGAGAGATCTGACATGGAGGGGGGAATTAATGATGCACGATGGGATAACATTTCTGGAAAACATACCCTGGGGTAGTGGAGAGGAAAGGGGACCCAGCACACAAATGGAGGTCTTGACTTTAGAGATGAGCGTGGACAGTCATCTGTCCTTGATAACGAAAGGAAACGGAAAGAGAGGCTGATGATGGCGAGGTCTGCCGATGAAGGTGATTTGCTCCGTACCTTCGGGGAGTCCGTAGGAGTTCCTTTCCGAATGTTTCTGTTTTCTTCGTGAACTAGGAAACAAGGTTAGACGCTAAGAGTACCCCAGAAAAGCAAGGGTTAGATAGTGGAGTGGAAGATGTAAGTGGTCATTCAGGACAGGTCAGGAAGCTCTCTGTAAAGGTCAGGATGGTGCATATTCTGTCCTTTGCAGGCCATTCCGTCTGTCACAGCTATTCACCTCTGCCCTTGTGGCAAGAAAGTGGCCACCTAGCCCAGCCAGCGTGGCTCAGTGGTTGAGCATTGACTTATGAACCAGGAGGTCACGGTTCGATTCCCAGTCAGGGCACAGGCCCGGGGTTGTGGGCTCCATCCTCAGTATGGGGCAGGCAGGAAGCAGCCAATCGATGATTCTCTCTCATCATCGACGTCTCTCTCTCTCTTCCTCTCCCTTCCTCTCTGAAATCAATAACAATATATTTTTAAGAAAAGAAAGCAGCCACGTCCATGGTGCATCAGCTGATGGACGTGACCGTGTGTATGTGGCTATGTTTCCATGGAACTTGATTTACAAAAGCAGACGGTGGGCCAGATTTAGTCCACGGGCCAGAGTGGGTAAACCCTGGATCTAGAAAAACAGGATAGTGAGTGGTGTAGGGGAAACGCAGTAGAAAATTCAGGCAACAATAGCATGGGTTGTATTCACACGATGGAACCACCTTCAGTTGCCTTGGTGCTGACATGGGACTGGACACAACCAGGATTTGGTTTCATTGTGCACGTGGGAAGAAGGGAGAAAAGAGCAAGAGGGATGAAGGTGTATGCCAGGACATGGGGGCGAAGATGGGCATTAAAATCTAAACCGAGCCACGAGGGGCGCAGAACATGAAGGTGTGGGTGTAAGGGAGGGAGAAAGGAGGTACTGATGGAGTCAGACCTTGTTACTGGCCTCGGATGCTCGCAGACTTTTCTCGGAGGAGAGAGGACAATCCATTAGCTGATTGATTGGAGAGTAAGAGCCAGACAGTGATTGCGATGATGTCACTTGCGTGGCAGTGTATGGAGGGGTCTTCTTTGTGTGGAAGAGATGTAATGTGACCCCCCCATTTCATCACCATGAAGGGAGGGAGAATCCAAATTCCAGGGGAAGTAGTGTTTGAAGGACAGTCTTCTTTCCAACCATGTCTAGTTTCTGGCTTAGGAGGCTGAAACTTACTCCCTCTCTTCTTCCCCTCTGTTATATTTTAGAATCTTTTCTTGTCTACTCTCTCTCCACAAATCAGACATGCACACACTGTCAATTTTAGTTAGTGGTGTTTCTGCTTTTCTTTTGATGTCTCCCTCTACCCCCACCCCAATTCCTTTCTTCTTTCTCTCTCTCTCTCCCTCCCTCTATCCCTCCCTCCCTCTTCAGCTTTGTATGTGTCTATGCTTTTCTGGGGTTGACACTTAATGGTGTTTCTATTTTTCGCATTCTCCCCATATGGATCTTTCCTCTTTTGCGGGATTATTGATCTGTAAGATGATGGCTTTTAATTTTAGCCTCCACATGCCCCTGGGATGAAAGAATGGTAGCAGGATCAAAGGACAGGACCTGCGCCCGGTGCAGACCATGCATGCTCTACTCCGCCCCTTACGTCTCCAAGGCCTCTCTGCTAAGAGCGACAGACTCTCTCATGTGCAGGGACCTGCGTGACCTCGTCCCTTGCTGTTCTTCCAACTTCCATCCCGTTGGTCCTTAAGCCGTGCTTTCCTCTCCGGCCCTCAAAGCTGCCAACCGTTCCCAGCCATCGGGCCTTTGTGCACACAGATGCAGTGATCAGACCCCCCGAACCCCTCTGCAGGAGTCCATTTCCCACCCGCCCTTCAAGGACCAACACAGATGTAGCTGGAGCTATTATTTTCTGAGACAACTAAAAAAAAAAAATGACTCTTGGTTTGCCTCGTCTTTCTCTGCCCTTTGGACTTCTATCACGTCGTAACCTTCCCTCTGCGTGGCATGTTATTTTTGTGTGCATGTCAAGTTTCCCCCTTGTTCTGGCCGGTGTGGCTCAGCGGGTTGAGCATTGCCCCGGGCATGGAAGGGTTGCCAGTTCGATTCCCGGTGAGGCACCTCCCTGGAATATGGCTGGATCCCTGGTCGGGGGCATGCAGGAGGCAGGGGATCAGGGTTTCTCTCACACACCAATGTTTCTCTCTCTCTCCTTCTCCTTCCTCTCTAAAAAAAAAAAAAATCAATAAAAATATATTTTTAGTTTCCTCTATTGGATGGGAGCCACATAGTCAGGCACGATGCTTGTAGACACCTCTATACACAGCACATAGTAGGTGTCTCATAAATATGAGCTAAAAATGAAGTGAAATAACACCCTTCTCGTTCAACGCGCATTGTTAGAATCTGAGTTTATAACCCTTAAGCATCACCAATATGACTCTGGAAAATTTGGGGATCCATGTCATCTCGTTCTGTCCGCATATCCAGATGTGATCATCTTTTGAGAACCATGAATTCCTACCCCACTGAGCAAACACTGTGCTTTAAGTTAGTTCTGTATCAAATCCGTGCCTTAACAGTGCCATGCTTTATTAATTCCTTAGTGAAGGAAATGCACTTGTTTGGGGATGTTTTGTCCTTTGTAAAATTAAACAATGGAAGAATATTTGGTGGAGGAATTAAAGGGGACAGTAAAGGAATTAACTTTTATAGTTTGTCCGTAATAAGCCTGGTGTTTTATGTAAGCGATCCAATTTAATTAAATCCTCACAATAACCCTGTGAGGTGGATATTATAATCCGCATCTTACTGATGAAGGAAATCGAGATTTCTAAATGCACACAGATAACTGATATAAAATGCAGACCGGTGTGACACTATACTAACTTCCATTTTAAATTGCATGTAAGTCTCCACTATTGAACCACGTAGCTAAAACCACATGCTTTTTATATTACTGTTTCATTTTAACCAGATTCTTTTCTCCATCTGAAATTTCAAAGTATCGGTTACACGTGACAGAAATCTAACCCAATATTACAAACTATTTTGCCATCGATTTAGCAAATTTTTCTCAGGTGGCTACTGTGTACAAGACATTTTTCCGAGCACTTGGAGTTCATTGGTGAGCAAGACCATCCATCAGACATCTACACACACCCCTAACCTGTCATATTTACACACACCCTTACCCTGTCATAGTTACACATACCTTACATTATTAGTACATTGCCTACTTATGTAGCTAATATACTAATGTAGAAATGGTTTATAAACAATGGCAACCGGTATAATGGTGGGCATCATTAAGGGCCATTAAGAACACCAAAGTGGGGTGCTGGAGTGGTGGATGGCAGGGGGGCCCTTTGTAAGCAGGATTGTCAGACAAAGTGTCTCTGTCTCGCAGACACTTGAATCAGGTGAAGGCGTGAGCCATGAGAATGCACACGGAGGAGCGGATGCAGACGGGGGATGTTTTGGGGTGCTGGGGAGATGGGAGGGAGCCAGGATGGCTGGAGCGCCATTGGCGAAGGGACAGTGATGGCACGGGGGTGGAGAAGGTGGCCAGCAGCCAGGCCACGCGGTCCCTGTAGACCAGCGGTTCTCAACCTGTGGGTCGTGACCCCTTTGGGGGTCGAACGACCCTTTCACAGGGGTCGCCTAAGACCAGCAGAAAACACCTATTTCCCATGGTCTTAGGAACCAACACGCCGCCCCTCGGTGTAGCAAAGTGTAGCCATGTAGTTTACTATTGTCATATGAAGACTGTTACCCATGCTACATCACGATTCAAGATAAAATTTCATTTATGTGTCATTAGAAATAAATATTTCACAATATATAATTACATATTGTTTTTGTGATTCATCCCTATGCTTTAATGATGTTCCATTTGTAACAACGAAAATACATCCTGCGTATCAGCTATTTACATTACAGTTCATAACAGTAGCACAATGACAGCGATGAAGTAGCCACGGAAATAATGTTATGGTTGGGGGTCACCACCCCATGAGGAGCTGTCTTAAAGGGTTGGGGCAGTAGGAAGGTGGAGAACCACTGCTGTAGAAGGTTCTGCCAACTCCAGGGTTCATCCGGAGGCTGAGGAGGAGTAAGGCGAGGACAGAGAAGTGGGTGCCGTCAGCTGACTTGGGTTTTAGGAGGTCGTTCTGAGCGCTGTGTGAAGACTGAGCCCAGAGGGACAAAAGTGAAGGCAGAAACATGTCCATTCGTAAACAGCACTTAGCATCCAACGGCCGGTGGTCCCGCCAGTAAGTGAGGTGCCGAGGAAGGGGGAGAGGGAACTCAGTGTCCATCACACTGCCCTCCGTGTCTCTCTCCGGATCCGCGCGTCGCCCCG
This sequence comes from Lasiurus cinereus, assembly GCA_011751065.1. Classification (NCBI taxonomy): domain Eukaryota; kingdom Metazoa; phylum Chordata; class Mammalia; order Chiroptera; family Vespertilionidae; genus Lasiurus; species Lasiurus cinereus. Next base: position 60,871,065 of record JAAGEH010000480.1, read on the forward strand.
TTAATCCGCGTTTTCCCGGCAACCGGGCTCTCCGAACTCCCCGAGAGGCGGTTCCAGGTGCCCCTTCCCGGCCAAGGCCTCTGCCCTGGGCTCCCCCCTGGGATGTGGGCTGCACCTCCAGTTCCCGGTGTGCTAACGCTATTGGCTCGGATATGCTTTTTTTTAAAATATATTTTATTGATGTTTTACGGAGAGGAAGGGAGAGAGATAGTCAGAAACATTGATGAGAGAGAAACATCCATCAGCCGCCTCCTGCACGCCCCCTACTTGGGATGTGCCCGCCACCAAGGTACATGCCCTTGACCGGAATAGAACCTGGGACCCTTCAGTCCACAGGCCCACGCTCTATCCACTGAGCCACACCGGTTTCGGCGACTCGGATACTCTTGGTGGCCCAGCCCGGGTAGTGCTTCCCGGATGAAGCACACACGCACACAGGTGCATATGAACACACACATGCACACACCCTGACCTGGCTGTGGGAGGAGCATGTGACCCATCTCCCTGAACCTTTGCAGTGGAAGATTCTTTCCGGTTAAGTCAGGGCAGGAGGAAGAGAGCAATGCAGCAACTTCTAGAACCCAGAGGTGGCTGCAGGTGCCGGGAAGGATGGAATTCCTGCGGAGGCCCGGCTTCTGGATCCTCGGAGGGGACCGAGCTGCAAAGGGAGTTGGAGTCGGGGACTGGGCCAGGGGCCGAAGAGGGCAGCGTAGAGGATAGTCCCTCCCTTTTCCCTGTCCGCACCCCGCTCACACACATTTCCTCTGGCTTCCACAGGGGGGTGAACATGGCGATGGTCTGATGATAAGGTGGAGAACGTTTGTGGAAAGGAGCCTAATTTTAATCATCAACGCGTATAAAATAATCTCATTAAAACAGACCATGTCACTAGGCCCTCGCCCAAGCTCTGGCACATAGTACAGTGGTACCTCGAGATACGAGATTAAATTTGTTCCGTGACCTTGAGGCGTGGGAAACTATGAGATGCTCGAGTCGCGGTAAACTGGTGGGTCGTGTGCAGCCGGCCGATCCGCGAGATGATTCGTATCTCAAATGTTGCTCGTATTTCAAAGCAAAAATCGCTCGCTTGATGGCTCGTATCTCAAAAATCTCGTATGTTAGGGCATTCGTATCTCGAGGTACCACTGTATTTATTAAATCCATTGTTTATAAACCATTTCTATATTAGTATATTAGCTACATAAGTAGGCAATGTACTAATAATGTAAGGTATGTGTAAGTATGACAGGGTAAGGGCATGTGTAAATATGACAGGTTAGGGGTGTGTGTAGATGTCTGATGGATGGTCTTGCTCACCAATGAACTAAACAGTCCAGTTTCTTTGACTGACCGTGGCTTCTGCTGCTGGGACGACCTGGAGAACATTTTTTTAATCTTCTGACACAGCTTACGCCTCTCTTTCTCTCTGAAGTTTTAGTGACGCCCCGTCTGGCGCGTCTGGAGTTTGCCTCCTGCGGTTCACGGTCCTCTGACTTTCTGTGCTGTGAGCTTTGGACGGCAAGATCAGTGCCCATGTAACCTTTGTGTGCTCAGAGCTCAGCACAATAATCAGTAGTTCCTCAAATGCGTATTTTTTTAATGGAACGAATGAATGGAGAATGAATGAGTTGGTTAGACAGATGATTCTTCAATGCACCTTTTGCTACCTCCTGGGTTATACGGTGAATAACTAGAGTTTACATTCCCATATCGAGTGTGTGTGATCTATCCCAGCATCCACTTCCGAATAAACTCCCAGGATGTAGACCTCACCCTTCCGAATAAATTCCCATGATATTCCCTTCCTCCCTCCCTCCATACGTCGGAACAACTGGGGGGCCAGCCTCGAAGGGAGCGGAAGGATGGCACGATCGTGTGTGATTTCGCAGTCCTGTCTTTCTCTGCTAGTTCGTCCGCAGTTCCCATAGCGCTGGCTGCCCTGAGCTTTGCCAAGGATTTTCTATTCACCAGTTGAAACAACATGTGTTGCTTTACCGGTTTAATCCATGCGCAGAGTTGACTGATTTGCTCATGAGCCTCGTTAGGTGCAGAATAATGACGGGTACAATCTCTCACACCCTCCCTCCCCTCAGATGTGACCAAGAAGACTTTGGGTTGGCCCTTAGGAAAGGGGACACAGAAGCATTCATTGGCGTGTTTTCATCCGTGTGCCTGCAAACATAGTGTGTTTCATCCGTGTGTCTGCAAACACAGCGCTTTATAAAATGGGGGAAATTTCTGGACTAGATTGTGGCTTTCCTTCCCAAAGATGGTTTTACTTTCCAAAAGTGAAAATAAAACTATGTTTGATGCCTACCCTGACGTGCCAGGAAGTGCCCCAAATAAAATATTGTTGCTATTATAATGACCATCACAGTTCAGGGGTAGGCCAGTGAAAATATCCTAATTCAAATAAAAATTAGTCAATTTTGCTTTCACAGCGAAGAGAAGGGCTGTTTTAAGTCTCTGTAGCCTCCCTGGCTATGTTACATGTTAACTCCCCACCTACCCATGTAAAGGGCTCAGACTCTAACTGTAAATTGCCAAGGATTTATTAAAAAGCTTGGCACCAGCAGGCCTCGGACAGTTTCCCATGAAATATGTCACAGACTTGCCGAAACCGGTGTGGCTTAGTGGATAGAGCGTCGGCCTGCGGACTGAAAGGTCCCAGGTTCGATTCCGGTCAAGGGCATGCACCTTGGTTGCGGGCACATCCCCAGTAGAGGACGTGCAGGAGGCGGCTGATCAATGTCTCTCTCTCATCGATGTTTCTGATTCTCTCTCTCTCTCTCTCTCTCTCTCTCTCTCTCTCTCTCTCTCCCTTCCTCTCTGAAAAAAATCAATAAAATATTTTTTTAAAAAAAGAAATATGCCACCGTCTTCGGAGAACGTACACATCCCCCTTCGTTTAAAGCCAACCTATGGACTGCCTCTAGGATGACATCTCTCCTAGAAGCCAGGGAATCCCGATCAAAGGCACACCTTCCTCTCTCTCTCTCCCCTTTCCCTCCTTCCGGTCCTCCCTCCTGCATATTTCCCGGGACCCATCCCATGTTCTACAAATTCCAGAGAAGGGAATTCCAGTCCCCCTGAGCTGGCCAGCATTCACTCATCTGTGCTACTAATAGGTATTGTTTCCCGAATACAGTGGTACCTCGAGATATAAGTTTAATTCGTTCCGTAACCTTGAGGCGTGGGAAACTATGAGACGCTTGAGTCGCAGTAAACTGGTGGGTCGTGTGCAGCCAGCTGATCCGTCATATTTCAAAGCAAAAATCACTCGCTCGACGGCTTGTATCTCAAAAATCTCGTATGTTAGGGCACTCGTATCTCGAGGTACCACTGTATTTCTGATCACTGCGTTGGGTATAAAGGCTAGAGCAGTACCTGGGTGTGACCCAGCCTTCGGTCCTGAGCGCGGTGCTGGGCAGAAAGCCATGGAGATGACCCGGCCTGGCCTCCAGGCGCTCACCGGTCCTGTAGGAATGACACTCAACCACACTGGTGGTTGGCTGTGTCATGACTTGGCAAGTGAAGGGTAAAGGCCTGCCTTCCGTACAGTGCTGGATTGGGGGGCATGGGGGAGAGGTGACAAAGCAACTGGCCCCCCAGTTGTTCCAACTTATTGAGGGAAGGGGGAAGGAAAGGGTGAGGTCCACATCACGGGAGTTTATTCGGAAGTGGATTCTGGCAGAGATCACACACATACTCGATAGGGGAACGTCAGCTCTATCGGTGGTTCTCAACCTTTTTTAATGCTGTGACCCTTTAAGACAGCTCCTCATGTGGTGGTGACCCCCCATCTTAAAATTATTTTCGTTGCTACTTCATAATTGTAATATTGCTACTGTTAATGAATCATAATGTAAATATCTGTTTTTCGAGGGTCTTAGGTGACCTTGCTAGCAGTTTTCAACCTGTGGGTCCGACCCACAAGTTGAGAACCGCTGCTGTAAAGCCTAAGACCATCAGAAAACACAGGTATTTACATGACGATTCATTAACAGGAGCAAAATGACAGTGAGGAAGTAGCCACGGAAATAATTTTAAGATTGGGGGTCACCACCACATGAGGAGCTGTGTTAAAAGGTCACAGCATTAAAAAAGGGTTGAGAACCACTGCTCTGGTTACTCACTGTATCACCCAGGAGACAGACACTGTCCCAGAGATGCCCTGCTGAACCGGGACCGAGAGAAAGCTCTCCCGGTTTCTGCCCAGCCTCCGACACAGCGCACGTGGGCCCGTGTTGTGTTTTGTTTTGTTATTTGTGTTTTCAGATACTACATGCATCTTGAATTCACGTCAAAGGCGTGGTCTCCGGGGGGGCGGTGGGCACCGGGCCCGTGGTGTGCAGAGCCGGCTGGGGACGCGGGAGGAAGTGTGTTTGACCCCTGGGGGTTAATTCCCAGCCTCCAGCAGCCTCAGCCCGGAATCAGGCCGTGTGAATCTCCTGCGGGATTTAATTTTCCAGATGAACTGGCCATGCTGATCAGGTCATCCCCGATGCACCGCACATTTCCATGTCTGAGGAGGTGGCGGAGAGGGCGCCCTCCACACCCGCGGGAGGAAGGAGCGGAGCCTTTGCCGGGGAGAGAGGATCAATTAACACCCCCCCCACCCCCCTGCCTGCCAGCCGCCAGTGGTGGGAGCCTCTGTCTCGCTCTGAGCGGCCTTGGCCAAGTCGCCAGGCCTTCGAGGGTGGCCGGATTAGACTAATGGGGGCATTTAAACGGTTTAGTTTCTCAATGGCACTTACTGTAAAACCGGAAAAAAGAAAAAAAGTAGTAAAGCAAACAAACAAAACCTCAGCCATCGCCTGGCCAGGAGTGCTCGTTGGATATGATGATTACAGTGGGGCATCTTTCTTTCAGGTTTGTCTCTTTTTTCCAACAGCATGAAATTGCTATGGAAATTGCCTCCGGTGAGTAAATATTTTCCCAAACAGGCGTTCTAGCAACGCCATGCTTTCAAAAGATTGTTTATTTCGCCAGTTACAGTAACTCCAGAGAAAGGAACTGGAGAGATGGAAACCATGGGAGGTAGCATAAATTATGATATCGAGAAATCAAAATCCAGCAAGAAAAAAAAAAACATCTATAAAACGCAGGTGGGTTTTGAACCCATCAGAGGGTGCTGCCCCTGTATCGGAATTAAATGGGTGCCGATCTGAATGGTAACTGGGTCCCCGTTGCTCGCCTGCTGTCTGGGCAAAAGGGGTACCGTGTGCTGAGACCCATGAAAAGGTAGCCATCCCGTCAGCCCTGAAGCTTCAGGTGGAGGGATCAATTCTACAGATAAACTCCTGGCGGGGGAGAGAGGGAGGGTTGTGTACCCAGAACAGCTGTCAGCGTCCCCTTCTCTCCATCCCTAGGCCCCTTCCTGACTCGGCATCCATCGCCTCTCCCCCAAAACCCCCTTCTGGTCCCCTCTTTTCCCTCTTCTACCCACACATCTACATCAGCCAGAGTGATCTTTTTTTTTTTAATATATTTTATTGATTTTTCACAGAGAGGAAGGGAAAGGGATAGAGAGTTAGAAACAACCATGAGAGAGAGGCATCGATCAGCCACCTCCTGCACGCCCCCTACTGGGGATGTGCCCGCCACCAAGGTGCATGCCCTTGACCGGAATGGAACCCAGGACCCTTCAGTCCGCAGGCCGACGCTCTATCCACTGAGCCACCCCGGTTTGGGCCAGAGTGATCTTTTTTAACATAAACCAGATGACGTCATTCTATACTGCTTCAGCCCCCTCACGCTCAGAATAAAATCTATTCGCCTCCCCTGGTTTATCAACACCCACCTCGCCAGCCTCTGCCCCCCCTCACTTCTCCCTCTTCTCCGGCCCCCCCACCTTTGGCCCTGGCCTCTGCCCCGGGGTTCTGAGGCACACCCCGCTCCTGTCCGCTTCAGGGTCTCTGCCCGGGTTCCTTCCCCTTACTTCCTCTCGCTGGCTCCTCCTCGCCCCTCCAGTTCCCCCATAAGGACCGTTCCCCGGTGAGGCCCGCCCTGGCCACCCCGCCAGAGTCCCATCCAGGCGCTCCCTCTCCCACGCCGTGTCCCGTTTTCTTTCTTTGTAGATCGCCTCCCCGCCCGGCTGGGTTCCCAGGCACCCGGACCTCTTTGTGGATGTTCTGTCCCCAGAATGCAGGCACTACACAAGCCGGGCCACCATCAGCGTAGTCCATGTCTTCTCGGCCACCGGAACATGGTGGACACCTGACGACTGTTGGGAACAGTGGTTCTCCACCTTCCTCATGTCGCGACCATTTAGTACAGCTCCTCGTGTGGTGGTGCATCGTCATGTAAAGATCTGTGTTTTCTGACGGTCTCAGGCGACCCTGCCAGTGGTTCTCCACCTGTGGGTCACTGCTGTAGAGCCTCAGACCATCAGGAAACAGGTCACGACCCACAGGTTGAGAATCGCTGGTTGGGAAGGTTTGCTGGGTGAGTCGATGCCTGGCCATCGGAAGGCAGGGGGCACCCCGCAGCAGGCCCGTCACAGGGGACGCTGTGGGGCTGTGACCGGAACGGGGTGGGGGGTCACCCACGGTGGTGCTGAGGCCAGACTGCACCCTGGCACCTGGTCTGGCCTGGATTTCCCCCTCCTCGACCTCATCTCAGGGCCCACTGCTTCTGGTCTTCCTGCGGCTCCCTGCACCCCGGCCTCCGGGCCTTTGCACTTCCTGTTCCTGCCTCTCCATCCTTCACAGCATGGTTCCCTCGATCTTCTGCTCAAAAGCCACCCTGACCGCTCTCAAAGCCCCTCCTTCTGTCCCTCCCCCTCCTCTGACCCTGCTTTACTTTTCTCCATGGTACCGCATTTTCCGGCGTATAAGATGACCCCCAACCCCGACTTTTCCAGTTAAAATATAGAGTTTGGGATATACCCGCCCTATAATAGGACACCCGGTGTATAAGATGACCCCTGACTTTTCCAGTTAAAATAAAGAGTTTGGGATATACCCGCCCTATAAGACGACACCTGGCGTATAAGACGACCCCCCGACTTTTCCAGTTAAAATAGAGTTTGGTGCCAAAATTGGTTTGGCTCAGTGGATAGAGCGTCGGCCTGCGGACTGAAGGGTCCCAGGTTCGATTCTGGTCAAGGGCATGTATCTTGGTTGTGGACACATCCCCAGTAGGGGGTGTGTGCAGGAGGCAGCTGACCGATCTTCCTCTCTCATTGATGTTTCTAACTCTCTATCCATCTTCCTTCCTCTCTCTGTAAAAAATCAATAAAATAGATTTTAAAAAGAATATATAGAGTTTGGGATATACCCACCCTATAAGATGACACCTGGCGATCAGACGACCCCCGATTTTGGGGAAGATTTCCCTGGGTTAAAAACTCGTCGGATAGGCCGGAGAATCTGGTCCTTGTCCTTTCAGACAAAGTGCCTGTCTGTGTACCTGTTGCCTACGTACTCCCCCTGACCGGAACATTCCTGGTTGCTCCTCCTCACCACCTCGCCAGCAGGTAGAGCATCGCCTGGCGGAGAGGAGCCGCTGAAAACGGTAGCTGGTTGGTGGGGAGGAAATAGGTGAATGGACTCTCGAGCGCAAAAAAGCGAGGCACTCAGCACTGTGCCCGCCGAACACGCTGCCGTGTGTGCGGAGGGAAATGCCTCCTCTGTGCCATCTTCTGGAAGGAAAACCAGGACACAGCGCCCGCAGTGGCCTCTGGGGCAGGAAGGGGGGAGGGAGGCTTAGGGGCCCTCCACACCTTATTTCTTACAAGATGGTACAGTGGCACCTCGAGATACGAGTTTAATTCGTTCCGTCACCTTGAGGCGTGGGAAACTAGGAGACGCTCGAGGCGCGGTAAACTGGTGGGTCGTGTGCAGCCGGCCGATCCGCGCGATGACTCCTATCTCAAATGTTCCTCGTATTTCAAAGCAAAAATCGCTCGCTCGATGGCTCGTATCTCAAAAATCTCGTATGTTAGGGCACTCGTATCTCGAGGAACCACTGTATTTTTACCATGAACACTAATGTATGCCCTATCTGACAGCTTTGCATGTTTATGTATTTAAGGCCAAGAGGAAATCAGGGCCCTCATAAATGTGACATCAAAGTGAAAAATAGCCAATCATCTTTTTCATGGCAATGTTATGAAGTTGGCATAGCCAGATGACCCGCGCTTTGGGTGTTGGGGGACAGTCTGTGCTGGTGGAGGGTTCCCATGACTTTCTTAGGGCGAGGAATGCCGTCTTCAGATATGACACGGGCGAGGGAATGGACATGTCACTGTCCAGCGGGGTCAGGCCTTCAAACACACCAGCCCCTGCCCATGGCATATGCCAGGCAAAGCGCTTCGGTGCCCAAGTCATGGTGAACCTGCCCCTGAGGTTGAAACAGGTGCTCATCGCTTTCAAAATCTGCCGGTGTGCCGAAACCGGTGTGGCTCAATGGATAGAGCGTCGGCCTGCGGACTGAAAGGTCCCGGGTTCGATTCCGGTCAAGGGCATGTATCTTGGTTGCAGGCACATCCCTTGTAGGGGGCGTGCAGTAGGCGGCTGATGGATGTCTCTCTCCCATCGATGTTTCTAACTCTCTCTCCTTCTCCCTTCCTCTCTGTAAAAAAAATCAATGAAATATATTTAAATAAGTAAAGAAATAAAAATGTGCCGGTGGGCCCTACCCCGCCCTCATCTGGCTGGTTTGCTCCCTGTTTTCCTCGCTCCTGCAAACAAATGTACCCTACTTTCAGAAAGCCCGCTGTTTCAGTGGTTCTCAACCTTCCTAAGGCCGAGACCCTTGCATACAGTTCCTCATGTGGTGGTGACCCCAACCATGAAATGTTGCTACTGTGATGCATCGTGATGTAAATATGTGCATTTTCCGATGGTCTTACGCGACCCCTTGTGAAAGGGTCGTTCGACCCCCAAAGGAGTCGCGACCCACGGGTTGAGAAGCACTGCGCTGTTTGAATATTGGATTTCTAGAAGAATAACAACAACAACAACAACAGAAAACCACTTTAAAGGAGTGCCCGCCTGCTTTAATTAGGATTCCTTTACATATGAAAACAATAGACACTTAAAATAGGATTTAACACAAAAAAAATTATATGGGGATTTCAGGACCACCATCATGAAGACACAGGTGCGAGGAGTGACTCGCTGGCTGGGCGCACACACGCAGTGAGAGCCTGAGAGTGAGATGGATGGGAGCGAGGGTTGGGATCCAGCCAGCCAGCCCTGGATCTGGGTCCCCCCTGCCCTTCAACAAGCGTCGTGACCCCTTGAAACCTCGGTATTTCCTACAGGAAGAAAATGAGTGCGTGATGCCTCCCATGTAGTTCGCTGATGACCTGTACTCAGAAGGAACTGTCTGACATTGACACTGGGACTCAGAGCTCTCGGACATTGAAATTGAGACTCAAACATTTTTCTTTGGCTCTGGTGGGTTGATTTCTAGCCTACAGGGGCAAGAGGTTTTTAAAGACAAGAATCAGGGAGTCGGGGAGAAGCAGATGCAGAGGCAAAGAAGCAGTGAACAGACTGACATGCTACAGCGGGAAGGCAGGGGAGGTTGGGGAGGAGGGGCCTGTAGGAGATCCACCGAAGGACTTGTGTGCATGTGTGTGGGCATGGCCAGTGGATGCAGGGCAATGCGGGGGGGGAGGGGGGGTTGGGTGAGGGCACGTACTGGGGGGTGGGAAGGGCAAGAGGGAAAAAAATAAAAATAAAACAAAATAAAAAATAAATAAATAAAACATACACTTTTATTCCCTTAAAAAAAAAAAAGAAAGAAATAGGTAAATACAGGTAAATCCAATAGAGGTATATTTTATCCTGTATTACATTTTACCATACATTATAACATCACATACTATTTCCTTCCTTTCATTTCCGCCTGCCTGAATGGGAGCAAATGAGTGGCAAGAACAAGACATGTTGTTCTATCTTCAGCAGTATAATACGGGCACCTCCATATTCATATGAGTGAGTGTGTGTGTGTGTGTGTGTGTGTGTGTGTGTGTAGCACCCGCATAGTGCCTGGCACAGTGCAAGCATTTGGTCAGTGGTGGCTCCTGTGGTGAGGAGTAACACAGAATGCCCTTCACAAAGACGAACGTTATGCAGAACACTCCCGGCTGTTTCATCACACGATACACCGAGTGGAAGCCTGTGTCCCCCGGTCTTTTCCTGGCCTTCCAGTGACGGGGAGACAGTTAGCGGGCGTCCACGTGAACGGTGGCCGAGATCGAACGTGGAGCAGCTGCCGGCATCGATGGAGAGTGTGCGCACTGGGCCCTCCGCAGGGCCCACGCTGGGGCTCCCTAGCCCAGTGGTTCTCCACCTTCCTCAGGCCGCGACCCTGGCACACAGTTCCTCATGGGGTGGTGACCCCCCACCATGAAATGTTGCTGCTGTGATGCCTCGTGATGTAAATATCTGCATTTTCCCATGGTCTTAGGCGGCCTCTGTGAAAAGGTCATTCGACCCCCAAAGGGGTCGCGACCCACAGGTTGAGAACCACTGCCCAGGCCTGTCCACGTTCACTCGGGAGTACCCCCGTTCTGGCTCTCTCCATTAAACATGGCCCATGCACATACTTCATTTCCCTTCCCCGGCGAGCGTGGACTCTCCCTCGCAGCGAGAGGGGCAAATATGAGACAAGGGCTTCCAAGTGAGAGACTCAGTGAGTGTGTTCCCCCAGTGACCAGAGGTCTCTTTTCTTTTTTTAATATATTTTATTGATTTTTCACAGAGAGGAAGGGAGAGAGATAGAGAGTTAGAAACCTCGATGAGAGAGAGACACCGATCGGCCGCCTCCTGCACGCCCCCTACTGGGGATGTGCCCGCCACCAAGGTACATGCCCCTGACCGGAATCGAACCTGGGACCTTTCAGTCCGCAGGCGTCTCACGCTCTATCCACTGAGCCACACCGATTTCGGCCAGAGCTCTCTTTTCTGGCCTCCTCCTCCCCTCCCACCCCCCGCTTTCCCCTCTCCTGTGGGCACCTGTGGTTTGTTGAACGAAAGTTGAGAATTCTCACCCCGGGGCTCCCAGACGCGTATGAGGAGGCGCCTGCGGCCGCCGCGTGTGCTGTGAGCGCGCCCCTCGCCTGCTCCCAGCGGCGAGTAAAGTGACCTTTTTAAACGGAGGGAAGTGGGCCCCGGTGACAGTCATGATAAATGCGGTCATGTTCACTCAATAAAATAAGGCCCAGTGCATCTGAGGATAAATCAGCGGCATGCACAGCCCCACCTGTCTGTCTCCATCACTCATCTCCGCTGTCACTTCCCCGGCGGCTGATGGATCGCCGTTGCTGTAAAATTAGACAGCCTTTAATCTCATTTCATCCTGATTAGCTTCTCTTTACCCTTTCCCTCTGACTCACTGACTGACACGCTAAAAACGCACGGGGGCCGCTCCGGAGCGTGGAGCACAAACTTCGCCTCCGCCGGCACCTGCGAGCGTCCGCCGCCGGGGAAACGGGGAGGGTCGGGCCGGTCTCCTGCGTTCTTTTTTTTTTTATTTTTGGACTGGGGGGGGTCCCGGGTTCGGTTCCCGTCGGGGGCATGTGCCTTGGTTGTGGGCACATCCCCGGTGGGGGGCGTGCAGGAGGCGGCTGATCGATGTCTCTCTCTCTCATGGATGTTTCTAACTCTCTGTCCCTCTCCCTTCCTCTCTGTAAAAAATCAATAAAATATATTTTTAAATAAATAAATAAAAGGGGGTCCGTAAGTCCGGGGCCTCCTGCCCCCTGGAACGGGTGTTTGCCCTTGCTCGCTGCCCCGTTGCTTTTACTTTCCTGCGGGTTTCAATGGGAAACCAAAGGGAGTCGGTCTTTTGCAAAACACCAACCTGGATTTCATGCAGATTCTCTTCTCATACATTCGGAGCCTTTTACATCCAGAAGAATTTCCAAGAGCTCTGGTGTGTGTTTATAGCCTTGAAATTCACGGTGATAATTCCAAAGAGACCATAATTCAGGGAATGAGAATCCTGAGATAGTCTGCCGAGAAAGACAGCACCCGAGGTTTGAAAACAAGAGTGAAAATGCGAGGAGAAAGAGGAATACCCGCCCACACCGGTTGGCCTCCATAGAGAGAGCGTCGGCCTGCGGACTGAGGGGTCCCAGATTCAATTCCGGTCAAGGGCATGTGCCTCGGTTGCGGGCACATCTCCAGTAGGGGGGTGTGCAGGAGGCAGCTGATCGTTGTTTTTCTCTCTCATCGATGTTTCTAGCTCTCTGTCCCTCTCCCTTCCTCTCTGTGGAAAATCAATTAAATATATATAATAAAAAAAAATGAGGAAGACTTTCAAGTAACCTTTCCATTAGAATGTCAAAGATCTCCTCCCTCATTCTGAAGGTTTCAGGGGTTTAGCCGAGTGCAATTGTCTCATTGGTTTGCATGAAGCATAACAGTAGGGCTCTGAAAAAGAGGCTGCAGAATAAGTCACCCGTTATTTCCTTCACTTCATTTCTGCCTGCCTCAATGGCAGCAAGTGAATGGCAAGAGCAAAACACAGACAAAACTGGTTTGGCTCAGTGGATAGAGCGTCCGCCTGCAGACTGGAAGGTCCCAGGTTCGATTCCAGTCAGGGGCATGTACCTTGGTTGCGGGCACATCTCCAGTAGGGGACGTGCAGGAGGCAGCGGATTGATGTTTCTCTCTCATTGATGTTTCTAACTCTCTATCCCTCTCCCTCCTTCTCTGTAAAAAAAATCAATTAAATAGATATTTTTAAAAAAAGAGCAAAACACATGTACGGTGGTGTTTTCAGAGACAGTGCTGTATCATCAGGCTGGCCTTCCGGTCACAAAGAAGGGAACACCGCTGGTATTGCTCACAAGATGTGGACACTGAACGGGCCAAAATGTCAAGTGGACGTTTGAAGAGCGGCCGCCGTCGGCAAGCTGGCCGTAGCCGGCGGCCCCCGTTTCTCCGCTCCTTTCTCCCGTGAGCAGATGGCCATCAAGGCTAGGAGGTGGCGCTGACCAGCTGACACGCCGAGGAGCTGAGAGCATCGGGCTGTTCGGAGACACAGAACGTATGGGCAGCCTCGTCTGCGGTGCGTGTGTGAGAGCCATCTCATCGTCCAAACAATTGACGAGTTCATCGGAAATGGAAAAAAGCGAGGCTGCTCAGAACCCATCCAATCTGAGTTGCTCAATGAACCCCACATACACGCGGCTCCAAATGGATTCTAAGAAGCGAAGCTGCAGACACTCTGTCTGGTTGAAAGCATTTCCCAAAGAGATAGCTGAGGTTTGGGGGTGAGGAGGGAGGAATGGGGGAGAGGACATTCCCAAAATGACCCTCTGTGTCCATCGACCTAATTAATGGACCCCCCCAAAACCGCTGGCACCCCCAATTCCTCCGAAATCAGGGGTTTGCACAGCAGTGCCTTCTACCCCGTGGCTGTCAGTTCAAAGAGCAATGAGTATAGTCACAGGCAAAATCAAAACACGATGAAGATCATCAGAACGCCTGGAACCCTGGCGTCAAATGCTCCCACAGTCTGGTGCGCTCTTTCAGAAGCTGCAGTACTTAGCTTTCCGAGCTTTGCCCGGGAATTCTTCTTACGTGCACACCTCAGCCTGCCTAAGCACCTTCTTAAAATAATAATAATAATAAATAAGAAGAAGAACAAAATAAGATGAGACAGGTGCACCCTCCAATACACGGGGAATTCTTCTTACGTGCATATGTCAGCCTGCCTAAGCACCTTCTTAAAATAATAATAATAATAAATAAGAAGAAGAACAAAATAAGATGAGAGAGGTGCACCCTCCAAAATGCGGGGAATTCTCCTTACGTGCATACCTCAGCCTGCCTAAGCACCTTCTTAAAATAATAATAATAATAAATAATAATAAAAACAAAATAAGATGAGAGAGGTGCACCCTCCAAAACGCCCCGGGGTTTAAGACAGGCTCGCACTCTCTCCTTCCCCCTCTCTTTCTCCCCCCGTCGGAGGGAGCGCCAGAGGCAGAGCGCTGGCCTTGACTCATATTGATGTCCCCGCGCCTGGCTTCCTTAAGTGCTCTGCTGATCCGTGTCAGGCAATACGTTCCCTGCCCGCGCGGGCGCATCACCCCCGTCTCTCCTCACCTAGATTTAAGGTGCCCACATGATGAGCCGAACAAGGACATCATTCCACTCCGGTGACGCTGGGCCGCACGGTCGCCTTGCGCGCGTCCTAACTGATGCTGCGGACGGTCACATCTACGGGAGGAGGAGAGGATGCGGAGGAGGAGAGGATGCCGCAGAGGTCAACACCGCGCTGTGCGAGGGGAGGGGGGCCGGGGGGGGCGGGGAGGGGCGCACGGGTGTCCTGTTCTGGTGACGGGTGTCTCCCAGATGAAAATGTCAATGAGCCCCAACCTGGCTGTCACGGGCTCCTGACTGCCGCCCGCTCCTCGCAGCCCGCACACGGGGGCAGTGGGGGGGACGGACAGACGGGGAGGTGAGCGGGATGGATGTTCGTGAGGCTCTGCCAGGATCTATCTTTGCTCCTGAAGAGCCAGCCCCTGAGCAGAGAGAGGGGCCGTGTGTGGGATGGTGCTGCTGATGACATGGAACGGGAAACTGAGCGGAGGCCTTCGGAGGAGGCGTGCAATCAGCAGGACCTTCGTTTAAAAAAAAACGCACACAGGGTGTGGGGAGCCGGCCTGCTGGGCGCCAGGGGATATACTGTGAGTTCATCTTTATCCAGCTTGGGGTTGCGGGTTGATTTCCTTTAATAATTTTGGAAAATTCTTGGCCAGTATTGTTTAGAATGTGGCTTTCCCATCCTCTCTCTTCTTTTTTTTTCTGGAATGATAATGCTGCAAATGGTAGACATACTTCAATGTACATGCTTTTCTACTTTGCTTTCTCTATGGACTCCATTTTTAGTTATTTTCTATTAACAGCCAGCCACCCAGCACCCCGATGTGCGTACAGAGGGATCGCCGGCACACCGAGGGGCGCGGGGGCCTCTGGATGGCCCCCCGTGGGTGCAGGCTAGCTCCTCCAGGAGGGGAGCCCGCGCTGACCATGGGGCCCCTCGGTCACGGCTTCAGAGGGAGGGCCCCTCTCGCGGGCAGGGAGGGCTGAGGGGCTGGAGGACCGATGTGTGGACTGACTTTATTCAAACTCATCCGAAGGGGTGGGCTTGCCTTCGCTGGCACAGCCCCCGGGACCCCTGCGGTCGGTGGGTGGGTGGGTGGGTAGGTGGGCACCCTGGCCTGCTCTTGGCTCTCTCCCTCCCAGGGACCGCGTCTCACATGTCCTACCCTTTGGGGAAAGCAGATCCCTCGTGAGCCCCGGGCAGGGGCTAAGATGGCCAAGGTCATCACCTGTGTCTTCTTCTTCTCCCTTGCAGTCATGCCCTACAACAGCGCCCACCACTGCGTGGTGGAGGTGGAGAACTTCCTGTTCGTGCTGGGCGGAGAGGACCAGTGGAACCCGAACGGTAACTGCGTGCCTTTTACATTTTTTAACCGTATTCTTTTTTAAAAAATATATATTTTATTGATTTTTTTACAGAGAGAAAGGGAGAGGGACAGAGAGCTAGAAACATCGATCAGGGAGAGACATCGATCAACCGCCTCCTGCATACCCCCTACTGGGGATGTGCCCGCAATCAGGATACATGCCCTTGAACGGAATCGAACCCGGGACCCCTCAGTCCAAAGGCCAACACTCTATCGGCTGAGCCAAACCAGTTCGGCTTTTTTAACTATATTCTTTATATATTTTTTGGAAGCTTTACATTTTTTAAACTATATTCTTTATCTA
The DNA here is from genome assembly GCA_011751065.1 of Lasiurus cinereus. Lineage (NCBI taxonomy): Eukaryota > Metazoa > Chordata > Mammalia > Chiroptera > Vespertilionidae > Lasiurus > Lasiurus cinereus. Next base: position 60,886,811 of record JAAGEH010000480.1, read on the forward strand.
TTCTTTGGAACTGGAATTGAAAATAACAGATGAAATGGTAAATGCTGTCGCATAAATTCAAGAATTCACAAGTGCTATATTCCTTAATTTGGCCGTAAAATATATTTTATTGATTTTTTTACAGAGAGGAAGGGAGAGGGATAGAAAGTCAGAAACATCGATGAGAGAGAGACATCGATCAGCTGCCTCCTGTACGCCCCACAGTGGAGATGTGCCCACCACCAAGGTACGTGTCCTTGACCGGAATCAAACCTGGGACCCCTCAGTCCGCAGGCCAACTCTCTATCCACTGAGCCAAGCCGGTTTCGGCAGAACCTTCTCCCTAAAGGCCAGATTAAAGCTCCCCCTGACCAAAGGCCTGGCTGCAGGGCCCGGCGGCCAAGGCCCGCCCTCTCCGCTACCCCTACCCCCCTCCATCCCTTCCCAGGTAAATGGGCCACTGTCACATCTCCGCCACACCTCAGTGTTCACCAAACCCTGTGACCTGCCCTTCCTCCCCGACATACCTTCATCACCCACACAGAAAACCTGCCCCAGGTGTATGTCCCCCCAGAGTGACCCCCAGCAGCCTGCTGCTCCCCTTCCACCAACACGCAGCTCAGAGGGACGGGGAGGGGAGGAGGGAGAGTTTCATGGACATACAGTGGTACCTCGAGATACGAGTGCCCTAACATACGAGATTTTTGAGATACGAGCCGTCGAGCCAGCGATTTTTGCTTTGAAATATGAGCAACAGTTGAGATAGGAGTCATCGCGCGGATCGGCCGGCTGCACACGACCCACCAGTTTACCGCGACTCGAGCGTCTCATAGTTTCCCACGCCTCCAGGTGACAGAACGAATTAAACTTGTATCTCGAGGTACCACTGTGTTCCTTCCTCCATTTCGGAGAAGCAAGGTTTTATCTGTGACTGATTCAGACTCCCATGAGTCTGTGCCAGAGGGGCTCCCCGACTTGCCTCCCCCCAGCCCCCCCAGAAGAACAGCAATTTTCTTGGAAGCCCTCCCTGAAGATGCTGTGAGCAGAGACTCCAGAAAGCACAGCCCTGCTTTCCTGGGAGGCGGGGGTGGGGGGCTGTCACCACCCAGCTAGCTCCATGGAGACCCACGTGACACGTGCTTGTCAGAACAAAGTCTTGCGTCCCTTTTGAAAACTACAGCGGTACCTCGAGATACGAGTTCAATTCGTTCCGTAACCTTGAGGCGTGGGAAACTATGAGACGCTCGAGTCGCGGTAAACGGGTGGGTCGTGTGCAGCTGCACGATAACTCGTATCTCAAATGTTGCTCGTATTTCAAAGCAAAAATCGCTCGCTCGACGGCTCATATCTCAAAAATCTCGTATGTTAGGCACTCGTATCTCGAGGTACCACTGCATTCATTTTTTGCCAGGAGCTTGGCCACGCACTCACCTCATCCTTTCAAGCAATGCTCCCAGCCATGATTGTGGTTCTTCTGAGAGGAGACCTGGCCTGGAGAGGCTGAGTGACTCGCACAGATGCACCGTTTGCAAGAAGCTGAGCTGATTCAGTGTAGGTCTGTTTGCCTCCAGGGCCTCAGTCTTGAAACTACTTCTTTTCTAGTCAACGCCTGACTATTCTCCCAGTCACCCTCTCTAATGGAGACTGGGTTTCTCAACCTTCTCACTCTTCAGGGGATTGGAGGCAGGTAGCAATTTTTACTTCCTCTTCATTGAAGTCCCACACCCCAAAGACTCATCCTTTCAAAGGATGTCCTCAGATTATGCCACCTGCTGTCCCTTTCTGTGGCAGCTCTCCACTGTTTTCCAGATAACGCCCTCTCCTTCACTCACCCAACTGCTCTTTTACTGTTCATCATCCCCTGTGTCTTTATTTCCCTCCGTGCTGAGTTTATATTCTGTTGTCCATCCCTGCAGTCAGGCACACTGGCGCACACACCCGCAGCCCCTGTGTCTGCTCCTTGCTTTATACTTACCTGGTAAAGCCTGGGTCCTGGTCAGATCCATTCTGCCCCTGAGCAACTCCATGGGGAGATAGACAACCTCACAACCACTGTGGCTCCTGAGGCACTGTGCTGACTACTGGCCAGCTCCCCTTTCAATTGTCCTCCTCAGTACCCTCTCCCACCCTCCAGCTTAACTATTCCATACCTTCTCTCTCAAATGCCTTTCTCCAAAACCTCCCTCCTCACTCAGTGCATAGCCTCTCTTCCTTTTTTTAAAATATATTTTATTGATTTTTTTACAGAGAGGAAGGGAGAGGGATAGACAGTTAGAAACATCGATGAGAGAGAGACATCGATCAGCCGCCTCCTGCACACCCCCCACTGGGGATGTGCCTGCAACCAGGATACATGCCCTTGACCGGAATCGAGCCCGGGACCCTCCAGTCCGCAGGCCGATGTTCTATCCACTGAGCCAAACCGGTTTCGGCCATAGCCTCTCTTCTTAGTTCCATTACAATAGAAGCAATCGAGGATGAACATCTGTATCTTGTTCCTACCCAATCTATGCACATGTATCTGTGGCTGCCCACATAATCTATCTTTTCTCTATGCTTGTTTCTGCCCCTGTCTAAGGCCTGTTCTTCATTCCCTTTTGCTTGCTCAAGAATACTTCCAAACTTAAAAGCCCAAACCACCAAATAGAAGCTTCTTTAGGCGGTATATCCTCCAGTTGTAATCATCTCCCTTTTATGGCAGACATTCTAAAGAGTATTCCCTGCCCTCTTTTCCCTGATTTCTCATATTCCAGTCTCCTGGAGGAGTCCCCACTCGGCCTTCCATTCCCACCCGTCCATGGAAGCAGTACTCTCCAGGCCACCACCCACCTCCCTGTTGTCAAATGGACTGGTTAGTTCTCAGATGCTAAGTCCTCATTTTGAAACACTCTTTCAAACACAGCTTCCAAAACACCACACTTTTCCTCCTCTCTCTGACCTGTCTTTCCTTTGCTGCTTTTCCTTCTTCTAATTCCCAGGGTTTGTATTACCTTCCATTGTCATACCCTCTGTCTAAAGGGGTTTCCTTCTGTCCGATGACTTTAATATTTCTGGAATAATAATCCCCAAATTTGCACCTACAGCCTCCTTTAGCCAGTGGTCTACCAGGTACTTCCGCTTTGAGATCCTATAGGCCTCTCAAGGTTAAGTCCAAAAAGCAGGACCCGTGAGAGTACTACCCCCAAACTACTCCTGCTGGTTTCTCCACCTCAGCAAATCGCATGGCCTTCTGTCCAGTTACTCTGGTTCAAAACCTGGCAACCTTCCTTCATTATTACAAACTAATAATCAGAAAATTTTACAATAGTTCCCAAATCTGACTGCATCTCACTGCCTGAACATTCCTCCAATGGCCTCCTGATAGTGGCGCCTCTAGAGTCTTTTCTTCAGGCAGCAGCCAGTCATCTTTGGAGGAGACAGATGAGGCGCTGTGCCTTGAGTGCCCAGCACCTGCCTCCTGCCTGCCTTTGTTCTCATCACAAAAGGGACCATCCTACTCTAGTCCAAAAAGCACCCCGCTCTGGGCCTGGACAACCCTCCGCTTCTGTCCCGGGCGCCCCAGCATTCCTGAGCAGCCCCGGAGTCTCTGCTCCACACCCCATGGCCTGGGAGGCTCAGGCTGCACCTAAGGGCCCGGCCTGCTAAAGGCACTGTGACCTTCTGTCTAAGCTGGCTCCCCTCTCCCCATCCCTGCCTTCATCTGCTCCAGTGGTTCTCAGCCTTCCTAATGCCGCGACCCTTTAAGACAGCTCCTCATGGGGTGGTGACCCCCAACCATAACATGATTTCCGTTGCTACTTCATCACTGTAATCTTGCTACTGTGATGAACTGTAATGTAAATATCTGATAGGCAGGATGTATTTTCATTGTTACAAATTGAACATGATTAAAGCATAGTAATTAATCGCAAAAACAATATGTAATTATATATTGTGAAATATTTATTTCTAATGACAAATAAATGAAATTTTGTCTTGAATCCTGGTGTAGCATGGGTAACAGTCTTCCTAGGACAACAGTAAACTACATGGCTACACTTTGCTACACCGAGGAGCAGTGTGTTGGTTCCTAAGACCATGGGAAATAGGTGTTTTCCAATAGTCTTAGGCGACCCCTGTGAAAGGATCATTTAACCCCCCAAAAGGGTCACGACCCACAGGTTGAGAACCACTGATTTACTCAGTAATAGAGTCTATATTTGTTTATTCATTTACCAAAACAGGAAATGGCCTTTCCACCCTCATCCCCAATATAGCCTCAGAATCTAGAACACGTAAGACACCTGACAAGTACTCAATAGACAATTGTGCAATTAGTCATTGAGTTGTGTATGCATGCCTATGTGGAGACACACGCATGTACGTGCACACGTGTGCACACAGGCACACACACATGCACACACATCTCAGATGACTGTCATTTCAGGTGCAACGCAGAAAATGGAATACACTCTTTTGCTCCCCTTGCTTGGTGGCAATCTGTGTGTGAAATAAGAATAATTTTAACACCTCAGAGGCATTGCTGTGCTTGTGAGGTTCAGCAGAGGGGATAAGCGGGTTAACCGCCTCCAGGGGCTCATGTTCCCCACTTGTACCTGCTTGAGGTCACAGCCACTGTGCTTCCCTCACACGCACACACGCAACGTACACGATGCACATAGGTTAGAACCGATTTCCTTAAGCCTCGGATTGTGCTGATGGCTACTATTTCCACAGGGAGAGAGGGGGCTCCCCCACACCTGGAATTCTGGGGTCATTTTAAAAAAAAAATAAAAAGCAGCCAGAATCGGTTTTGCTCAGTGAATAGAGCATCAGCCTGCACACTGGAAAGTCCCAGGTTCAGTTCTGGTCAAGGGCATGTATCCTAGTTGCGGGCACATCCCCAGTAGGGGGCGTGCAGGAGGCGGCTGATGGATGTCTCTCTCTCATGGATGTTTCTAAGTCTCTATCCCTCTCCCTTCCTCTCTGTAAAAAATCAATAAAATATATTACAAAAAAAAAAAAGCAAAAAAGCTCTAGCCAGAGATATCACACAGGGCAGTCTTGGAATTGATGCTTTATAGGCAATTGCTCCATGTTTTTAAAACATAAAAACACCAAAGCCTACAGTGTTTTACCCTAACTTTGGGATAAAACTGGTCTGACACATATATTTGCTCTTACTATTGTGGTTGATTTATTTTTATCAGAACTCACTAAAAGGGGGCGGGAGCAGAGGGGAGGAAAAGGGAGAAACCTCGGAGGTGGCTCACTTGCCCTTCTCCTGACTTCGCTTCTCAAACCCTCTTAGAGGGTCCCTCTCACGCGCACCCACTTGCTAAGCCTGAGAACAGAGCTGTCTGCTGGAATACTGCTACACGTGGCAAACAGCCGTGGAGTGAATCTAAGTCTTTGTCTGTATTTTACAGGAAAACACAGCACAAATTTTGTCAGCCGCTATGACCCCCGATTTAACAGCTGGATTCAGCTGCCACCCATGCAAGAAAGGTAAGTGCTTGTTTCTCGTGTTGGAAACTCTGGCGGCGGCTGCCAGAACCTGGGGGGGTGGCAGGCCTGCCCTGAGAAGAGATGCTCAGGGGGGCCAGTGGGAGGGACACGAGGCAACGTTCAGACCCCGGGCTGGCCACTGGGGTGAACTGCCTTGGTAGCTCACAGGAGAAAAATAACAAAGTAAGCCAGTGATTTGTCCCCACGCGGGAAGAAAATAATCGTGTGGCTCTTCTTCCTTCCCCACTGCATTGGCTTTGGGGCAAGCAGAGCCTCACTCGCACTGGCTCGCCCCCTCTCCTTGGAGAGGTTATATTCAAATCCTCGTTGAAATGTGAAACGCCGCGTTCACAGTGATGAGCATTTTGATGCTCAGATTCAAGATCAAACTTTTCAAGTCTCACTGATTCAGATCCTTCCCATGTGCCTCCTCCGCTACCTTCCCATCAGACATCCAAGAACAGGTCGCTTGTGGGCATTGAAATACAGTGGTGCCTCGAGATACGAGTTAAATTCGTTCCGTCACCTTGAGGCGTGGGAAACGATGAGACGCTCGAGTCGCGGTAAACTGGTGGGTCGTGTGCAGCCGGCCGATCCGCGCGATGACTCCTATCTCAACTGTTGCTCGTATTTCAAAGCAGAAATCGTTCGCTCGACAGCTCGTATCTCAAAAATCTCATATGTTAGGGCACTCGTATCTCGAGGTGCCACTGTAAACAGTTTTGTGAGGAGTCCTCTCCTTTTGTATAGACCGTGTTTGTCTCACCCAGTTCTCCCAGTGCCAGAGGTCACGATGACATCTACACTTACACCTCTTGGCCTCTCCTGGCCGTTCCGTAGGCAGGAGGCCATGTCTCCATGCGCCTGTGCAAGGTCACGTGCTACATTCTCCGCACTTCGCTCTTTTCCACTCATCTCTCCACATCCTTTGAGCAAATGCCTCAGTCTAAATGTAACAATAATCGACAACCTGTTTTCTGGATTGAATTACTGAAGCAATAATTTCTCATTTCTTTCATGACCCTTTACCTTAACAACTCCTTTTTTTTTTTAATATATTTTATTGATCTTTTTCAGAGAGGAAGGGAGAGAGATAGAAAGTGAGAAACATCGATGAGAGAGAGACATCGATCAGCCGCCTCCTGCATGCCCCACAGTGGAGATGTGCCCGCAACCAAGGCACGTGCCATTGATCGGAATCGAACCTGGGACCTTTCAGTCCACAGGCCGACGCTCTATCCACTGAGCCACACCGGTCTCGGCAACAACTCCTTTTTTAAGATGGCACTGAGATCAAATTAGATCCTTAATCATACATTCCAAGTTAAAAAGAAATGTTCAGGCCCAGCCAGTGTGGCTCAGTGGATAGAGAGTTGGCCTGTGGACCAAAGGATCCCAGGTTCAATTCTGGTCGAGGGCGTGAACTTTGGTTGCAGGCTCCTCCCCAGACAGGGCCCTGGTCAGGGCTCATGCAGGAGGCAACCAATCGATGTGTTTCTCTCACATCCATAATTCAGTCATTCCTTCTCTCGTCCACTCTCTCTAAAAATCAATGCACAAATATCCTTGGGTGAGGATTTAAAAAAAAAGTGGCGGGGGGCGATTTTTCAGATCATACCATTCATTCAAAAATGGACATTACTACAGGAAGACGATGAATCTCTGCTCTAAGGAACTCACTTTCTATTCCATGTACATATACTGTATTTTCCGGCGTAGAAGACAGCTTTTTAACCCAGGAAAATATTCTCAAAACTCGGGGGTCGTCTTATATGCCGGATTTCATCTTCGAGGGCGGGTATATCCCAAACTCTATATTTTAACTGGAAAAGTTGAGGGTCGTCTTATACACCCAGTCGTCTTATACACCGGAAAATACGGTAGTAAGACTTTCTCACAGGAGACCAAGGGCTACACAGTGAAAATAATTGAGGCGCATTTTGTTGAAAGGATCGCAGGCACGTTCGGGGATGTCTAGTCGAAAGGTTCGTCCGCAGATGACTCTAAGCCAGTGAATGCCCCGCCATCCCGTTCAGCCTCCCCAATCCTATGCCGGGGTACATGCCAGTCAAAGCCTCCTCTGGGGGTCTTCTTGGGTCTCACGTGGGGGGGGGGGCTTCTCTCCTGGTTGATGCTATCCTGGCCACATACCTCCCCCTTCCGTCCACACCATTCCAAAAAGTTCCACTTACGCCCTCTTCTACAAGCGAGCATCCATCACGTCTTTGAAATGTCAGCATCCTCCCCTCTCCCCGCCCCCCGCGCCCCGGTCCCCTGCGCTGGGGGCGGCGGACCACGATCGTTAACCTTCACGCCGGGGCTTCGGGAGGCATCACTCACGTCGCGGTCAATTATCTCGCTGCGGAGCCCCTCGGGACGAGAAGTGTGGCTGCAGAAAGCTAATTAGTAATTTTTTCAAATGTGCGTTGTTTACTTGGTCCCCGGTAATGACTTCCTCCGAGGCACTCTGGCCTCTCCTGGCGGGGTCCGGCTCCGACAATGGTGAGCAGCTCATTGACCTGATGAAAAGGCCCGCCACGGTCCGCGGGCGCCCGGCAGCCGCCGATGACAGGATGGACTGGCTAACGCTTCTCCCCGAGTCATTACGGTCCATCATGTCGGGCCCTGGTAAGAGGGGGGGTTTTTTAACATGGAGAACAAGCAACTCCATGCAGCCAATCAGGAGCTCCTGGCCCGGCGGAGGGGCAAAGGCGGCATTCGTGGGGGCCCCGTCCATCTTCCAGGCCTCCCCCCAACCCCGTCTCCTGTGGGTTGGCTGGCCCATGACGGAAAGGGAAATGTCTCTGTCTCCGCTGCCTTTCAAAATAGCAAGAGCGCTCACTTGTTCGCCTGGTCTGATGGGCGATGAAACAAAGAAGGAGAAAACCAGGACATCGGAGACACCGGCTGTGTAGATCAGAAGAGAATTCCCTGAAATGTTGATGTGAGTCTGCTCGCGTTGTCGAGATCACGAGCTAGACTCACCAGAAGTTTCCCAGGCCTTCCGGTCAAGGGCATGTACTTGGTTGCGGGCACATCCCCCGGAGGGGGCGTGCAGGGAGGCAGCTGATGGATGTCTCTCTCTCCCATCGATGTTTCTGACTCTCCATCTCTCTCCCTGCCTCTCTGTAAAAAATCAATAAGATATATTTAAATTAAAAAAAAAAAAAGTTTACCAGGCCATCCCATTCTGTCGGCTGCTGCCAGACGGCTCGTGAAGTGACCACGCAGGTGCAGGAGAAGAGAGACAAGTGGGAAAGCACCCCGGGTAGCCCCTTCTCTGCATCACAGAGCTGGCGGGACAGATGCCCAGGCTGGCTCACCCGTTAGCGCATGCAGAAGAGTCTGATCAGGTGCAGAATACCCTCCCAGCTCACCCGGGCAATGGGCGCCTGGCCTCGGGCTCCTCCACCACAGCTCCGCCCCTGAACGGCGTGCCTGCTGCCTATGAGTGCACCGATGGGAGTGACTGAACAAAAATATAAACGTGAATGTCATGCCGATGGGTTGTTTTGATCTCGGATACAGGATTGGGTTCTTCGGAAAGAAGATGAGGGCAAACGTGAACACTTGACTCCATAGGAAGGCTTTGATAACTTTACATTTTTTAAAAATATATTTTATTGATTTTTTTTTACAGAGAGGAAGGGAGAGGGATAGAGAGTTAGAAACATGGATGAGAGAGAGACACCGATCAGCTGCCTCCTGCACTCCGTCCACTGGGGATGTGCCTACAACCAAGACTCATGCCCTCGACCGGAATCGAAGCTGGGACCTTTCAGTCTGCAGACCCACACTCTATCCACTGAGCCAAACCGGTTTTGGCACTTGACATTTTTTTAATGAAAATAGACATTTTAGGTACTATTCTTATGAGCTCTTATTCCCTAGCTAGTTGAGGGGAGAGGGGATCAGTCCCACTATCAAAGCTTGAATGGAGGCTTTGCATACTTGTTATGATGGATGGGAAGAAAAAGCAATCGCAGTTTGGAGAACGAAAACAAAGCATAGGTTTCACAGAGTAAGTGAAATCCAGAAGTAAATACGTCAGAAATTCCCCAAATTTAACTATTTGTTTCTGGAACCCTTACAAGAGACAGTATTCTGTGTGAAAATCTATCGTTGCTTTAAGCTGAATATGAAATTCAAAAATGCAAGCTGAGATGAGGTCATGGTCACTCAGTCTCAGGCTGTGGATATAAACTGACTGCCCGAGGGTCGAAGGACAGGGAAAACCAGTCTCATATTCGGAATTTGAGGCATGTTTGTAGACATTACTCTCATCCTTTGGAACTCATCTCATCCCTGTGAGCATTAGCTGTGGCGGTGGAGCGAGGGGAATCTTGCAGGAGGAGAGATGAACAATTTAAAATACACTGTGATTCCATTCAGGGATCTTTAATCATCCTAACTTACTTTTCCAAAAAGAGTCTAAAGCAGCAGTTCTCAACCTGTGGGTCGCGACCCCTTTGGAGGTTGAACGACCCTTTCACAGGGGTCGCCTAAGACCCTCGGAAAATGCAGATATTTACATCACGATGCATCACAGTAGCAACATTTCATGGTTGGGGGTCACCACCCCATGAGGAACTGTATGCAAGGGTCGCGGCCTTAGGAAGGTTGAGAACCACTGGTCTAAAGCGCCTACACCAGGTGTGCCCCTAGGTGCAGAGGCAGGGCAGGGAGCACGCCCAGGGAACCCAGCCTGGGCAGATTTACGCTCACCGTGGCTGACAGACCCTGACCCAGTGTGTCTGTGACGCGTGTCATGAAGGCTGACTCTGGGCACGTAGGGGATGGAGTCAGAGACTCGGCATCTTCGCTGCCGGAAATGCTACAGGAATGTGCACTTTCCGTCAGGAAGGGAGACCTACCGGGCTGTCTTTTCCCATTCAGATCCTAACAGTGACACTGTGCGGATGCAGCCAGGAGTAACGGGGAGCATCCATCAGGAGCACCTCCGCTGAAAGAGAGCCTGTCCTGGGGAAGGAGGGGGAGCGGGAGCATGAGATGCAGGCGATAAACCGAGGTCACACTCCCCAAGAGGGCTCCTCCTCCTACGCTCCGCTACCAACGCTTGCGCAGAGGGTTTGCATCCTTGTCATGAGTGATGGGCGTTTTTTCTCAGACCAATATACTAGCATAGTGCGTAGAAGAACTCACCACCTTACGGCCCACATAGTCCCAATTGCTTTTAAATGGCCTTGTAGTGAAATTAGTCAACTAATGCTTTCAGAGGCTCCAAGACCAGCCACAGGCTCATAGGGGAAAGGAACCCTGATCTATCCTGTTTCCATGGTGCAAAGAAATATCCATGTCGCCAAGACCGGTTTGGCTCAGTGGATAGAGCATCGGCCTGCAGACTGAAAGGTCCCAGGTTCAATTCTGGTCAAGGGCATGTACCTTGGTTGCGGGCATATCCCCAGTAGGGGCGTGCAGGAGGGGGCTGATCGATGTCTCTCTCTCATCAATGTTTCTGACTTTCTATCACTATTCCTTCCTCTCTGTAAAAAATCAATAAAATATATTAAAAAAATAAATATCAATGTCCACATTTTAAAAATATATATATTTTATTGGTTTTTTTTTACAGAGAGGAAGGGAGAGAGATGGAGAGTTAGAAACATCGATGAGAGAGATATCCATCAGCCCCCTCCTGCACGCCCCCTTCTGGGGATGTGCCCGCAACCAAGGTACATGCCCTTGACTGAAATCGAACCTGGGACCTTTCAGTCTGCAGGCCAACGCTCTATCCACTGAGCCAAACCGGTTTTGGCCAATGTCCACATTTTTCTAGACAGGTATCAGTCTTCTCCATGAGTCGTTTTAAGTGAGGAGGTAAAATCACCAGTAAAATCATCTCGACTTACCCTATTTCGTAAGAGAGCAGTAGAAAGCTAGCTAGAGAGATGAAAAGATTCATCTCACAACAAAAACTGTGTACCCGTGGACCAATCACTTCCCCATCTCCAGGCACTTAATTTTGTAATGGTTTTTAAACCTCATTTTAGACTTCAATGAGTTTTTACTCCTCTATCCCCAGAAACTCCAATTTTCTTGAGGTTTGTGTTCCTTTGAAAATACGATTACATCTTCCTCCAAAACCTTCCTCCATATTCTCCCCCCAAAATGCACATTCGCAAAACACATCTCAGTATGATTTCAAAAGAGCTTCCTGGACTCAGAGAACACAGCCCAGGTTAACGGCTCTTACTTTGGGAAATCCGTCCCTCCTGCTCTTCCTTCTCCTTCCTACAGGTTCTGTTATGCCCAGAGTTCGGGGTCCCCAATAATCAACCACTAAGGAGCTTTTTCCGATGCAAAAGCTAAGAGTCTTTATTCAAACCCGGGTTTGGCTCTCAGCCTCTTTCTGACGCAGCAGCGAGGTGAGAGAGCGAGCCGGGCGGGAACAATGAGTTTTATGGGGTCGGATAATTAGGGGGCTTAGGAAAGTGATGAGGGTTACAGAGATCGGTCACTTGAATTGGGGTCTTCCTGTGGTTTAGCCTTATTAGGACCTTCGCTGTGTTCCCGGAGCTTCATTGGTCCATTCGGGTGGAGGTCGGGGAAGTTAAGACATTGCTGGCACACCTGTGGCCCCTCCCAGAAAAGGGAGGGGGTTTAGGCAAGGGTCCCATCTCTATAGGACAAGATGGAGGGGAGTCAATTTCCTTTCAGTTCCTGCCTCCTTTTTCCATCATTGTTGTTTATCCTCCTGCTGAATTTTCCCCAGCACGTATGTTTTTTAAAAGCATCAAGAAAAATATAGAGAAAAAAAAACAAAATATAGCCAAAATACTACCTCACGACTGTGAAAAATAACTCAACCATCTGATCCCATAATCCCACTTCTTGCATAGATGCCCGAAGGAACCAAAGGCAGTGTCTTGAAAAGCTTTCTGTACTTCTAGGTTCATTGTAGCATTATTCACGATAGCCAAGATGTGAGAACAACCCTGTCTGGCCACAGATAAGTGGGAAGAGGAAACATGGTGTATGCATACACGAGAATATGATTCAGCCATAGAACTGAAGGAAATACTGCCCTTTGAGACGGAAAGTCATTATGCTGAGTGGAACAAGCCAGGTGGAGAAAGGCAAACACTGTATGACGTCACTTATATGTGGCATCTTAAAAATGTTGAGCTGAAAGGAGACAGACTGGAATGGTGGTGGCATGGGGCCAGGGGCAGGGGTGAGGGGGCGTGGTCGGTGAAAGGGAACACAATCTTAGTGGTGAGAGGAGTAAGTTCTGAGGTTCTGACGTCTGGTGACTATAGCTAAGAGTGGGTTATACGCTTGAAACTTGCTAAGAGAGTACATCTTAAGTGTTCTCTTTAAAAAAAGGGGGGTAACTATATCAGGTGATAGATGTGTTAACTTCATAGTGGAAATCTTTTTACAATGTATGCATGTATTAAATCATCACATGTTATACTTTACATATATCCTCATTTTATTGGTCAATTATACTTCAATAAATCTGGAAATAAAATAAAACTGAGTACATCACCCTAGGTAGCATTTATCATACCTATATGGTAATAAGTCATCTACACAAATAAAGAATTTAGTTGTCACTTAAAATGGAGGGGGGAGGGGCAAAAGAAGGTTTACAGTTGTGAGAGAGCAAAACAGGATTTATTATATTATTATCTATTTATTTATTATTGTATTGTTTACTTGTATTATCTGGTTTATTATTATTATTTCATATCCTTTCTTATGATTTACCTTTTAGGTCATGACAGCTGGTAATTTAACCAATGAGCAACAAAAGTGGATACTTACACGATACTGTAAACCTACTTTTGCCTCACCCCTGTGTAATTGAGAAAAATGTATATGCAAATGTTTTAAATTTTATTTTTTTCAATTACATTTGACATTATCTTGTATTGGTTTCGGGTGTATAGGGTAGCATGTACGTTACAAAGTGTTGTCCCCAGTATTTCAAGTAACCACTTGCCACCATACATAGTTATTACTACATTGCTGGGCATATTCTTATGCTTTACATCTTGGTGACTGTTTTATAACTACCAATTAATACTTCTTAAGCCCTTCACCGTTTTCACCCAGTCCCTCAACTCCCCCTCACCTCTTAACAGCTGTCCGTCTGTTCTCTGGATCTACGAGTGTGTTTCTATTTTGTTTGCTTGATTATTTTGTTCTTTAGATTCCACATGTAACTGAATTCACTTGGCATTTGTCTTCCTCTGTCTGACTTATTTCACTTAGCATAATACCTTCTAGGTCCATCCATGCTGCTGCAAATGGTAAGACTTCATTATTTTGATGGCCAAATAATATTCCATGGTGTATGTACCACAGCTTTTTTATCCACTCATCTATTGATGGGCACTCGGACTGCTTCCAAATCTTGGCTATTGTAAATAATGCTGCAATAAACATAGGGGTGCATACCTCCTTTTACATTAGCACCAATGAGAAAAAGAAGCAAAGGGTCACGGATTTGCTTAAGGTTTCAATCTAGTGTTCCTAACCTTTATTTTCCCTCAGCCTTCACATCTTTTTAAAAAATATATATTTGTATTTATTTCAGAGAGGAGGGGAGAGGGAGAGAAAGGTAGAAGCATCAGTGATGAGAGAATCATTGATTGGCTGCCTCCTGCACACTCTTACTGAGGAATGGAGCCCACAACCCTGGCATGTGCCCTATCTGGGAATCGAACTGTAAGCTGCTGCCTCATAGGTTGATGCTCAGCCACTGGGCCACACCAAGTGGGCGGTTCTCATATCTTATTAGTTACCAAGTCTTGCATCTTCCTTTAAAATACCCGTATTTTCTGGCATATAAGACGACTCCCAACTTTTCCAATTAAAATATAGAGTGAGGGATATAAGACAACACCCAGCGTATAAGACGACCCCTGACTTTTGAGAAGATTTTCCTGGGTGAAAAAGTCATCTTATACGCCGGAAAATACGGTACCTTTTTTGTCACTCCTTTCCATGTCTTCTACTAAAATTCTAATGGACGCCTTTCACACCTCGGTCCTGGATTGTGGTCTGCCTCCCATTGGTCTTCTTGTCTCCAAACCTTTCGACACAGCTTGCCTCTTATGCTTTTGGTGACATAGTGAGATCATATCATCAAGAGCCTCTCTTGAAAAGAGACCAAACCCTAGCCCATAGCTTTGTAAGAATCCCCACCAAACATCGCAGAGGTGAAATTCCTGCGATGGGTTAGATGACAGCCACTTTTCAACCCTATATTCCGTTCCCAAAAGTTTCTCTGTTTGCCGTAGTACCGGATAGGGGGGGAGAGAGAAAAAAAATGATAATTGAAGAAAAAAAATCTGATGATGTAGTTCTCTTATAAATTGGGAACAATGACCCTTGAAGGACCGTAAAGAAAGTGAATGTCAAGATAATTTATTATTGTTACATTATCTACCTCATTTTTCACTGTGTCCTCCTGAGCTGCGATATCCTTCCAGGGCACCCAACACCCCCAAACGTGAGTGAGCGCTTTCCCAGCGTGTAAAGGAAGATGAAAAAGAGCTCACACAAAGCGTTAGTGAGCCGCCCCTCTGCTGTTCCTTTCACCTCAGAAACGTTCCCCGCGATGGGCCAGGCACGTGACCACGGTAGAGCCGTGGTTCTCAACCTGTGGGTCGCGACCCCTTTGGGGGTCAAACGACCCTTTCACAGGGGTCGCCTAAGACCAGCGGAAAACATCTATTTCCCATGGTCTTAGGAACCAGCACAGCGCTCCTCGGTGCAGCAAAATGTAGCCATGTCGTTTACTGTTGTCATATGAAGACTGTTACCCATGCTACACCACGATTCAAGACAACATTTCATTTATTTGTCATTAGAAATAAGTATTTCTCAATATATAATTACATATTGTTTTTGTGATGAATCCCTATGCTTTCATGATGTTCCATTTGTAACAATGAAAATACATCCTGCCTATCAGATATTGACACGACAGTTCATCACAGGAGCAAGATGACAGCGATGAAGTAGCCACGGAAATCATTTCATGGTTGGGGGTCACCACCCCATGAGGAGCTGTCTTCAAGGGCCGCGGCCTGAGGAAGGCTGAGAACCGCTGTGGTAGAAGGTCTCGGGTCTAGACGGTAGCTGCTCTCTGTGTGGTTTCCAAAGGCCGGCGACGCCTCCTGAAGCCGAGTTCCCCTCCTTTCTCCCGATCCACGGGGCTCCTGGCGCGACTCACGGGGGACGGTCGTTTTCGTTGCAGAAGAGCCAGCTTCTACGCGTGCCGGCTGGACAAACACTTGTACGTTATCGGCGGGCGGAACGAGACGGGCTACCTGTCCAGCGTGGAGTGCTACAACCTGGAAACGAACGAGTGGCGCTACGTGTCCTCCTTGCCGCAGCCCCTGGCCGCTCACGCCGGAGCGGTGCACAACGGGAAGATCTACATCTCAGGCGAGTCCTCCCCCCCACCCCCGCTGTCTGCGGCCAAGTTCAGTGCCAGGGCGCTTTCTTTTTTTTTTTAATATATTTTATTGATTTTTTACAGAGAGGAAAAGAGAGGGATAGAGAGTGAGAAACATCGATGAGAGAGAGACATCGATCAGCTGCCTCCTGCACACGCCTTGCTGGGGATGTGCCCATAACCAAGGTACATGCCCCCGACAGGGATCGAACCTGGGACCTTTCAGTCCGCAGGCCGACGCTCTATCCCCTGAGCCAAACCGGTTTCTTGAACTCGCGTGTTATCTGTTCGGTTCACAGGGGGCGTACACAACGGAGAGTATGTCCCGTGGCTGTACTGCTATGACCCCGTGATGGACGTCTGGGCCCGCAAGCAAGACATGAATACCAAGCGCGCCATCCACACGCTGGCTGGCATGAACGACCGCCTGTATGCCATCGGAGGGAATCACTTGAAAGGTCTTCTTTTCAGAAATCGCAGTGACGATTTGCGTTTCACGTTTCTCGCCGGGGGGGGGGGGGGTCTCGTTAGATAATCGTAGTTACGAGTTACCAGGACCGTGGGGCGAACATCTGTTTTGTTTACATCTACAAGAGAGGATTATTTTTCATTTGCCACACATATTAAGGAAATGAATAATAATGTCTACAGGAAATTTAAAAATGAAAGCGTTCATAACTGGAAAGGCACCAACAATTGGTCGTGACAATGAATTCAGTAAAAAAAAAAATGAATGATTCCTTATCGACCAAGTGATAGTAATGGATTTTGCCCACCAAATTGTTTTCTCTAGTAATCATAAAAACTTTGGTCGTAGCTGTGCCAAGAAGCTACTATGTGGTTTTTCTTAAGGAAAACACTTAGGATTTCATGTCCGAATTTAGAGTTATCTCTTTGAAGGCCCATCTATGATTCTCAACATTTTTCTATTTGCATTTTGGTTTTTTTTAACAAAAGCCCCTGCTTAAAGTACAGTATTTTTAGAGCCATGCCTTGGTGCCTCTTCTTCTCCGCATATGACTACAGATTTTTGTAGTGTATGCGCGTATATGTAACTTTATGTGCAGTTATATGACATTGAACCTGATAGGAAAGCAGAGAGAGGACTGCTTTTGAGATGGTTATTGGCTGCTTTGGGCCTCAGTTTCCTCATCTGAAAATGAAGAAACTGGTCTAGTTGGTCTCTACAAACTCCCAAAGCTCTGACCTTCCACGAGCCTTGAAACTGAACTAAATGAGGACGAGGCCATCTGGGTGTGGTGGGTAAGGCCCATCCGAGCCCTTACATTTCCATCAGATAAACAGCTTTTAAAAAATGGCTTCGACACAGACTTTTTCTATTTTTCTTAATATATATTTGCCCCTAAAGGTAATCAAGACCAGACAAGTAGAACTTTAATGTAAATACAGTGGTACCTCGAGATACAAGTTTAATTCGTTCCGTAACCTTGAGGCGTGGGAAACTATGAGACACTGGAGTCGCGGTAAACTGGTGGGTCGTGTGCAGCCGGCCGATCTGCATGATTACTCGTACGTATCTCAACTGTTACTCGTATTTCAAAGCAAAAATGGCTCGCTCGAAGGCTCGTATCTCAAAAATCTTGTATGTTAGGGCACTCGTATCTCGAGGTACCGCTGTATGTCCAAGTTCACGTTGAGTCAGAAGTGTCAGCTCCTGGTCCCCGCTGCTCACCTTAGAGCTCTCCAATGGAGGAGGATTTATTCACTGCCGCTCCCTCTGCCCCTTTATTTTTCTCCTTCGCTGGTGCTCCTTCGTGTCAGCACATACTCCATGGCCTTTACATCCATATGTTTATGTTAACTTTGTAGTGGCCTGCAATTAAGACACGATTTCTACTCATTTCTTTGCTCCAGAATGCCTCTTTTAGGAACTTTTCGTATGTATGGCTATTCAGTGGTACCTCGAGATACGAGTGCCCTAACATACGAGATTTTTGAGATACGAGCCATCGAGCGAGCGATTTTTGCTTTGAAATATGAGCAACATTTGAGATAGGAGTCATCGCACGGATCGGCCGGCTGCACACGACCCACCAGTTTACCCGGGACTGGAGCGTCTCATAGTTTCCCACGCCTCAAGGTGGCGGAACAAATTAAACTCGTATCTCGAGGTACCACTGTACTTGGACAAGAAAGATTGGAGTAGTGACAACCTAAGTGGGAAGCAGCACACACACATCCAGTTAGGCTGGCTCAGGGAGGCCTTGCGACTTAGAGGAAAGGGTGTGGGCGTGGCATCTAAGCTTGGATCTGAATCCTGGTTGTGCGCTTACAGTTGGGTAAGACACTGACCCTCACATCTGTAACTGGGAGAGTGATCCTTCCCTCGGTAGTTGTGAGGATGACAGCCCGTGAGTTTACTTGGTACAGAGAAGACACACATATTCCCAGGCGATGCCACTAGGACCTTAGAACCAGGGATTTGCCCAGATCTTCATTCCCAGGGATGTATGCTTCAAAAACGGTCACCAGTTATCTTAGTGGTAAAGGGAAGGAAATATCCCACCGAGTGGCAGTTAGCACATCACTCTGTGGTTCCCCAATCTGTGTGATTTCTTTGATGTCAAAAGTTGGGGGCCGGAAATACTCGGTCAGCCTCTCCAAGAATGAAAACTATGCTACTTTTTTGGCCTACCTTGTCAATTAACTGGAAGAGTCCAGTACATCAATTTATTTATATTATGTGCATTATAATGGTCAGCTAACAAATATCCAAACCACACATTTAACTAGGGGAAAAAATCATTAAAGGCATAGTTTTCTCAATGACCGTGACACTCCCACTAGGGATTTCTTGACCGCGTCCATTAAAGGCAGGGTTCCAAGAGTCTGGTGACCTAGTGGTGCCCCAACCACTGAGAAACTTTATCAGAAGCGTGGGGAGAAACCCTTCCGTGGAAGTCAGCCCCCTACTGGGAACTTTGACCCTTAGTAGATATGGAAGTGGTTCACATCATCATGGCTGTTCATAAACATAGTGAGGCTGCCAAAGAGGCAAAATATACTGAACAACAAATTTTAATGAATTCAACACTTTGAGAAGTTTAAAGATTCCTTTAAGAAAAGCAATATAGCCCAGCCTGTGTGGCTCAGTGGTTGGGTATCAACCTATGAACCAGGAGGTCATGGTTCAATTCCCAGTCAGGGCATATTCCTGAGTTGCAGGCTGTATTCCCAGTAGGGGGCATGCAGGAGGTGGCTAATAGACGGTTCTCTTGCATCATTGATGTTTGTCTCTCTTTCCTCTTCCTTCCTCTCTGAAATTAAGAAAAAAAAATTTTTTTTGAAAAAGCAATATAGTGTAGTCTATACAAGTGAGGGAGTTTAGTCTACAAAACTTTAAAGCCTGTTCACTTAGATTCAAATACCAGTCTGTCTACGTACGGGTCATGTGACTTACTCAAGTCATTAACTCTGTCCCTCGGTCTCCGCATCTATAAAATGAAGATAATGGTACCGCTATCTCAGAGGATGACTGATGGGACTAATTGAGTTCATTTATAGAAAGTGTTTTAATAAGCCAGTTGTTTAGCTCATAAAAGCACTCTAGAAAATGCTTACTGTTATTATCTTAAGCCTTTTAAAAAAAGTTTTAATAAACCATTTCGAATAAAATCTACCCCCATATAATCAACCAAGGATATCTGGTCAGGTGTTCTCACTTTCCAATAATCGGGAACAGCCCGAGTCAGGTTGTCTGTTTGCTGTTGGTCTGTGTTAGGACTTTCTGACACTTCAGATTTCACCGGTAAATGTAAGCATGCGTGCTTTCAAGACACATTATCCGCTTCTGCCTCTAGACCAGTGGTTCTCCACCTTTCTAATGCCGCGACCATTTAATACAGTTCCTCGTGTTGTGGTGAATCGTAATGTAAATATCTGTGTTTTCTGATGGTCTTAGGCGACCCTGCTAGTGGTTCTCCACCTGTGGGTCACTGCTGTAGAGCCTAAGACCATCAGAAAACAGGTCACGACCCACAGGTTGAGAACCGCTGCTCTAGACCCTCTCTAAAAAGCAGCCCTGGCCTTCGCGTTGGGCGTTGGACGTGAGAGTCTGTCTTGTGTAACCCCATCCTGCTCCGTCCCGCAGGCTTCTCCCACCTGGACGTCATGCTCGTGGAATGCTACGACCCCAAAGGGGACCAGTGGGACATCCTCCAAACCCCGATCCTGGAGGGCCGCAGCGGCCCGGGCTGCGCCGTGCTGGACGACAGCATCTACCTGGTGGGCGGCTACAGCTGGAGCATGGTACGTCCGAAGAGTGGCCCCTCCTCCCGGTCCGTGTTCCCTGAGTTTTCTGTTGGTTTTTCCATGCATTTCAGCTTTTCTTTTTAATCTTTAGTATTCAAAGTATCACGTATGTCCCCCTTCTCTCCGCACTGACCTCTTTTAGCCCGCCCCTGCCCCCCCACCCCCACGCCTTCACCACCCTGTTGTCCGCGTCCTTGGTTATGGATAGAGGGATGCATAAATGCATACAAGCCTTTGGTTATTTCCCTCAAAATGTGTTACCACCCATGCATGTGCCTTTTAAAAGTATCATGCTCAAAAAAAAGGAGAGAGAGAGAAAGAGAGAGAGAGGAAAGAGGGAGGAGGGAGGGAGGGAGGGAGGGAGGGAGGGAGGGAGGGAGGAAGGAAGGAAGGAAGGAAGGAAAGAAGGAAGCAAGGAAGGAAGGAAGAAGGGAGGGAGAGAGGGAGGGAGGGAGGGAGGGAAAGGAAAGAAGGAAGGAAGGAAGGAAGGAAGGAAGGAAGGAAGGAAGGAGAGGAAAGGAAAGGAAAGGAAAGAGTAAAGGAAAGGGAAAAGAAAAGTAGTAATAATAAAGAGTATCGTGCTTACATGCAAACAGTAAATCAGCAGTGGAGTCAGTGTGGCTGCGGTAGAGCTGGCTTGCTCTCTGACCCGCTGTGTCAGACATGGGTTAGGTCTCTGGTTCTCGCCTTCCCCGTGCTGTTGCAATTCTGTCTTTCCAAGGAAAAATCAGATTAACGTGGCTTCCTAAATGTTCAGCTGAAACTGTTCGGATAGGAGAGTCTGAAGAGTTTCTGCCCAGGAAGGCCTGAAGATGGAAATCAGTTGTTTGATACCCACAGATTCTGTGTAGGATGTGTAATTGTCCATTGTGCTTCACTTCCGCCCCCTTTATCATTACATTTCCACACGCACCCCAACATGCGGAGTACGTTGGACCCTCATTAACACTCTCTCCAGCTTCAACATCCATCCGCATGTCGCCATACTTACCCCATGTATCCTTCAAAATTGTTTCCCGGGAGCAATTTGAAGCAAATTCTAGACACCGTAGTACGTATTTTATTCTAAACAGGCCAGTGTTTACCTTTTTAACAGTATTCATGTATGTAAACACGGTCCCGATCACACCCAACACAATCGATAATAATTGCTTTATGTTCAAAATAGTATTCTCCTGAATATATTCTCCTATTCATTTTTTTAATGCATTTTTCAAATCGATGCGTTAAAACGAGTCACACGTGGAGCAGTTGCTAGCTCTCACACATCTCCAAAGTGCAACCTCGCCTCTCTCCCCCTCTTGTCCGACGCCCCTGGCCAGCTGAGACAGCAGGGCACGTGACAGAGGACATCCCGCCTTCTCCGGTTAGCCAACGACCGCCTCATGGCTTCATTTCAAAACCATCTGGTGTCCGTATTTCCTATAAACGGGGAGTTAGAGATCAAGGCTTAATTCAATTCAGCTCTTCTTTAAAAAAAAATCTGTTATTTATTTTTGGCAAAAACACTGGAGGCTCTATAATTCAACCAACATCACATTGGTGACACCTCGGGTCCAGTGTCTACCATGGCTTTTTAAGAGATGGCTTTGTAATCTTCTTCTATTTATGTGTTGTTGGTTCTGTAAGATTCATTCGGGGTTGCCATCCTCTGAGTTCATTTTTGTTTGCAGCTAACAAGGGAGTTAGGTAACGTTTTGGGGGGAGCTTGAAGAATGTATTAGTTATATGGAGGCACATACATGTTGCCACATGCCGGAGCCTGCCGGCAATCGAACAGTCCCTGAATGAGGGGGTGAAGATAAGAAAAGACAGACAAGAAAAGATGGGGTTGGGAGGTCTGAGACTTGAGTCTGCAGCCCCGAGTTTATTTCCAGCACAGTATTTAAGCACCAGCAGAGGAGGGAGTGACACAAATCAGGTATTTGAAAACACAGTCACTGGCCTTCTAAGTAATCAAGACCTTGCAAGATCTTGCACATAGGCATCAACATTTTTCCAGCCAAGCTGTTTAGTTATGTCTAGAGTCTGCATTCAGATCTCTGTTTATTAAACTGAAGGGTGAGAAAGCAGAGAGCTATGTCCAGAGCCCGCATTCAGGTCTCTAGGACCCCCGTATGCCCGGGGCAGCCCCCCACAGCCACACATCACCAATTATCAGCACATGGGCCTGTTTGCCGGGGCGGATTGCTAGCTGCCGGAGTGCCCGGGGTTGGAACCAGGAGTCACTTGCGGGAAGTGATGGCCAGGTGGGTGGGGGATTTGGTTGGTCGGTTCGCTGTGACACAGAGAAAGCTGCCTGGGTCTGGGAAGGGAAATAATGTGACCCCAGCTCTAACCCAGAGGCTGACAAAGGGAGCGAGCTCTTTGTGTGCTTCCCCCGCGGCCTCTTGAAAAGAGACCGGTCTCCCCTGCAGCTCATTTTCTTTCACCGGGTTCTGAACCCCCCGCGCTAATCCCTTCCTCCGCAGCCACAGAAGAACGGGGATGTGCACAATTTACTGTCATCAACTGACTATGTCAGGTGAAATGTTTTAAACTTCGCCCAGCAGGATCATTCCTATTTTTCTTTTTTTGGTCAATTATTTTAAGGGATTTGTTGATGATCCAGGATGTTCTAGGTACTTAACTTTTCTTATTAGTGACACACGCGCCCAAAGGGAGTTCAGAAAGGTGTTCATCTCCAGTTTCCTGCTGGATTAAACCAGTGTCAAACCCCACCCCTTCCACACACACACACACACACACACACACACACACCCGAGGTGTGGAAACCAGAGCAGAGCGCGCCGGCCTCTGTTTGCGGGGGACCCGTGCTCAGGGGGGGCCGCGCCTTAAGCTCTCTGTGCTGCCGTTGCAGGGCGCCTACAAGTCGTCCACCATCTGCTACTGTCCCGAGAAGGGCAGCTGGACGGAGCTGGAGGGAGACGTGGCGGAGCCCCTGGCCGGCCCCGCCTGCGCCCCGGTCATCCTGCCCTCCTGCGTCCCCTACAACAAGTGACCCCACCGCCACCGGCGAGCCCGGGAGTGACCGAGTCCTGCTCGGGAGGCTGCGGCAGGGGATGTCGCGGATCGGGGCATTGGAACAGGCGCGATGCTGTCCGTGCACCTGCCAGAGAACGAGGCCTCCTGCTCCTGACAGATCCCGGATCCGTGACTCGGATCACAACCAGCTCCCGGTGGTGACAGACTCTCTCATTTCAGACTGGTTTGAACTTGTCCCAGCTCGACAGAAACGCCCCCCCACCCCCCTCGGGGGGGGGAACCGAACTTTCCAAAGGAGAAAGGAGACACGCAGGCGAGCGAGCGCCCCGAGACACCGGCGATCTGTGTTGTGCGTTGTAGTCTACCTGCATGTGGTCTTTGTCGACGTGTTGGGGGTATCGTGTTCATGAATGACTCAGCATTGGACCCGCTAAAACCCGCACCTCGCCTTCCAGGAGTTGCCACGTGATTGCCCTGTTCCTGACCTGGGGCTCGTTCCCGGCACAGACCCCCGAGGCCGCAGGGTTGGAGGAGATCCTGGCAGGTCGGAGAGCAAACTTTGGTTCCTCTAAGACCCGTCTTCGTGTGCCTCTGCCCACTCCGGCCTCGGGGAGGAGCGGGGAGGAGAAGGAGGAGGAGCAGAAGGAGGAGGAGGAGGAGGAAGAGGAGACTGGCTCTCGTGGCAACTGCTCTCCACCCAGCAGGCTCCGTGCTAGCCAAAGGCATGGTTTCTGTGTCCTCAGTTTTGTCCAAACGATTAAAAGAAAATACACTATGTCGCTATTCGGTCCCTGGAGTCTTGCTCTTTTTTTTTTGCAGAATACAGTGGTACCTCGAGATACGAGTGCCCTAACATACGAAATTTTTGAGATACGAGCCATCGAGATAGTGATTTTTGCTTTAAAATATGAGCAACATTTGAGATAGGAGTCATCACACGGATCGGCCGGCTGCACACGACTCACCAGTTTACCGAGACTCGAGCGTCTCATTGTTTCCCACGCCTCAAGGTTACAGAACGAATTAAACTCGTATCTCAAGGTAGCACTGTATAAGCAAGTAGTGAGCACCCAATATCTGCTCCACATGATAGGATGGGCAGGCGAGTCATGCAATCTTGTGTTTTCTGTTGGGTACCATATCTGACCCAAACTGAACCCACGAGGAAAACTGGGAGAGAGCGTTCAGAAATTCAGGCTCAAGAAAAGAAAGAGTAATTTCTGTTAGGACAGTCCCAGTGGTCTCTCTGTCCCTAAAAC
This sequence comes from Lasiurus cinereus, assembly GCA_011751065.1. Lineage (NCBI taxonomy): Eukaryota > Metazoa > Chordata > Mammalia > Chiroptera > Vespertilionidae > Lasiurus > Lasiurus cinereus. The sequence goes on from JAAGEH010000480.1 coordinate 60,911,228, forward strand.
GCACGACCTATGAGAGCCGCAGGAACAAACGATGGCTCCTAACAAGCGGGTCCCCTTGTCCTCACCGTGGCTCTAGGAATGGCTCTAAATTTGGCTCTAGAGTTGGCTCTGGATTTGGCACTGGATTTGGCTCTAGATTTGGCTCTAGAAATGGATCTAGATTTGGCACTGGATTTGACTCTAGAAATGGCTCTGGATTTGGCTCTAGAAATGGCTCTAGAGTTGGCTCTAGATTTGGCTCTAGGAATGGCTCTAGATTTGACACTGGATTTGGCAATAGATTTGGCTCTACAAATGGCTCTAGATTTGGCACTGGATTTGGCTCTAGAAATGGCTCTAGAGTTGGCTCTAGAAATGGCTCTAGATTTGGCTCTAGAAATGGTTCTATATTTGGCTCTACGAATGGCTCTCGATTTGGCTCTAGAAACAGCTCTAGATTTGGCTGTAGGAATCGCTCTAGATTTGGCTCTAGAAATGGCTCTAGAGTTGGCTCTAGAGTTGGCACTGGATTTGCCTCTGGATTTGGCTCTAGATTTGGCTCTAGGAATGGCTCTAGATTTGACTCTAGATTTGGCTCTAGCAATGGCTCTAGATTTGGCTCTAGGAAAGCACATGACTCACCCTGGTCCTTCCCCCAGCTCATCCTACCCGACTGTCACCAGCAGAGACACCCGAGGTGGGCAGCGGCTCGGTGTTTTCCGGAGCCCGGGAGGACAGGCCCAGGAGGGCAGGAGATGGTCTCGGTGGGGCCAGTCAAACCACCAACACTGGCAGCAACACGAGTTTGATGTTCCGTCTCTTTGGGTCTGGAAAACATCTGCTAGGAGTCAACAGAAGCCTAAGATATCCTTTTGATCACCCCGAGATGTCTGTGAGTCCCTCGGCGCCTGTGGCACTGAGAACACAGCGGGGAAGCCAGGATGGAAACCGCTCTCCCCGCGGACACGCCAGGGCGGACAGGTGTCCCGGCACCCGCTGCATCTCTCCCGTCAAGTGCAATCTTGGTTGTTTTTGTATTTATCCGTATGTCTAGATCCAAAGAATCCGTTGTAAAATGTGTATAAATATAGACCCCGTGCACCCAGCCTTCGTCTCCTTTTCCCTGAAAGCATCCGAACATAGAGGAAGCAAGAAAGGGGACAGCGGTCTGCGGGGAAGGCCCAGCTGACGTCCTGAAGAGAACCAGGTCTGCTCGAACCTCTCACCGCCACCTGTCGCCACCCCGGCTGAGTGTCGCAGTTTAGACGCGGATATTTGCTTTCCTTACTCTTGTTCATCATTTATGTTTTATTTCTAACTAAGATAAACAAAAAGCATTTATGAGGACAATAAATAAAGCTTCCTGCACTTGAGAAGGACACAAACTATTAGTGGGAAACGAATGAATACGTCAAAAAGGATGTAAATTTTGTACAGTATTAGAATGTGTAAATGAAGCTTGCTTGGAAGGGGGAAACTTGAAATAAAAACTTTATGTACGAATTCCGTTGTCGCTTTCTTCCTACACACAAAGCCTGTGTATAAACCTCCACATTGAATTGTTTAAATGTTTGTGGCATATAAATGCTGAAGTGTTTTTATTCTGCAGTACACTTGACAAGTTGATTTAGCTTCCTGGCAGTATATAAATGTCTACAGTATGGACAATGCTAAAATATATATATATATATATATATATATATATATACACACACACACACACACACACACACACACACACACATATGGAATGTGTCAGGAAAATGTTGAGTTAAAAAGAATGAGTTGAATCAGATTTTTCCACTGTTCGAGTGTTGAGGCGTGACTCACCCAAGATCTAATAACTAAATATTTATAGGAAGTAGTAGAAGCACCGTATGTATTAAGCAGTACTTGCACACTTTCTGAAAAACAAGTGATCCACACATTCAGTCAGCTACATTTTCTAAATATAGAGTATTTTGTTTTGTTTTTTAAAATCTGAAAAAGAAGTTGTGCTGGGCAAGGAAAGAGGCTGGGGCAGACCATAGGGGAAACTGAGGCATGTGTCTGCAGGTAGCAGGAGGGCATCCATCCAGGTAGAGCGTTAGGAAGGGTCGGAAGCTACTTCCCGAAGCTTGCAAGCTAGAAAGAATTCACCGCCACGGTTCCCAGCCAACTCTGCCATTCTTGGGGATCGAACTCCCAATGCAAGGGTTATATGGTCCTCCAGGTGTTCCATGAAAGCAAGCAGAGTGGGTTCTGTCTTCCCCCGGCCCTTCCCCTCTGCACAGGGGCCTACCAGACCCGAAAGAGCCTCTCTCTATGGTAGCCTCCATTACCATCTCCTTTAGACCCACTGGTTCCTTTTGACAGGACTTCTTCCAAATGCCCCCAAACCACCACCACCACCACAGCTCTAGTGCTTGGCCAGATATCAGGAGCAATTAAGAAAATATAACTGTCTTTTTCCTAATCTCAAGCGAACACCTACTTTGAGTCCATCACTAGACTGCCTAGACCTGGGAGAAGATTTAAGCAGTCCCTGAGCATAGGGACCCAGGTTTTTTTATTAACTAACTAGAGGCCCGGTGCACGAAATTCGTGCAAGGGGCTCAACCCTCGCAGCCCCGGCTTTGTCCAGGTCATTGGGCTGTCCGGTCTAATTAGCATATTACACTTCTTTTCTTAAAAATCGTGTCTGTAGACTTAAAGTTATCACCGGCATTTGTTCTCCCCTCTTGGAGCCAAGTTTATATTTTCCCAGCTGCTGGGCACATCCCTTACATTGTCATAATTATCAACATTGTAAGTATCAAGTATTTATTAAATGTATCCCAAAAGGCAGCCCATAAATGCCAGAGTTCTCATTAAACCAGGTTCTCTAGGTCAAAATGTTTTTCCAATAAATGAGAATATGGGCCAAAATAGGATTGAGTTTCCACAGAGAGGGGAACAGGAATGTCTCAACTAATCAAGTCTGGTTTCCCAGCAGCACCTGACCTAGAGGACAGTGAACTGATAGAAAATAAAAGCCAAAAGCAGCAAAAAGGTCCCCCAAAGACATACCCCAGTAGGATGTTTGCTTTGTGTAGCTTGGCTGTGTAGGGGTGCTCTGGATGGTGTAATAAGCATGGACCACGTACTAGATGGGGCTGTAGCACCTGTTAAGTCTGCAGGCTTGATGCAGTCCTGAAAGGTTCAGTTCAAGAGACCCATATAAAAACTGTGCTTCAAGAATACAACACAGGGGTTTAGGAATAAGGGAAAAAAATCTACAAATTGAAGTTTCTGTGGCTTATACTATTCTATTTTATTTTCTTCTATTCTAGGCTGTTGCCTAGAACAGATTAAGAGCTCAGCAAATCTCGATTCTTCATGTTAGCAGGAGTAGGAATACCTTAGTGTTTTTAACGTGCTGACGGTGCTAAAAACAACATCAGGAACTGAAAGCACAAAGGTGGTGAGTTACCTGTAGGACTGTGCACTGCTCTGAAGAATCAGGTCAGTTCAATAAGGTGACCCTTCGTTATAATCCCCTCATTGTTTATTCGACCCCTCCTCTGTGACCTTCTAAATCCTCTACCTACAACAAATGGTATTTTGGGGTGAGCAGGGGGGGGCAGGTAAACATTTGGCTGCAGGACAAGGTCACCCTACACTACTTGAATCTGGGACATTTGGGAACCAATTAAACTAAATTAAGCAAAAGAAATAAAGAGAACAGCATTTAGTTACTAATTCAAAGCTATTATATCAACAATATTATATAACACTAGTGACCCGGTGCACAAAATTCATGCACATTAAAAGGGAATTAATTAGAGGAAATAATTTAGTATTGCTATTTTGCCCTTTCTCTATAATAGAAGTGTCAGAGATTAAAAGAAAATTAGTGAAATGTATATGGAAATTCTCCTCCTGTCAGAGTCTGGAGTGTGCCATGGGAACCAGAGTCAAGTCCCTGCCCACCCAGGTGTGCCTCGAAATCCCATGAAACCCAGACTCGGCCAGCCCCACCCCCATCAAGCCCTGCTGGGTAGGGGACATGGCTTGAGGTCTCCCAGCCCAAGCTGAGGGGCACGCCTTGAAGTCCCCTGACCTGAGCCAGGGGGAACGGCTCAGAAAATAAAAGAATTCTTTTATATATTTTATTATTATTATTATTATTATTATTATTATTATTATTGATTTTTTTTACAGAAATGAAGGGAGAGGGATAGAGAACTAGAAATATCGATGAGAAAGAAACATCAATCAGCTGCCTCTTGCTCACCCCTTACTGGGGATGTGCTCGCAACCAAGGTACACGCTCTTGACCGGAATTGAACCCGGGACCCTTCAGTCCACAGGCTGACGCTCTATCCACGGAGCCAAACCGGTTAGGACTGGACAGCAATCCGATGTGTCCCTTCTGGCTCCCTGCCAGCAATCTCCCTCCACAGATCCTGTTCTACCCAACTGCCACCATTGTTTCACCATAACAAACACGGCAAAATGCAGAAAGCTCCTGGCTCTCCAGATTTATGGTGCAGCCAGTTCATCTCCGGCCATTTCCTCCGCTCACGTTTCTGATGAGAAATGCTCCAGCTCCAGGTCCTTCCCAGGAGTGCACTTGTGAGGAGTGTGCTCTCCTCCTTGTGAATGGACTTGGACCACCAAGACGCCACTGCCGGCCACGTGGTGCCCACAGCCTTTGGCAGGAAGCTCTTTCCTTGGCTTCCAGTCTTGTCTTAAAAGCAACGCAGACAATGAAAACCAGCTGGGATGGAATGCCACACGAAATGTATTCATTTCCCCCCCAACGCGATTCGCCCACGTTAATGCAACTGGCAGGAAAGAAGGAAGAGAAAGAGCTTTCAAGCCAAACAGCCTGGAGGCTCCACGTCTGATGAGAAAATAGAACCCACATCTCTGGGTAGCCATCCTTAGGGCGGCCATCTTCTCCTCTAAATTCTTTTTTTTTTAATATATTTTATTGATTTTTTTTTTTTTACAGAGAGGCAGGGAGAGGGATAGAGAATTAGAAACATCGATGAGAGACATCGATCAGCTGCCTCCTGCACACCCACTACTTCACTACTTGGGGATGTGCCCACAACCAAGGTACGTGCCCTTGACTGGAATCGAACCTGGGACCCTTCAATCCACAGGCCGACACTCTATCCACTGAGCCACACCGGTTAGGGCTAAATTCTTGGAATGCTGCCTGTCTATCCTGTCCATGTAACACCTCTCATGTTTTGTGATATAGACGGTGTTTTACTGTATTTTTATGCCTTGTTTTCACTAATCCCCTTGCTGCAGAATGGACCGGGCCTGAAATGTGCTTTTCCCACAATGCTTTGCCCATGGTGGAACTCCACCCATGGATGTTAGGTTCTAGAGGCGTACAGAACTCCTAGAGTAGCACCGTCATTCCGGACTCGGAATTTTAAGCTCAGAATCTTGAAAAAGTAAGTTGTGCCTGGATTTTCTCAAAGACAAATCTGACAGCTGCCCGTAGGATCAGCCCTGTCTGTGTGTGCTAGTTAGCTGCCTTTGTCAAATTAACCCTGTTTTTCCTATGTAGTGACTGTGCAAACCAGCATTTTCATGCAAAAAGCCTTGTTTGGCTGTATAAAAGCCCTACTGTTATGAAAATCTTAGCCCAGCACATAAATGGGACAATAATTGTGAAATTCTGGCCTCCAGCTCAGCAAACACAAATGAGGAGGATGAGAATGTAATAAATATCTTGGTATCCCCAAACAATATCTTCAGTCTTTTATTGCCAGTCTTTCGCTCATTTATTCCTTCCACCTTGGGCAAAGCTATATGATATGCCCTGCTGAGAATATAAATATCCATAAGTCACTATAATGCAAATATCCATAAGTCACTGTATGCAATTATCCCACAAGTCACTGAAAAACAAATAAGGTGATGTGAGAGTCCCTAAAAATGATGAATTTATGTCTAATTAAGGGATCCAGGAAGGCAGGGTCAGAGAGAGTATATACAAGGTCAGTCTTGAAAAATAGGTAGGAAAAAAAATTCTTCTACTAATATTTGTAAGGTAATCATTGAAAATAAAGTAAATAACAAACCAGTTTCATATGGAAAACTACTAGGTCAGATATTCTCATCATCTCTAGTTGAGCGTGTTCCATGGCGGTATAATTGATGAAGACAATGAAAAAGTGTGAGGGCGCCAAGACCAGTTTGGCTCAGTGGATAGAGCGTCAGCTTGCGGACTGAAAGGTCCCAGGTTCGATTCCGGTTGGGGGCATGTACCTTGCTTGCGGGCACATCTCCACTGTGGGGTGTGCAGGAGGCGGCTGATCGATGTCTCTCTCATCGATGTTTCTGACTTTCTATCTCTGTCCCTTCCTCTCTGAAAAAAATCAATAAAATATATATTTTTTTTAAAAAGAAAGAAAAAGTGTGAGGGCAAGGACTTCTCATGTTGAGACAGGACAAGGTAAACCTGCAGGAGGACAGGGGCATTTCAGAGCTATTAAAGTAATGGGGGTTCCATGAACTAAAGTTCCAGAGAGAGAGAGAATGTTTGAAGGTGAGCTGATGACGGCCAGTAACTTTTTCCTCTGGGATACTTCCTAGTCCTGGCCACAAGGTGTCCAACCTTGTCCCCTACAGAGGACCTACCTTGTGGGCACCAGAAATCAGCCAACGCTTAGCTGTCACCCAGAACTGGAGTGACAACATGAAAACCTGAGAGAGCTCTACAGGTGCAGCCAATTTTCCCTGAAGGAAATCTCCGGCCTTCTGGTGTTTTACAGAAAGATGGGGAACGAGGCCCAACACTTCTAGAAGGCAAGAAAACGTTCCCACAATTCCCCAGTGCTTCGGAACGAAAGACTTGCCAGGTGGGGAGATCCATTCCCAACACGTGGCTGCTCATTCGCAGAGGGTCAAGTTGTGTGAGTTAGGAGGATAAAGAGTTAACCTGACCACCACAGAAGGGGAGAAGAGCTGAGTCTTCAGACTTGAAGATGGAGAAGACAAAGACCCTACTCTCAGCCAAAAGCCCCAAGAGAGCCTGCCCCAGGATTAAGGATGGACCAACAAATGACAGAGGAATACTGAAAGGAACCCAGTCTCGCTCAGTCCCCGGTGGAATTCAGATAATCGCCTTCATGCTCCATCTGTGTAACAGAGAAAGGCAGAACCTCTGAGAGAAGATGAAATTAGATGGAGCCACCACAGTTCTTTTCTACATACACAGTGTATTCAGTCAAAAATTACCAGACAAGAGAAATAACAGAATAAAACAAAAGAGTAGACATAAGCCCGCTGCTGATCCAGAGTTTTGAGTTAGCAAACAAATAACGATGATTGACATGTTAAAAGGAAGAAAAAGTAGACAGATAAGTGAAAGGATGGAGAACTGCACCAAAGAATTAGACCTTTTAAAGATCAAAGGGGCCAAAACCGGTTTGGCTCAGCGGATAGAGCGTCGGGCCTGCAGACTGAAAGGTCCCAGGTTCGATTCTGGTCAAGGGCATGTATCCTGGTTGCAGGCACATCCCCAGTAGGGCGCGTGCAGGAGATGGCTGATCGATGTCTCTCTCTCACTGATGTTTCTAGTTCTCTGTCCCTCTCCGTTCCTCTCTGTAGAAAATCAATAAAATATATTTTAAAAAAATAAAGATCAAAGGGTTATCTTAAAATTTAAAAAGAAAGAATATATTAAATTAAGAACTCAGTGAATGGAGTTAATAGCAAATTAGACATAGCCAAACACAGGATTGGTAAATTGGGAAAGAAGTTAATAGAAAATAACTAAAAATGAAGTCCATAGAGAAAGCAAAGTAGAAAAGTATGTACAAAGTAGAAAAGTATGTACATTGAAGTATGTCTACCATTTGTAGCATTATCATTCCAGAAAAAAAAGAAGAGAGAGGATGGGAAAGCCACATTCTAAACAATACTGGCCAAGAATTTTCCAAAATTATTAAAGGAAACCAACCCGCAACCCCAAGCTGGATAAAGATGAAATCACAGTATGTCATAGTAAAATTCATCAAAACCAAAAGCAAAGAATAAAAAGTCAAGTTATTTGTAAAGGAACAACAATTAAACTTTCAACATAGTTTTCAACAGAAATGATGGAAGCCAAAGGACATTATTAAAACATTTTAAAGTGCTGAAAGAAAATAAAAGTCAATTCGGAATTTATATCTGGTAAAAAAAATTCTCTGAAATCTGAAAGAGAGGTTTGCAGAAAAAAAGAAAATGACCATAAATAGAAACATAAAAAAAAAAGAAACAGGAAGGAATTAAGAACACAGGAAAAGATTAATATTTAGGTAACGATAAAGGAGGAGTATTGGCCATACAAAAAGTGATTATGGATTCTTGTACCATCATCACAATGATATAGCACAGTGGTCAGCACACGCATTAGTCAGCAGAGCCAAATAGCAACAGGACAACGATGGAAATTTCTTTTGAGAGCCGAAAACCGACTTCTGCGCATGGGCCACGAAATTTCAATTGCACTGTACGTGGGCGCCCACACGTGGTATTTTGTGGAAGAGCCACACTCAAAGGGCCAAAGAGCCGCATGTGGCTCTCGAGCTGCAGTTTGCCGACCACTGATACAGCAGAACAATTGAAAAGATAGGAGGGCAGGGTAGAGTTTAAGTGTTCTAAGTTCCTATCACTGGTAGGAAAGAGATAAAGTCAGAATTTGTAATACGTTAAGAACGCATATAGTGATCTCTAGGTTAATCATTAAATAGATAATAAAAAGGTAAAATTAACAAATGAAGAAGAGGAAAATTGAATAATAAAAACATTTAATTCAAGAAAAAGCAAGAAGGAAGAGAAAAGAATCCAAAATAGACAAAAAAAAGTAAGATGAGAAATATAAAACAAAACGTTCATAATTTTATTAAAGATAAATGGACTAAATACTCGAAGTCAAAAAATAAGATTGTCAGTCTGGTTTAAAAAACAAACAAACATATAATGCTTAAAGGAGACAAAATTTAAATATAAGAATAGACATAAATCTAGCGTGCTGTAATACCACTTGATATAGTATAGAGACAGAATAAAGTTCACCAAAATGGGCATGATTTCTTTCTACATTAAAAGCCTAGCAACTCTGAGTTGGTAACATTTTGGCATATTAGATGCTGTTTCGCATGTTATACATCAGTTGTAGGTAATTAATGTTTTTTTTTAATATATTTTATTGATTTTTTACAGAGAAGAAGAGACAGGGACAGAGAGTTAGAAACATCAATGAGAGAGAGACATCGATCAGCTGCCTCTTGCACACCTCCCCACGGGGGATGTGCCTGCAACCAAGGTACATGCCCTTGACCGGAATTGAACCTGAGACCTTTCAGTCCACACACCGATGCTCTATCCACTGAGCCAAACCAGTTTTGGCGGTAATTAATGTTTTAAGAAGTAATTTTTTAGAAAAGTTTTTTGACATGAAAGAAAAAAGAAGAGAAAAAAAGATGATAGATAGGTTAGATAATAAGTGATTAGATCAGTGGTTCTCAACCTTCCTAATGCCGCGACCCTTTAAGACAGCTCCTCATGTGGTGGTGACCCCCAACCATAAAATTATTTCCGTTGCTACTTCATCACTGTCATTTTGCTATTGTTGTGAATTGTAATGCAAATATCTGATATGCAGGATGTATTTTCGTTGTTACAAATTGAACATAACGCATAGTGATCAATCACAAAAACAATATGTAATTATATATTGTGAAATATTTATTTCTAATTACAAATAAATGAAACGTTGTCTTGAATCGTGGTGCAGCATGGGTAACAGTCTTCATATGACAACAGTAAACTACATTGCTACACCCAGGAGCGGTGTGTTGGTTCCTAAGACCATGGGAAATAGGTGTTTTCTGATGGTCTTAGGCGACTCCTGTGAAAGGGTCGTTCGACCCCTAAAGGGGTCGTGATCCACAGGTTGAGAACCGCTGGATTAGATAGATAAACAGATGGAAAGTAGATGACAGATGATGATGATAGATAGATAGATAGATAGATAGATGATAGAAAAATAATCTTGCATATTTATTATAAACCCTCCTAGAATTTATATCTATTGCTTATATGAAACACTCAGATTCAGACCTAACTTATATATATATATGTATATAAATATATATATATTTTATTGATTTTTTACAGAGAGGAAGGGAGAGGGATAGAAAGTCAGAAACATCGATGAGAGAGAGACATCGATCAGCCGCCTCCTGCACGCCCCCGACTGGGGATGTGCCCGCAACCAAGGTACATGCCCTGGACCGGAATCGAACCCGGGACCCTTCAGTCCGCAGGCCGACGCTCTATCCACTGAGCCACACCGGTCTCGGCAGACCTAACTCTTTAAAACGCCAGCTGAGGCAGACCAGCTAGACGGTGAGAGAAGGGAGAAGTTCATGGGAGAGGCAGACGGTGTTCCTCAGTCTCAGAGGCGTGGCTCCATCAAAAGAGACGCCGCTGATCTGCAGGAGCCAAAGCCACGGCCCTGGGAGCCACGTTCTGTGAGCGGCAGGTTCCACGCCAGCGGCACGTCCCTGAAGGGCCACCGGAGCAGAGCTCTGCCCCTCAGGTAAGCGACACACTGTGACTAAGACTGCAACTGGGCTGGGACAAATCTCTGCCATCGCGACATAGGAAAACCCCAACGCGTGGTTTCCATAGCAATGAACAAAAACCTTTCCCCATTACTGATTTGGGATTAATCCACCGCGGCTCCCCAAAGCCAGTGCCTTTGATTGGGCTCAGGAAAGCAGCCAATGAAAAATCAGCTAAAATCACCCAATGGGGTGCTTTCGCTGCTGTCACTCATGGGAAATCTGCAGCTAAAATGGGGGGGTTTTGCTGAAGAAAAGGCACAGTCCGGAGTAAGAGCTCAGGGGTCACCCAGGCTGGGCCCAGATCCTGCCCACCCCATGGCCTGAGGCCGGCCTGAGGGTGAAATGCTGTTCTACCAGGTTCCCTCCCGGGAGGGGAGCTTGGGGCACAGCACCCAGGAGGTTCAGGGGTCTGCACAGGAGGAGCCCCAGAAACGCTCGCCCCGGGCGGGTGCCACAGGTGGCCAGGGTGGCCTCAGGACAGTCCCCTACCTCCAGGCCTCACCAGGCCTCACCGAGACGCAGGGAAGATCGCCAGAGGCCGTGGGCCACGTCCAGGCAGGATCTGGGTGGCCCAGCATCGGCTTGGAGCAGGCTCTAGCCTCTGGATCCCGGGACCCCAGGGCACCCAGGAATGAGCCCTGGCAGCTGGAGCCTCCCTCCCGCATGGTGGCCCACCTGGTGCCAAAGACCTGCAACTCTCTCCCCTCTTCAGTCCTCCCACTCCCCATGAGGTCCCAGGTGCTCAGAAATCAAAAAGGGGTTGACCAGCTGGTCGCCGAGACCTCGCCCTGTTCCCTTTGACTTCATGTTGGACCCTCACCCCCCTCCACCGCTGACCACCACACCCTCCCACCCCCCACCTTTCCCTGTGACACGTCCGTGACACCCCCCACGCCTGGCCGAAGGTCCTGCTGTGCTGACCAAGGCAAATTTTGTGTTCTCCTCGTGTTCCCATTGCACCCAACCCAATCCTGGAACCACTTCTTCCAGTTTCAGGCGGTGTTGAGGCTCAGGAAATATAAATCCTCACCATCCGGGAAAATAAGGTCTACGTGGAATTGGGAAATGTGCTAGGTACCTTTTACAAAAATCAGCACACACTTTTGGAGAGTAATTCAAAAGGGTTTGAGATCATGTTAGGCTCTGTTGTCCCGGGACAGATTCGGCTGGCGGCGTCGGTTCATTCATGAAACAACCAATCTGCAAGGTGAAGACACGCCGGGCGTTCTCTCTCTCCCTTGGGGGGGTAACCCCGTGGCTGAGTAACTGCTGTCGGTCCTGTTCCATGGTATTTTGAGAAGAGTACAGTGGTACCTCGAGATACGAGTGCCCTAACCTAGGAGATTTTTGAGATACGAGCCGTCGAGCGAGTGATTTTTGCTTTGAAATACGAGCAACATTTGAGATAGGAGTCATCGCGCGGATTGGCCGGCTGCACACGACCCACCGGTTTACCGCGACTCGAGCGTCTCATAGTTTCCCACGCCTCAAGGTGACGGAACGAATTAAACTCGTATCTTGAATTAAACTGTATTTATGATGACCTGGGACCTTCTGTCCTGCCAAATTCAATCCCACACCTGCACAGCTGCAGAGAGATCTGGTAACAGAAGTGTGTGTGTGTGTGTGTGTGTGTGTGTGTGTGTGTGTGTGAAAGGAACAGAAATATTTAAGAAATGTGTCCACCCTGAAGTAAAAACATTGTGTTTGTTCATAAAAGACTGCTCTCCACGTATATGCCTGCCTGCTCACCCTAGTGGAGAAGCCTACAGCTTTTGATTGTCTGCCAAGCCAAGGAGATGTTAGTAGGTATCACAGACCCCGTGATGTGCCGGGAAGGACACTGAGGGGAACTTGGGGGACCACCTCCAGGCGCCATCACTGACAATCCAATTTCTACCCTTGACTTTGACTCCCTGCTTCGAGCGCCAGCGGCTGTGCTCGCAGACCACCTGGAGACCGTGATCCCTCAGAGGACCCCGCGCCGGAAAGAGAAACCCGCTGGAAGGGAGACGGGCGCCCTCAGCCTGAACCCCACAAGGGAAATTTCCCGGGTAATGGCGCAATTCTGCTCTCAAGTGTGTCCCTCTTCGCTCCGCTTGATTTTGTGGGTGTTATTTCCAAGACGGGGTTCTTTAATCCCTAATGATCTTAGGAGGTAATTTGGACCTGGGCCTAGAGCAGTGAGCTTTGCCCTCCAGCCTGAGCCTGGGGCTGCACGGTGAACCCCGGTAGGTCTTCTCCTGCCCGTGTTCTGTCTCTGTGCAGAGCCCACGTGGCAGGCAGTGGGGGGCGCAGCCTGCGTGGGAACGGCTGTTTCAGTGGCCCAGCGAGCCCCAAGCAGCTGCCGCTGGTGTGCTCATCAGGACGGACGCCTCTTTCCACCAGAGGAAGGTTTAAAGCAGCTCATCCCATCTCCCCGCGTAAAGCAGGTAGAAAGAGGGTGATGGTGGGTGTCAGGTAGGGAGGAAAGGGGGGGAAGGGACCGGAAGAGGTGGGAGAGATAGGAAGTAGTGAGTGCAGAAAATTGACAGGACCTGGAAGGAGCAAATGTGGACAGAATCAGGACAACCCATTCTTAATCTTTGTGACTCTGAGGTATGAACCATTGCTTTTCTGTTTGGTCACCTCAGTGTTTATTTCCACGGCTTATTTCTGGTGTTTTAACCACGTGACAGGTGCTCAAAAAGAAAGGAAGGAGAGGAGGGAAGGAAGAAGGAAGCAGAGGAAAGAGGGAGGGAGGGAGGGAGGGACGGAGGAAAAGAGAGAGGGGAATAGAAAGGGAGGGAAGGGAAGAGGGAGGGAGGGAGGGGGAAAGGGAGTGAGGGAAGGAGGGAAAGAGGGACGGAGGGTGGAAGAGAAGGGAAGAGGGAGTGAGGGAGGGAGGGAGAGAAGGAGGTAAGGAGGAAGGGATGGAAGGAAAGAGAGAGGGGAAGAGGGAGGGAGGGAGGGAGGAAAGAAAGAAAGAAAACTTGCTGATCCATCCTTTCTATGTTTGGTGGGAAGAGGTCTCTTCTATAGGAAACAAAAAATCTTATAATCTCCTCCCCTCTTCCTCTGGGTCTCCGGATAAAAAAACACCCCAAAAAGACTCCACTCCCCTTATCATTTCTCAATTTCATGGGCAAGTTTGCCCTTGTTTGCAGTCAGCCCCTCACCAGAGACGCCTGGTCTACTGATGATCTCGTTGCACCTGAACCTTTATTAACCTGCTCCTACTTTGCCTGTGAAGCACTTTGGGAAACCACGGGCCGCAGGTTCTCAGCAATAAACTGGTCCAAGTTGGCAAGTTTGGGGACCACTTACTCACCCCATCCCAAAGTGGCTGACGCTGACATCCCAGCTTCAGCCAAGTGTGCGAGTGCGCATTTTAATTGATGCACACGGTGAGGTCCAGCTATGTGGTGGAAACATCCCCTTAGAGAGAAAAATTAGTGCAGAAGGATGCAGGGATTTAACCACACCTACAATTTTCAAAAAAAAAAAAATGTATTCCTAATAAATAAAGGAATGTCACTTTACCTGCAGATTAAATTTAATGAGTGACTCTGCGAAAACTGTAGAACGTGTTATGCCGGTAAAAAGGAAAAAGTCAAAACACTGAAGGCAACATAATATTAAGGGATGTCTTGCAGCATACTACCCATATAGGATTTTAATAGAAGGGCTCCTTCTATTTTTAACTCAGACTCTCATCTGAAATTCAGCACCATGTTTGTACATAATAGGATGCTGTTTCAAAAGGCATTTGACTCCAGCAGAAATGTGGATGCCATTAAAAACCCATAGACAGCACTGTATAGTAAAAGTAACTCAAAAGATACAAAAATAAAAGATGCAAATCTGAAGACCAAAAAAAAAAAATGTCTCCAACAGAAATAAAGACAAACAAATAGATAATGTTATATTGCAGCTCTCAGTACCTCTCCCCCACATTTTAGTGATTGAACGGAACAAAAATGTATGTCTCACTCCAACTCCGCTGTGGGTCAAGGTGACCTCAGGAGTCTCCCTCGGACACTGAGGCTGGACCCTGTGAAGCATTCCACTGATCCCTGTGGACAGGGGCCCCACCCTCCTGCAGCGGAGCCAGCTGCAGCACATGATCTCCTGGTTCAATAGGACAAAGAAGGGTATGGAGAAGAGCACACCAACATGGATGTGCCACCGCCCCTTACACTCCTGCTCTGTTCACATGTCATCGGCCAAAGCAGATCCCATGGCTCTGTCTTGGGGGAGAAGGAAATTTCATCTCTCCTGGGACTGGAGAGGGGATCAAACATATTGGCGAACAGGAACAGTGTCTACCACGGAGAGTCAGAGCAGGTTGTGGGGGGAACTCGAACTTTCTGACGATGTTTAGGATGACTCCCAGCCAGGGATGGCTTCAGGCGTAACCGGATGAGTGGGACTGATGTCTGGAGATCGCCTGCATCTCTTTCCCATTCTGCTGGGCCACCTGAATGCTCTCCTCTCTCCAGGCGGAACCCTCTGGTACTTCTGCTTCACCTCCACTCTTATTTACAGCATTCGCCTGCTCCTGGAAACGAGAATCCATCCTCCTAGACTGGGTAGCGGGCCCTCTTATGTGACTTTATACCCTCCTATAGTCACCCCTCTCTCTCTCTCTTGGTGTGTACACATAAAGACAAAATGTTTTTTTGTTTTGTTTTGTTTTAAATATATTTTATTGATTTTTCACAGAGAGGAAGGGAGAGGGATAGAAAGTTAGAAACATCGATGAGAGAGAGACATCAATCAGCCGCCTTCTGCACGCCCCCTACTGGGGATGTGCCCGCAACCAAGATACATGCCCTTGACCGGAATCGAACCTGGGACCTTTCAGTCCGCAGGCCGACTCTCTAGCCACTGAGCCTAACCGGTTTCGGCTAGACAAAATGTTTTGATGCGTGTACTTGACACCTGGTAAATGCTCTCACCTGAAATGCCATCATCATCATCATCATCATCATCATCATCATCATCATCATCATGGCACCTAGCACTTAGCATTTATTAACTTAATAGTCTCTCTCCCAAGACTGCGACCCCAAACCCCTGCCTCTTAACTGAGGTCACAAACTACACCAAGTCACTCTGCTCCCACTCAGCTCATCCCAGCCTTGACGGCTGACCTGGAACCGAGCCCCTCACAGCCTCTGCTTTTCACTGGCTCCATGCACCCCCTTTTCCACGAACCCCCATGTTTCTTTGTGTTCACCTTCTTCCACAGTTCTTCTTGGACTGTTACAGCATGCATGAGCACTATGCCTTTTAGTAACACAGACACACATTAGTAAGCGGTTTCCTTTGCACTGAAATGGATATTGGGGCATTACAATACATAAATTAAGGAAGGAAATGTTCAAAAATGTTCACTGTCCGCTTCCATGTCCATTAGTCAAGTACCGTCTCCTCCCTCCCCTTCCAGATAATCTTTTCTCCGACACCCCACACAGCCATCATGTGGTGCGGATGGTTACATTTCAAATCTTATTTATCGAACATCTTTGCACTTTTATGTTCTACTAATTCCACAAAACTGATTCACTGACAGACGTGGGAAATTATTCCACCGTTGAATAAGAATTTACTTAGTATATAATATGAATATGCATATGCACTTCTGTACATGCGTTATCTCATTCGGCCAGCTTATATACCATTTTAAATGTCCTCTTTGAAGAGCTACATTTAAATTAGTGCATCCCATGATAAATAACCGACGCCAACTATATTTATTATTTACCGGAGAGCGGCGTGAATTCGCCCATTGTTATTATGTACATTTGTAGATGCCTTCTTACCATCCGTTCCAGAAATATGTTGTTTGAAATATTCTGTACTTCTGGTTTTCCCGAGAATCGCTCCTGGCTTCTCTAAGGGTCGGGGTGTCTTCTCCCTGTAGGATAAAAAAACTCTGACCTTCTCATCAGTGCGAGCCATGAATAATTTTACAGCCTCTCCAGCGGGTGATGGGCTTTGGAATCTGTCATTGGCCTGTGGAAAATTTATTATATTCTGTGAACTTATTACGCATGCTGTAAAACGTGGGAAAGCTATGGTCCCTATCCGGTGGTACCCTGTTCATCCCGACAGCACAAGCAAGCAAATAAAAACCGTGCGTCACCAAGATGGCTTTCAATTTCCTTCATTTCTTGGGAGGATTATGATGTCATTTTTCAAAAACCATGTCCTGGAGCTCCGGTCTAAGGAGAGCCTGTGGTCAGATGAGATTAGACGATGGTTCCCCCCAAGAAATGAGTTTTGAGTAAGACCCACTGGAGCAGAAGTGGGGCCATCCATCAGAAGAGAGGCTGCAATGGAGCTTAGCCTGAAAGAACTGAAACACCCGCTCCTTAGGCAGCAGCGTCCACTAGATGAAACTCTAATTTTGGAGCGAAGAAATGGTTAAGCGCCCAGTCCTTGCTCTGAACAGCCATGAAGCCCGTGACCTCGGGCAAATGACTTCACCTCTGCAAACTTCTGTTTCCCGGGGTGTGAAAAGGGTGAACTCGCTCTTCTGCGCTGCCTGCAGGGGATGCTGGGAGTGCCTGGGATAAGATACAGAGTGAGCATCTGAGATCTCAGTGGTAGGACCCTGAGCACTTAGCTGACGCCGACCGGCAGAGCTGCCAGGACCTTGCACGGGTCCACGTAGGTACTGGGCTTTTCTTGTTCGGCACCTGGCGGAGAGCACTCTCTCCCTGTTTTTGTTTGTTTGTTTTTTATTTTATTGACTTTTTACAGAGAGGAAGGGAGAGAGATAGAGTTAGGAACATCGATGAGAGAGAGACATCATTCAGCTGCCTCCTGCACGCCCCCTACTGGGGATGTGCTCACAACCAAGATACACGCCCTTGACCGGAATCGCACCTGGGACCTTATAGTCTGCAGGCCAACGCTCTATCCACTGAGCCAAACTGGTTTTGGCTTGGTCAGTCTTACTGATGTGGATTTTAATGTCACCAAGGCATTGGAAGGTCTTGGTGTAGACACAGGGGAGTGAGGTCCGGTAGTAAAAAATGAAAAAGGATGGGACACCCTCAACCTCATGGTCAACAGTGGCAACTAAGAAGAAGAGGTGAAGATTCGAAAGAGGAGCAGGGAGCCATTTGCTCCTGCCAACAACGGAAAGCAGCGAGCACGGCATCTGGCATGTAGTAGAGACTCGATAAACAAGAAGACAGGGAGGCATGGACAGCGGGCAGAGCCAGGAGCACCCTGCCCTCCTGTCCCTGCATCTGCGGGGGACTTAAGCAGCAGGAGACAGACACAATGAAAGAATAACCCCTTTGGGGAAAACCTCAAATTTTAAAATATTTAGCTTGCTGCCATGGCTCCAGTTCTCAGAGATTATAATTCTAATAACCCGGCCAAGCCACATCACATTCGTAATGTGTTGAGCAAAAACAACTTGGCAGAAAAGTTAGCTCCCCACTGGTATTTGAAAATAAAATTTGCTCTCTGTAAAAAAAATTAGTAAAATATATATTTTAAAAAAAATGCCGAAACCAGTTTGGCTCAGTGGATAGAGCGTCGGCCTGTGGACTGAAAGGTCCCCGGTTCAATTCCGGTCAAGGGCATGGACCTTGGTTGCGGGCACATCCCCAGTGGGGGGTGTGCAGGAGGCAGCTGATCAATGTCTCTCTCTCACCGATGTTTCTGACTCTCTATCCCTTTCCCTTCTTCTCTGTAAAAAATCAATAAAATATTTTTTTTAATAAAAATAAAATGCAGCTACAAGGACCGGTCTGTGTTCATGTGACCCCAGCTGGCTCCCATCACCCTTTGTGGCCTGTCCTGATGGAACTTTGTCAGCCTCATCTCTGCACGGACCCAGGCCCCAGCTGCACGCAAGGCCCTGCAAAGCCTCCCAGCCTCCCACCCTCCCACAGCTGCCCGCGGCACGCATGGCCATGGCCTTTGCGAGTGCCAGCGGCCCACCATCAGGCCCAAAGCGGCCTGCCTTCCAGGTTGGCCTCGTGGGGCGCTCTTTGTCCTACAAGCACGGCGTTAGATTCCTGGGCGTTTGGAACCCAGATCCTCACCGCGTCTTCCTTCTCCCCAGAGGAAAGTGTTATGCCCAGAGTCCGGGGTCCCCAATAATCCACCACCAGGGAGCCTTTTCCGGATGCAAAAGCAAAGAGTCTTTGTTCAAACCCAGCGTTGGCTCCCAGCCTCTTTCTGGCGCAGTGGCGAGACGAGAGAGCGAGCCCCGGAAAAACAGTGGGTGATATGGGGTCTGGTCATGTGGGCGGGCTTAGGGAAGTGACGAGGGTGACAGAGACTGGTCACTGGGGTCAGGTTTTTCTGTGGTTTAGCCTGATTAGGACCCTCGCTGTGTTCCTGGAGCTCAGTGGTTCTCAACCTTCCTCATGCCGCGACCCTTTAAGACAGCTCCTCATGGGGTGGTGACCCCCAACCATAACATTATTTCTGTTGCTACTTCATCACTGTCATTTTGCTACTGTGATGAACTATAACGTCAATATCTGATAGGCAGGATGTATTTTCGTTGTTACAAACTGAACATCATGAAAGCATAGGGATTCATCACAAAAGCAATATGTAATTATATATTGTGAAATATTTATTTCTAATGACAAATAAATGAAATTTTGTCTTGAATCGTGGTGTAGCATGGGCAACAGTCTTCCTATGACAACAGTAAATTACATGGCTACACTTGGCTACACCGAGGAGCCGTGTGTTGGTTCCTAAGACCATGGGAAATAGGTGTTTTCCAATGGTCTTAGGCGACCCCTGTGAAAGGGTCGTTCGACCCCCAAAGGGGTCACAACCCACAGGTTGAGAACCACTGCTGGAGCTTCACTGGTCCATTCGGGTGGGTGGTCGGGGAAGTTAGGACATGGCTGGCACCCCTGTGGCCACTCCCAGCAAAGGGAGGGGGCCTAGGCAGGGGGCCCAGCCCTAGAGGACAAGACGGAGGAGAGTTGGTGTCTGCTTTGTCCTTTCCAAAGCACAGCCAAGCCTCCCGGGCGCAGAAGTTGGACGCGCGGCTCTGCCAGACACCTCCCTGCTCCATTCTCCGTCTGCGGGTCGGCGGAGCCGCCGGGGCGGGTCCCGCTAATACATGCGGTTTACATTCATGCTATTCATGATGCTCATCCCGGCTCGGCGGGGGGCGGCTCGCCAGATGGTACTCATGTTCGCGTGTCGCCGGAAAACGCTCAGCCTCCCCATTTTTAAGAAGAATGCCTCCATCGCGCCGTCCATAAAACACATGCCTCCGCGTTTGCGCGGGGAAAGAGCCGTGTTGAACCTCTGCACGCCCTCCGCATCCGAGGCCGAGGTCAAATGCCTGCCTTCCGGGCCAGCGCTGTGATGGGGGGGGGTCGGCGGGGCCACCTGCAGACCGGGCGGGCGCCCCGGGAAGGGGAGTCTCCGGTGGGTGAGAGAGAGGGTGGAGGCTTCTAGAAGGAGAGCAGAGAGATTAAGTGCAAAAAAAAAAAACAGGGTGCATTTCCCCAGCACCTTCCTCGCTGAGGACATTGCGCTCAGCCCGGGCGGATACCAAGCGATGCGGTAAAGCAGCAAATTAGAAGAATGTAAATTCTTCGGCGGGAATGGCACGCCGGGGAGACAGGCCTCCCGATGCTCCTGTTTGTTTCCGTGTAAATAATGGACACTCGTCCCAAAAGCAGGCGGGGACGGGCGCGAGGAAGACATCAACGTCCGCGGTGGGTCAGAGGCCGGACGCCCAGCCGGCCGGCCCGGTCAGCCTCCTCCACCGCCCAGGGCGGGCACGTGTGTGTGTGTGTGTGTGTGTGTGTGTGTGTGTATTCTGTCCTCCTCCCTTGCTCTGACTTCTTATTCCCCCAAATCGTGTGCTAATGGCTCGAGCGAGCCCGGATGATATCGTGTCTGCTTTAATTGTTGGGGCTGCTATTGTCATTCCTTCCCTGTCCCTCCGGCTGTCACCCACTTCTCGCCCGTGCAGGGATCCAGCGATGCCCAGAGCCCTCTCTGAGGTAAATGGGGGTCCCACCTTCCTGCAGACCAGGGCCCAGTCAGGTCATCAGGGTGCATCTTCGTGGCCTTGCTTCTCTTCCACATTATCTTCAGGCCCAGAGACTTATCCTGTTTCCCCGAAAGTAAGACATCCCCCCAAAATAAGACCGACTTCCAGTTTTGCCTCTCACTGTAATATAGGGCATCTCCCCGAAAATAAGACCTCCCCGATCCTAAGGCCTCCCCTGAACATAAGGCCTCCCCAGAATATAAGACCCCCGAAGCTACCATCAGGTGTCTGACTCCTGATTTAAAGAGACCTCGCCCTGCCCGAACAGCTCCAGCTGCGCTGCGGCCCATCAGGGAGCTGGTTGGTGATGACAACGACTACTGTACCATCTACAGGTAAGACATTCCCTTTTTTTTTGTTGTTCAACAATAAACGTGTGCCGTCTTCTTCTTCATGGAGAAATAAGACATCCCCTGAACATCAGACCTAGCGCCTCTTTGGGAGCAAGCATGAATAGAAGACACTGTCTTGTTTTCGGGGAAACAGGGTAGAACCAGGGCATCCCCATCTCCCCAATCTCCTTCATCGGCTTTCTGTGAGCCTTCTCTTCCTTCTTGTGCCCCTAACGGTTTCTGGCACAAAGGGCCCATCGCAGCAGGGAGCCCCTGCTGGCCCAGGCTCGGTGGTCTCCACTGGGAACACTGGTCTCGCCTTTGCCTCCTCGGGAAACGAAGGCCGAGCGTGGAATACAGGGCGCTCACGTGTGCCGCCTGCTGCTGTGTCCTGGCGGGTAGGAAGGCCCAGGCCCGGCTCTTGGGGAGCTCACAGGCGACCGAGGGGCCAGACACAGGGGTGAGAGGGCTTATGGTCTGGGGCTCAGAGGCGGTCAGCTCCGGATGGGTTAGATGCCCTGGGAGGTCCCTGTATCACTGACATCTAAGACAGAATGGATGACAAGATGGATGGGACGAGGAGCATGTCATAGGAGGAGCTGGGGCAGAGCCCTCGGGCCAAGAGGAAAGGGCAGGCAGTGTGTGGGTGCGGGGAAAGGCGGGAGAGCCGCGAGGAGGCCAGCAGAGGTGGGACAGAGAAAGCAGTGTACTGCCAAATCCAGTGTGGCTCAGTGGATAGAGCGTCGGCCTGCGGACTGTAGGGTCCCAGGTTCCATTCAGGTCGGGGGCATATACCTTGGTTGCGGGCAAATCCCCACTAGGGGGTGTGCAGGAGGCAGCTGGTCGATGTCTCTCTCTCATCGATGTTTCTAATTCTCTATCCCTCTCCCTTCCTCTGTAAAAAATCAATAAAATATATATTTTTTTTAAAAAGAATGAAGAAAGAAAGCAATGTACTCAGAGGCGCTCCAGGACTGTGTTTTTTAGGTTGAAGCGTGTGACACCACCTTAGCCAGAAATGTCTGACCTGAAAACAGCACTTCCATCCGTCACCAGAATCATAGCACGTTTCTTTGTATTTCCCGGCAGGCCGCCAACACGTCCTCTGAAATACTAGGGACCCCCCTGCAGACAGTGTTTGTTTGCCAGGTAGTTTCACCTGCCGGAGGGAGGGAGGAAGGTCAGGTCCTCGCAGAGACCACCCCCCCCCAACTCCAGGCGGTGAAACATTGAAAGCTCTAATGGCCCCTTCCCGCCACAGGAGGCTCCCGAAACACTCGAGCTGCCTTTATGGCCGATCGACTCTGGAGCTTCCTTTGTTGGAGGAAGGAAGTCAGGGCTGATTTCTCACCGGTGAGCTGAGTGGCGATGGAGATGGGGGTATCGCCCTGAACATGGTGCAGCCCCCCCTCCCTACCTACCCCCACCATACACACACACACACACACACACACACACACACACAGGCACGAGCCGGTGAGGACCGGCGAGCCCCCAAGCTGTGCAGTTAGGAGTGGGGCTGAGGCTGCGGAAATTGCCCCGGGCCCAGCTGCTGGCTCTCCTGGTCCACATCTGGCCAGATGCTGGCCGGACCCTGCAGCTCCGTGACTGCCTCTCTGCCTCTCGTGCACGTCCCAGGCGAGGCGCTGGGGGGCATTCGGAAGGGGAGGAGGGGGACAGAGCCAGGATGCCGTCGAGCTTACAGGACAGGTCCTCTGAGTCCTTGGTGCAGTGGTTCTCAATCTTCCTAAGGCTGAAACCCTTTAAGACAGCTCCTCATGGGGTGGTGACCCCCAACCATAACATGATTTCCGTGGCTACTTCATCACTGTCATCTTGCTACTGTTATGAACTGTCATGTAAATATCTGATAGGCAGGATGTATTTTCGTTGTTACAAATTGAACATAAGTGAAGCATAGGGATTAATCACAAAAACAATATGTAATAATATATTGTGAAATATTTATTTCTAATGACAAATAAATGAAATTTTGTCTTGAATCGTGGTGTAGCATGGGTAACAGTCTTCCTAGGACAACAGTAAACTACATGGCTACACTGTGCTACACCGAGGAGCGGTGTGTTGGCTCCTAAGACCATGGGAAATAGGTGTTTTCCGCTGGTCTTAGGTGACCCCTGTGAAAGGGTCGTTCGACCCCCAAAGGGGTCGCGACCCACAGGTTGAGAACCACTGCCTTGGTGTCTCTTGGCTCACTACATCCATGCTCAGGCGGGCCTGGGATCTGCATGGCTACGTCCCAGTCTAAGAGAACTAGCCCCTTCCCGGCTTTCAGCTATTGGAAGTCACCATCCTTTCCCAGAAAGCTCAATGAGACAGATTGGGCCGGCACAGGCCCAACCCTATCGTGTTCCCTTCACCAGACAGCGGCCCTCAAACGTGTGCAGGTGTGCCTCACAGTCCCCCGGGTGGCTTGTGAAAATACAGATGCTGGGAGCACCCCGAGAATGGTGGGGGGATGTATAACGTATAGACGTTTATGTTTTCATTGTTAGCTTTGCATTGTTGGTCCAATTTATAGAATGTTGGTACCAGAGCACACCTATATTTTCAGATAAATATAGACTCATTTAGGGTCTTCAAATTCCCTAAAGGTCACCCTTCAATTACAATCCGCTCAGAGGGACATCAGCATTTTAAGTCACCAAAGTATAAATCATAGAAGAGCCGCTCAGTGGCTAGAGCGTCGGACCTGAGAACTGAAAGGTCCCAGGTTCGATTCCGGTCAAGGGCATGTAGCCTGGTGGCAGGTGCATCCCTAGTAGGGGGTGTACAGGAGGCGGCTGATGGATGTCTCTCTCTCATCGATGTTTCTAACTCTCTAACCCTCTCCCTTCCTCTCAGTAAAAAAAAAAAAATTAAAATTAAAAATAAAATATATTTTAAAAATAATAATAATAATAGAAGAAATTAAGGACCTTTCCGAGTGAGCAGGACAAGGGAACCCGGGCAGACAGGACGGAGTCGGGTCTTCGTGGAGGTCTTTGCCGTCATCCCTGGATCGCCCCACCCCAGCTCTTATCTGCGAGGGACCCGGAGAGCGAGGAAGGGAGACAATGACTGCCAGGCTCTGAGCCCACAGAGACAGAGAGAGAGGACTAACGGCTGCTCCACCCTGCGGGCCTCCCTCCCTGCCAGCACCCACTCCACAAACGCCGCTTGTCATCGCGACAGGGACGATTGCCACGCAGACCCGAGCCTCTGACGGATCGAGGCTGATGAAGCGCTCGCTCCACTCGAGTCGCGAGACTGCACTGTGCCAGGCGGCCTGATTGATTCCCGGGAGGCGGTGACTTGCCAAGTGGAACTCGGATGGCTGCGGAGCATCCCCTCGGTGCAGGGGGTGGAAAGTGAACCCGCAGAGGACCCGTCCCTGGAGCAGGAGCAGGGATGGGTGCAGGTGCGCACACCGGCGGCCAGAGGTGGGCCCACGCAGCTCATCCTCGGCACGGATGTCGTGAGCCAGGAGACACCAAGGACTCACAGGACCTGTCCTGTAAGCTCGACGGCATCCTAGCTCCATCCAGCTCCCCCCCACCCCCAAGTGCTCCCCAGCGCCTCGCCTGGGACGTTCACGAGAGGCAAAGAGGCAGTCACGGAGCTGCAGGCCGCATCCTCCCTCGCGTGGGCCTCCGCAGGCTCTCCTTGGACTCCCTGGAAGGACTCCATTTTCACCGGCACCGGCTCTCCTCCTTCCTGTGGGGAAACTGAGGCACGCAGGGCCAGGCCACGTCCCGGCAAGAGGTCAGTGTGGTGACACTCACCCTGGGGCCTCCTGTCCCCTCCCCTCAGCCCACCACCCTTGCATCAATGTTTTTCTTCTCTTACTCGCTTTTGATGAAATGAAGGTTCTCCCTTTCCTAATGACAGTGTGGAAGTCATGGAGGGAGGAAGAAAGAAACGCATTTCTTTAAAAAAAATATATGTTTTATTGACTTTTTACAGAGAGGAAGGGAGAGGGATAGAGAGCTAGAAACCTCAATGAGAGAGAAACATCGATCAGCCGCCTCCTGCACGCCCCCTACTGGGGATGTGCCTGCAACCAAGGTACATGCCCTTGACCGGAATCGAACCTTGGACCCTTCAGTCCGCAGGCCGACGCTCTATCCACTGAGCCAAACTGGTTAGGACAAGAAATGCATTTCTTTTTTTTTCTCTTTTTTAAATATATTTTATTGATTTTCTACAGAGAGGAAGGGAGAGGGATAGAGGATTAGAAACATCAATGAGAGAAAGACATTGCTCAGCCACCTCCTGCACACCCCCCACTGGGGATGTGCCCGCAACCAAGGTACCTGCCCTTGACTGGAATCGAACCTAGGACCGTTCAGTCTGCAGGCCGACGCTCTATCCACTGAGCCAAACCAATTAGGACACGAAACGCATTTTTTAATCACGCCCTCCGTGGGAGCGAAGCCACGTGTTTCTCACCGACCACACGTGGTGACTTGGTGTTGCTGTCGGAGCCGCCCCGGCCGGCTTCTCTTGGGTGGTTCCATCAGGAGGCATCGGTGACCCCCATTGGTCGTCCCGTTAGCCTTCCTCTGCGCTGGGCTGGGAGAGGCGCACCCCTGGTCTCGGCTGTGAAGAACAAAGGCCGCTGCCGGCTGCTCCCCGAGTCCCGGCCGCAGACTTCCCTCCGGGTGAGCGCAGCCACAGGCGGAGGCTGGCCGCAGGCACCGCAGCTGGGACAGCGGAGCCTCCTGGGACAGCCCGAGGCCTTGCCCGGACATCCTGCTCCAGAACAGACCCTGACAGGGCCCTGCTGACCCCGTCCGGCCTCCGAACCTGCCTCCGCCAGGCCGGGCCCCCTCCTGACAACCCCAACCCACAACGTCCAACAAAAGGTATTCGGTTCTTGAGTTTTCGAATTTTCTTTCAAATACAAATTGTCAAGGGGCTTTCTTGAAGAAACGCATTTATCTGAGTCAGTATCTCAGACACCCAAGTTTATTGCAGGATTTATTTACATGCTTCTTAGAGAAGGCCCAAGTATGAAAACTGGACCTTCCATACACATATGTCTATTAACATAGATATATATAGATATATAGATATGTATATATAGATAGGTAGATAGATAGATATAGATATAGATAGATAGATACATAGAGATAGATATATAGATGATAGATATAGATAGATAGATGATAGATAGATACATAGGTAGATAGATGATAGATAGATACATAGATATATAGGTAGGTAGGTAGGTAGATAGATGATAGATAGATACATAGATATATAGGTAGGTAGGTAGGTAGGTAGATAGATAGATAGATAGATAGATGATAGATAGATACATAGATATATAGGTAGGTAGGTAGGTAGATAGATAGATAGATAGATAGATATAGACACACACACAACACACACAAAACTTAATTTGCTTGGGATGCTAACAGCCTCCTGGGTGCCGTTACCTTTCCAGAATGGCATGGTTGGCTGCCTTTATGGCCTCACTGAGCATCTCACAATGGGCCCTTCTTTCTGAGAAGGGTTGCTGCATGACTCAGCCTCTTAGTCAATCTGACTAATTAGCATTCTGCCGCCTCTCAACAGCGTTAAAAACAACAACCCGAGCTCTATCTACTGCTCTGATTCCCGCACAGATGTTTTCAGTGTCAAGGACATTTGTTCCTCTCCGCCCCGGGTAAACTTTTGGCCTCGTGCACACCCCGAAGAAGCCCTTCTCTACCACCTTTGGGAGAGAAGGCGCCCCTCCCAATGGCCTCCTGAATTGTCAGCCGCCCAAGTGGCATCTTCAGAAATCCAATCCCCAATTAAAATTCCGTGTCAGGAGGAAAACATTAACCGAATGGCAAGCGTTCTTAGGAGCCTCATTTAACTCAGGTGCATAAAGTTGAGCAGGCAAATTTGCATAAAGCTTGTTTTGAGGTTTCATGTTTCCCTTTTCTTCGGGAGGGTGGGGATTTTATATATATATATACTCATGACTGGGTAAGGGCTACTTCTGAAAATTAGATAAAAGCCACAGAATTAAAATTCAGCATTTGCTCCAGGACAGTGCCGAGAAAGAAGGAGAAAGCCAGCTAAAGGTCGAGAGAGCGTAACTGTGTGGATTGTGTGCTCTGCAAACTTATCAGGTTTCCTTTTACGCAAAGGAAGAAGCGTAAACAGCAAGTGCCTTGAATAAAAGTGGCTTCCCGTGGCCCGGGAATCAAAGCAAGTGTTTTTAGTCTTCCTACAGGTCTGTGTTTATTTCCCGGCCTCTTTGGCTGTAAAATTGGGGGGAGAAGGGAAATCTCGGGAAAATGTGGACAGTCATGTAGTCATTGGATTAAGTACGTCTGTGCCGTGGGTCCTGCCTCTGTGCTGATGGTATCACCCAGGGGGACATGCTCTCTGACAATGACCACCATGGGGGGCGGGGGGGAGACAGCTACAAAAAGAGTCACAGAATGGAAGTCACTGGACAGGACCAGAGCGAAGAGACCTGCCTGTAGGCAAAAGGGTCAGTCAGGGAATGTGTTCCAGAAGAAATCACTCAGAGCAGGGGCCTTGGGCCTGACCAGTGTGGCTCCGTGGTGGAGCATTGACCTATGAACCAGGAGGTCATCATTCAATTCCTGGTCAGGGCAGATGCCTGGGTTGTGGGCTCCATCCCAGTGTGGGGTGAACAGGAGGCAGCTGATCATTGATTCTCTCTCATCATTGATTCTCTCTCATCACTGATGTTTCTCTCTCTCTCTTCCTCTCCCTTCCTCTCTGAAATCAATTCTTCTATATAATAAAAGCCTAGCAACTGAATGGTAGAACAACCAGAACGACCATGGCAGGCCAACTGGATCCCCACCAGTGCATGAATTCGTGCACCGGGCCTCTAGTGTGTAAATAGATATTAAAAAATATTTATATATATATATATATATATATATATATATATAAAATAAATTTATAAAAAGATAGCAGGTCTTTCCCTCTCCTTCCTTTGAGAGCCAGGCAAGCACTTCCTTTAGAGGTCTGCAGATTTCCTTCTCTTATTTCAAATACAAATTGTCAAGGGGCTTTCTTTAAGAAACTCATTTATCTGATTCAATATCTCAGAAACCCAAGTTTATTGCAGGATTTATTTACATGCTTATTAGAGAAGGCCCGAGATATGAAAACTGGACCTTCCATACATATATGTCTATTAACATAGATATATATAGACATATAGATATGTATAGATAGATAGATAGATAGGTATATATAGATAGGTAGGTAGGTAGATAGATAGATAGATAGATAGATAGATAGATAGATAGATAGAGATAGATTACTGAGTAGTGGCTAGGTCTCAGATATGGAACAAAGCACGTTCTCTGTGTTTTCTCAGTTCTTCTTCCAAGACCGACCTGCACTAGGTTTCAACATTATCCTCTTTGAAGCGAGCTCTGTTGTGCAATGGATAGCACATTGGACTTCTAATATTATCCTCTTTGTTATGAGCTGCATTGTGTCGCCACAGAAATGCATAAGTTAAGGCCCCCGTCCCAGTCCCCTACCTACTCCACCTCGATGATGGCATTCATTGCAGGGATGTATTTTTTAGAGATGGGGCCTTTAAAGAGGTAACTAAGTTAAAAATGGAGTCATGAGTGTGGACCCTAATTCAATATTTCCGGTGTGTTTACAGGAAGAGATGACGAGAACACACAGACAGAGGGACGAGCGTGTGAGGACGCAGCGAGAAGTGGTCTGCGAGCAAAGGAGCAAGGCCTCAGGAGAAACCAACCCCGCGGACACCCTGATCTTGGACCCTGGTCTCCAGAACTGTGAGAAAGCGCATCTCTATTATTTAGCCACGAGTCTGTGGCATTGTGTGATGAGAATCCTAGCAAACTAAGACACCCTTGTTGTTGTTTGCAGAGAAGGGCATGGAGACTTAGACTTGTCACCGGGTTACACAGAACGTGCCAGAGGCAGGATTGGGGGTGGGGCCTACCTGCCCCAGGGCTCCCTTTAAACTCTCAAGCATGACTGCCTCCAGGGACCCCCTGCCCAAATCCCGGGGGAATGATCCCCTTGGCACAGCGGCCCATCCCTCCACCATCCTCTTCCTCAGCGTCCCTCCCTCACTCCATGCGAACTCCCACCTGCGGGGTGCTCATTTCTGAGGGGGACCCAGGACCAGAGTCAGTCCCCTGGGAGATGAAAAGCAGATGCCAAGGCGGTTAAAAGGGCAACCCCAGGACCCCGTGAATGACAAGAGAGTGCGGATGACAAAGAAAGCGCCGTCTGCCTCTCCACGCCACACCCCTCTCTCCCTTCCACTCCGGCCCCTGCAGCCTGGCTTCTGTGCCCATGCTCATCTGAAACCGCTCTCGCCAGTCTCTTAGCTCCCAAACCCAATGGACACTGTTTACGTTTCATCTCCTGTGACACATTTGTACGCTGGACCTCATTGACCATGCCCTTCCTTCCTACAACTTGCTTTTTCCCTGGTGTTGTTAGCATGATTCTCTGGTTTTCCTCCTCCTTGCTCTTCTTTCTCAGTCTTCTTTGCTGGCTCCTTTTCTTCATTTGACATTTCCATACAGTGGTACCTCGAGATACGAGTTTAATTCGTTCCGTAACCTTGAGGCGTGGGAAACTATGAGACGCTCCAGTCGAGGTAAACTGGTGGGTCATGTGTAGCCGGCCGATCTGCTGGATGACTTGTATCTCAACTGTTGCTCGTATTTCAAAGCAAAAATCGCTCGCTCGTCGGCTCGTATCTCCAAAATCTTGTATGTTAGGGCAATCGTATCTCGAGGTACCTCTGTATTGGCAAAACCTGGATTCTGTTCTCAGTCCACCTCCTTTCTCCCGACATCCTCACCTTGATAATGGCCTTCATCCCAGGGGTGTAAACCCCCCACCTATAGCTCCTAAACCTTTATCTTCAGCCCACACCTGGTTTTGAAGCTCTAGGCTCCTAGATACCACTCAGCCATTCTCCCCAAATCTATTCCTTCTCGATCACTATTTGTGGTAAATTATACCCAGGTGCCCAAGCCCAATGCATAGGGTGTGTTCGTTTAGGAAGTTTAGGGTTCTGGCATGGGAATGGTGGGCTCTTCATTTACATTCAAGTTCCATTATCCCTTCCTTCACTTCTTTGAGCTTCCTGTCCTCATCCATAGAAATGAAAGTAATAATAATAATAACTACCTGAAGAGGCCTTGACGAATATGCAATTCAAGTGTCCCCCAAGACCACCCTGGGGTCCCCCTCGTGAGCTAGAAGAACTCGCAGCCAGTACAGTGGTACCTCGAGATACGAGTGCCCTAACATACGAGATTTTTTGAGATACAAGCCTTCGAGCGAGCGATTTTTGCTTTGAAATACGAGCAACAGTTGAGATAGGAGTCATCGCGCGGATCGGCCGGCTGCACACGACCCACCAGTTTACCGCGACTCGAGCGTCTCATAGTTTCCCACGCCTCAAGGTGACGGAACGAATTAAACTCGTATCTCGAGGTACCACTGTAAATGCATAGTCACAGTGGGAGATACAGGCTCAAGTCAACACACGGAGAAGGGGTACAGGGCAGAGTCCAGGGAAGACCAGGCGTGAAGCTTCCAGAAGCCTCTCCAGAGAGTCACTCAGACAGCACTGCCTTCTCAGCAACAGTGCGGGGGAAACGCAGGTGGTACTGCCAGTGGCCCCCCAGCCCTGGCATCCGGAGTTTTCAATGGGATTGGGTCGCCTAGACACGGCTGGCCACTCACATGGCTGACCTTCCTCTCCAGCCTCTTCAGAGGTCAAGTTCATACTGTGTGGCCCAAAGTCCAGTAATGCTTTTGTTGGGATAGACTGTTTGCATGACCCAGCACCTTTCAGTAAACAAAGCTATTCTTCTTACCAGGCAAGAGGTTCCCCCCAAAACTGTCCAGGGCCAAATCTTTTTGCGACACGAAGGATGAATGAGCTCATGCAGGAAACATGGTTAGCACGGTGCCAAACACATGCCAAGTGCACAGTAACTGTTAGCTGTTGTCAATACAGTGGTACCTCGAGATACGAGTGCCCTAACAGAAGAGATTTTTGAGATACGAGCCGTCGAGCAAGCGATTTTTGCTTTGAAATACGAGCAACATTTGAGATAGGAGTAATTGCGCCGATCGGCCGGCTGCACACGACCCACCAGTTTACCACAACTCGAGCATCTCCTAGTTTCCCACGCCTCAAGGTTACGGAACGAATTAAACTCGTATCTCGAGGTACCATTGTAGTTTCATCCTGTGTTCTTTCTTCTTTACTTCCCACGTTTAGTCAGTTAACAAGTCCTGCTAACACTGCATCTTCCTTTTCTTAATTATCTTCTCTCCTTTTCATACCACTGACCTTACATGGAATGGAGGAAGTATTGAAATGATATAATAAGGAAATATGTTTTCACAAAAAGGTGAATTTGGGAAAAAATGCCAAGTAAAACATCTCAAAAAGTACTTTTGAAGTTAAAAATTCAATGGCTGTCATAAACATCATATTAAACACAGATAAAACAAGAAAAATTCCACTTTTAATTATATCCGACATTTTTGCACATTTTAGTAAGGAAACATGCAAATGGATCCATTCAGCGCTATTTGAAGTAGTGAAAAATTAGAATCAATATGAGAGTGTATGAGAAATACTGATGTATTTTTACCATGGAATGCTGTTCAGAAGTTAAATGAACTGGTAGTACGAAAAGAAAGCTACAAAAAAATGAAGTATTGCGCCATTTATGTAAATTGCTCAAAATATAACACTCTGCAATGTATGTTCAATATGCAAGTGTGGGCCAGAAGGCTCCCCACCGGCTGTGTTATGTCCTTTCCCCTAGGACAGTCGTCGGCAAACTGCGGCTCGCAAGCCACATGCAGCTCTTTGGCCCCTTGAGTGTGGCTCTTCCACAAAATACCACATGTGGGTGAGCAAGTACAGTGCTATTGAAACTTCGTGGCCTATGCGCAGAAGTCGGTTTTCGGCTCAAAAGAAATTTCCATCGTTGTCCTGTTGATACAGTGGTACCTCGACATATGAGTTTAATTCGTTCCGTAACCTTGAGGCGTGGGAAACTATGAAAAGCTCAAGTCGCAGTAAACTGGTGGGTCGTGTGCAGCCGGCTGATCCGCGCAATGACTCCTATCTCAAATGTTGCTCGTATTTCAAAGCAAAAATCGCTCGCTCCACAGCTCGTATCTCAAAAATCTCGTGTGTTAGGGCACTCGTATCTTGAGGTACCACTGTACTTGGCTCTGTTGACTAATGAGTTTGCCGACCACTGTCCTGGGAGATAAGGGAGTAAAGAATGGGATTGTAAGAGCCCCAACTGCATCAGTTGTTGTATCTAAAAGAATACCTTTTTTTGATATATTTTTATTGACTTCAGAGAGGAAGGGAGAGGGAGAGAGAGAGAGAAGCAGCAATGATGAGAGGGAATCATTAACTGGCTGCTTCCTGCACATTGGACGGAGCCCACAACCCAGCCTGTGGCCCTTCAGTCTGCAGGCTGATGCTCTATCCACTGAGCCAAACCAGCTAGGGCTTAAAAAAAACTTTTAACTGAATCAAACACAGCAAGCAATCACCACAGATTACTTTCAGCCCCGCAAATGGGTCATGTTCAATATGTCACATAGAATTATCATATGACCCAACAATTTCCCTCTAGATATATACCCCAAGGAACTGAAAACAGGGACTCAAACAGGTGTTTATGTGCCCAGGTTAACAGCAGCATTATTCACAAGAGAAACAACCCAAAGCGCCCATCAACTGATGACTTGATCATCAAAATGCGGGTTATACGTACCACACAATAATATTACTCAGCCTTAAAAAGAAATGAAACACTACGATATGCTACGAGATGGGTAAACTTGGAAAATTTACGATAAGTAACAAGCCAGACATGAAAGGACAAGTATTTTATGAGTCCATTATATGATATGTCTAGATTACGAAAACCCGTAGAAACAGCAGGTAGATTAGAGGTTACTGGGGCTGGAGGGAAGGGGAGACTAGGGAGTGACGGCTTAATGGTTAGCGTTTCCATCTGGCATGATGGAAGCATTTGGAAATAGTGGTGCTGGTTGCCCAACATTGTGAATGGAATAAATGCCATGGAGCTGTACACATAAAGTGATTAAAAGAGCAAATTATACGTTATACGTATTTTACCCCAATTTAAAAAAAATTAATATTGTAATAAAAAACCATTGAACTGTACATTTTAAGTGGGCTAATTATAGGCGATGAGACTCATATCTCAATAAAGCCGTTGGAGAGATTTATCGCGAGAAATTGACTTAGCACACTTGTGGAGGCTGAGTAGGCAAGTTGGAAATGTGTGGGGTGGGCCATGGTGGGGTGGGGGTGCTGGCTGGCTGGAGCACAGGCGGGGGTAAAAGCTGCTCTGCAGGGGGTCGGGGTAGAGAGGATTCTTCTTCCGCAGGGAAGCGTGAGGGGTCAGACCCACCCGGGCTGTAGAAAGAAACCTTCCTTTCTTGAGGCGCCTGATTCTACATTCTCGTCGTCACATCTACAACACGCCTTCACAGCATCACAGGCTTAATGTGTGACTGAGTCACTGGCTGCACCCGAGCCAAAGCAGCATCTACTGTGGACCATCACATCCTGGTGCACAGGAGGGGTGCATCTTCTTCCTGCCCTTGACCCTGACACGCATTCAAAGGCAAGTACTTCAACAGAGTTCAAAGTTTCCAAGAGCGCTATAGAAGCACTTTGAAATACATAAATTATTTTTAATGTGCGACATGGAAGTTGTTAGTGTAATAATTACTCAGTGGCTTTTAATATCTCCTAACAAGAGATGAGGATTGATGGATTTTTAAGTGTCTGCCATAAGATCTGCATCTACCCTTAAAAATAATCCGTGAACCAGGCAGTGAGCTTAGATTGAGGATATTAACACTAACTGGTGGATAAATTCGTGCACAGAGGGTCCCCTCAGCCCAGCCTGCACCCTCTCCAATCTGGAACCCCTTGGGGGATGTTCGACTGCTGGTTTAGGCCCAATCCCTGAGGATCGGACATCCCTCTCACAATCTGGGATCACTGGCTCTTAACTACTCACCTGCCTACCTGATCGCCCCCAACTGTCCCCGCTGCTGTCCTGGTCCCCCTAACTTCCCCACCACTACCAGCCTGATCACCCCTTACTGCCCCCCACACCAACCTGGTTGCCCTCAACTGCCCCCTCTGCCGGCCTGGTCTCCACTAACAGCACCCCTGCCAGCCTGGTCACCCCCAATTTCCTCCCCACCAGCCTGGTAGTCCCATGCAGCCTGCTGTTCAGTCATTTGATCATCCCTCACTGCCCTCCCCGCCCGACCAGCCTGGTCACCCCATACAGCCTGCTGTTCGGTCATCTGTCTGGTTGTTTCTGTCGTGATGGCACCTGGCTTTTTATATATACAATGATATCTCGAGATACGAGTGCCCTAACATACGAGATTTTTGAGATACGAGCCGTCGAGCCAGCGATTTTTGCTTTGAAATACGAGCTACATTTGAGATAGGAGTCATCGCGCGGATCGGCCGGCTGCACACGACCCACCAGTTTACCGCGACTCGAGCGTCTCATAGTTTCCCACGCCTCAAGGTCACGGAACGAATTAAACTCATATCTCGAGGTGCCTCTGTATTAGGATAAGGCACCGCGCCTGGCCTCAGAGAGTTCCTAGTCTCTCCTATTTGCACAGCAGTAAGACACAGGCTTTCTGCAATCACCGGATGGTGGATCCCCTGGGCAGGCCGGGTCTGCCCTGCAGCCCACCCTGGCTCAGACGTCTATGCAAACACCCCCCACCACCACCACTGGCTTTAGAACCTGAGGTGTCGGAGTGTACACGTTGGAAAACAATGAGAAACAAAAGCACCACCTGTTCTTTCAGAAAGATCGGATCCATTTCTTTGTGGTACAACTCTTTCCATGGCAACTTCCCAAAGCAAAACTTCGTTAAAGAAGCAGAAGCTAGACAACGGTTTCTGAGGCGTGAGAGAGCAATGGTCCCAGCGCGTGAGGCAGCTGATGAACGCCCCTCCCACTATTACCCGGCGTATCTGCCCTCATCCCTTCCCCGCATTCTTGCTCCGAGCGTCGTTTCCACTCTCCTTCTGTATTCTTCTCTGCCTTCTCTCCTGCCTGGGGCCCCTCGCTGTGTCCTTGGCCATTGGTAAGCCCCATCATGGCATCAGAGTGAAAGAGAATGCCACCTTTTGGTAGAGGGATGAGGGAAAAAGGGGAGAGGGGGGTGGACTCTGTTTAAGATGAAGCGGTTTGGCTCAGTGGATAGAGCGTCGGTCTGCGGACTGAAAGGTCCCAGGTTCGATTCCGGTCAAGGGCAGGTACCTTGGTGGCGGGCACATCCCCAGTAGGGGGCTGTGCAAGAGGCAGCTGATCCATGTCTCTCTCTCATCAATGTTTCTAACTCTCTATCCCTCTTCCTTCCTCTCTGTGAAAAATCAATAACATATATTTTTTTTAAAGATAAAGTGGTAAGAAATGGGAAACCTAAAGTTTCGTTCTCCTTGAGTTTCATTAACGATGTAATTTCTTAGCTAGGTTCCATAATTATTTCATGTCGATGACGATAATGAACTACCGATGACGTTGTCCTTTGAAGAAACTTTATTTCGTGAAAAGGCAACCAGGACCACCATGTTGCAGCGCGTTCTTTTCTACATCTTAGGGGCGCTTGTCCCCATTTTTGCTGCCTTTCCTTTTATGAAAAAGGAGAATCAATACTGAAACTGTACAGTCTCCACCCTTATTGAGCATCAGGCAGCAGGCGGCCATGCGTGGGAACTTAATTGTGGACAAATCATTCAGAATCCTATGAAAATTAATTTAATTATGCTCCCAATATTCTCCTATTGACGGAAGGCGCCTGGAACTCCCTCAGGACCACAGCGTGGCTTGTGAAATCTAATGCCTCTGAGCAGAGGGGTTTGTCGTTGTTGAAATCGCTACATTTCTCATTTCTCTCGAAAACGGTTGTGTCCGCCGAAATGGTGTGGCTCAGTGGAGAGAGCGTCGGCCTGCAGACTGAAGGTTCGATTCCGGTCAAGGGCATGTACCTTGGTGGCGGGCACATCCCCAGTGGGGGGCGTGCAGGACTGGCTGATCGATATCTCTCTCATCGATGTTTCTAACTCTCTATCCCTCTCCCTTCCTCTCTGTAAAAAAATCAATAAAATATATTTTTAAAAAAACACGTTGTGTCCGAGGGAGTGTTTCAGCGCTGTTTGAGAGGAGAAACTGAGGCAGATATACTATCAAGCCAGGAGGTTCCTCTGGAACAGTGGTTCTCAACCTTTCTAATGCCGCGACCCTTTAAGACAGTTCCTCCTGTTGTGGTGACCCCCAACCATAAAGTTATTTTCGTTGCTACTTCATCACTGTCATTTTGCTCCTATTAATGAATCGTCATGTAAATAGCTGTGTTTTCCCATGGTCTCAGACTCTACAGCAACAGTTCTCAACCTGTGGGTCGCGACCCACCAATTGAGAACCCTAGCAGGGTCTCCTAAGACGATTGGAAAACACAGATATTTACATTACGATTCATAACAATAGCAAAATGATAGTGATGAAGTAGCAACGAAAATAACTTTATGGTTGGGGGTCACCACCACCTGAGGAGCTGTATTAAAGGGTCGAGGCATTAGGAAGGTTGAGAACCACTTCTCTGGAACGTGATCCCATGTTCTAGAATCATCTGCCTTCCAGGCATGGAGACCTCGGTCCCGTACTGGATGCGGGTAGACAGCGCGCACCCCTGGCACAGAGTGCTCCCTGGCATTCCCGTTGAACCAGCACCCGCAGGACCATCCCGGGTGGCCACCACCAGGCTCGGGGCTGTTCGTGTCCAAAGCCACATTGATGTTGTCTTCCTGCAGCCGCACCTGACAGTCTGATAAACAGGGGCCCTGCGAGGGGTGTGACCGTCCACCATTCATCTCCATGGGCTGTTAGCTCTGAAGCCTAATTATGATCACTTAAATGCCAGCACTGTTCATCATTTCCCCACCGGTCGGTGTACCAGAAACACACGGCCGAGGCGGCGCGCGCCTCTCCGGCTGCCCGCGCCTCCCCAGCTGCCCTGAGCGGGCCACTCACAGGGGCACATTCAGCCTGGAGCGGGCCACGCACCTGTGACTCTGTGGAAAAGGAAGACGAGAAACCGATGTCTGTTTTCATTGTAGTTGTTGGTTTTTAAACACCAGGACGGGGGTTTTCTTTGTGGTCATTTCTGAAGGACGGTCGAATCAATGTTCGAAAAGCCCCCAACAGCCCCGGAAGGCTGCCCTCCTTCAAAATCACAAGGTGACGTTACGTGGGGGAAATAGGAAAGTCCTCTCCTTGTTTCCGGGTTGCAAACATTAAACGCCATACATTACATGACAGGGACGCTCAGACTTGTGTTGCTGTGTTGTTGTTGTTGTTGTTGTTGTTGTTGTTGTTGTTATTTAAGTTGAATATGATTCAAAGTTGAGTATGACGCCGAAACCCGTGTGGCTCCGTGGATAGAGCGTCGGTCTGCAGACTGAAAGGTCCCAAGTTTGATTCTGGACAAGGGCACGTACCTTGGTTGCGGGCACATCCCCAGTGGGAGGTGTGCAGGAGGCAGCTGATTGATGTCTCTCTCTCATCGATGTTTCTAACTCTCTATCCCTCTCTGTAAAAAATCAATAAAATATATTATAAAAATGTTTTGCAAACAGTAAGCTGTGGAGGTCGTTACATACCAGGCTGTGGGGATGGACAGTGCAATCGGTTCTGCAGATTCCAATTTAACTGAAATACAGTGGTACCTCGAGATACGAGTTTAATTCGTTCTGTCACCTTGAGGTGTGGGAAACTATGAGACGCTCGAGTCGCGGTAAACGGGTGGGTCGTGTGCAGCCGGCCGATCCGCGCGATGACTCCTGTCTCAAATGTTGCTCATATTTCAAAGCAAAACTCGCCAGCTCGATGGCTCGTATCTCAAAAATCTCGTATGTTAGGGCACTCGTATCTCGAGGTGCCACTGTACTAGGATTCTGTGGGCAGGGGAGCCGGGCCCGGTACCTCTGGCTCACTGCCTGTTCTCACACATTTCACGTTTTCTGAGGGATGTTTGGCAGCAATTCCCTTGCATTGAGCCGGGGCAACTGGAAACAGAACGCCTTTCAAAGGGACCCCACTGGGACCATTGAGAGCTAGAAGGCACCTTCGGCCTCTCCAAAGCTGGGTGCTCCCCAGGCCTACATTCCTACCCACCCCCTACACACACACACACACACGCCGTTCCCGCTCAAGGGCCATCTGATATTCTCCAGTGATTAAACAATTTCATTGAAGAAATTAAATTACATTTAAATTATTGACATTTAAAGAGACTTCGTGTTAATAATATCAAAGAGGAGAAAGAGAAAAGGACGTACTTAAAAACCAATTATCCCGACCGAACTCCATCTTCCCGTGTGCCTGCAGTTCATAAAAGGGTCCCAGCTGTGTGTCTGTGGGTTTGGCTGCTGGAAGTCCTTCAGTGAATGGTCCCCAAACCAACCCTCTGTCTTTCCTGATTCCCCTTAGGAATCTTTCCCGTAAATGCGTCTGTTTTTCCCCTGGGGAACTTCAGCATAATCCCATGACCCATTCAGAGGCTGTGGTCCTAGTGTTAGAAGTGCAG
Source organism: Lasiurus cinereus (assembly GCA_011751065.1). Taxonomy (NCBI): domain Eukaryota; kingdom Metazoa; phylum Chordata; class Mammalia; order Chiroptera; family Vespertilionidae; genus Lasiurus; species Lasiurus cinereus. Next base: position 60,949,891 of record JAAGEH010000480.1, read on the forward strand.
AGGGCCGTGGGCCCGGATCTCCCCTCTGAATTCTGGAAGTGCTGAGGGCGGAGTCCTGAGCGTGGAGGTGCCTCACATGCCTTCCCCAGCCATAAATTCTTCCTCCCGGCGCTCCTTCCTGCGTGCCCGCTCCCCATCTAGCCTGCGGCATCTGTGAGCTCTCCTGCCGAGGACCACGGGCTCTGATGTGCCCTAGACTCAGAGACAGCCTCCTCTTGGTCCCAGGGATTTGGGGCATTTTCTGGCAGCACTGGAATTCAACGTTCAAACAACCTGACTCCCAGTCCTCCAAGCGCCTTGTGCCTGAGTAACTGAGTTTCTGGTGCTAAAAGTCCCACGTCTTGCCCTCGGTCATCATGGCAAACAGGTAGCAGAGAGACCATCTCCAAGGTCAATAAAGATCAGCAAACATTTACTTTGAGGCTATGAGGTCAGGAAATTGCCTTAAGCCACCACTATCGCAACAGAACCATGAGTGCCTAGTATGAGCCCTGTGAATGGTCCAAGGTCCATCGGCCTTCCGCATTCCCTGGTGCACTCGTGACAGTACAGTGGTACCTCGAGATACGAATGCCCTAACATACGAGATTTTTGAGATACGAGCCGTCGAGCGAGCGATTTTTGCTTTGAAACACGAGCCACAGTTGAGATAGGAGTCATCGGGCGGATCGGCCGGCTGCACATGACCCACCAGTTTACCGCGACTCGAGCGTCTCATAGTTTCCCACGCCTCAAGGTTACAGAACGAATTAAACTCGTATCTCGAGGTACCACTATACTGGGAAACCGGTGGCTTCCCACACGCCTGGACACCATCCTCTGTTCCTCTTGCTCTTGACTCCTTTCTGAACCCCCCTGACAGAGACCAACTTCCAGAGCAGCCTTGCCCGTGTTGGAAGGTCGGATTTGGGGGATGCAAACAAACTTGGAGTGAGTCGGCAAATGTGCAGATATGAATCCGCAAATCATAAGGACGACGGGCTGCATCTCCTCCAGAGGGCAGAGTTAGGATTGCATGGGAATAGCAGGAGGACAGCTCTCAGATTCCTTCCAGAATCGTGTTTCCTCACCATTCCGATGGCCCAGCCAGGGAGCAGCCTTGCCTGCGCACCTATCATCGCACAGGGTCCAGTGGAGGGGCGTGATTTAGACCAACATGGGGGAGAGAATATAGGCCAATGATTCTCAATCTGTGGGTCAAGACCCCTTTGGGGGTCGAACGACACTTTCACAGGGGTCGCCTAAGACCATCGGAAAACACAGGTATTAACATTATAATTCATAACAATAGCAAAATTACAGTTGTGAAGTATGGTTGGGGGTCACCACCACATGAGGAACTGGATTAAAGGGTCGCAGCCTTAGAAAGGTTGAGAACCACTGCTATAGGCCCTGGCAGAAGGCCTGGGGCTATGAGATGAGCTATAATTGAAGAAAGACTTTGGGGGAAAGAAAAAGTGCCCAATGCAGTTACCAGTGTTATGGATCATTCTCTACAACCAGCCGCATTCCCTCCTACCCCTGCTAGGGCGCTGCCTTCCTGCGAGCTGCCAGACGTGAGAAGCCACAGCGGCACCCGGAGATGTTAGAACAGCGACGAGGAATGTGCCAAGAGGTGCCGGCATAGAAGAGCAAGTTCCTCAGTCAATCACCAGAACAGGGGAGGCAGAAGGGTCTCTGGGAAGAAGGCACTTCCAGAAATACCTCCTCCAGGCGGGAGGGGAGGGGCGCCTCTGTCGAAATACCTGGTGAGGCCGAAACCGGTGTGGCTCAGTGGATAGAGCATCAGCCTGCAGACTGAGGGGTCCCAGGTTCGACTCCGGTCAAGGGCATGTATCTTGGCTGCGGGAACAACCAGTAGGAGGCGTGCAGGAGGTAGCTGGTGGATGTCTCTCTCTCATCAATGTTTCTAACTCTCTATCCCTCTCCCTTCCTCTCTGTGAAAAATCAGTAAAATACAGTGGTACCTCGAGATACAAGTTAAATTCGTTCCGTCACCTTGAAGCGTGGGAAACTATGAGACGCTCGAGTCGTGGTAAACTGGTGGGTCGTGTGCAGCCGGCCGATCCACGCGATGACTCCTATCTCAAATGTTGCTCGTATTTCAAAGCAAAAATCGCTTGTTCGACTTGTATCTCAAAAATCTCGTATGTTAGGGCACTCGTATCTCAAGGTACCACTGTAAATTTTTTTTAAAAGAAAAATAAATACCAATTGAGCTGCCTTCATAGCAAACAACCTGTCTCCCTTTGCTCACAAATAAAAAGCAAAATGGCACCCCCTGCCCCAAATAAGACCGATGGTGTCAGACTCAGGACCTTCAAGTGTGTGCTGCCAGACGTGATGGCTGCGATTACAATGCCTCTCCAGGGCTGGGGGAGGGAGGAGAGGCCAGGGTCACCATCAGGTGCCTTCGCCCCTCCAGGCTCTGCCTCGAGGCAAAGGCGAGTCCAGGAGCTCCCACTGAGCACTGTGATTTTGTGAACCGAGCCCCACGCAGTGGCCGCCAATGCCCTCCTTTCTGCCCCGGGCTGGCCCTCTCCCTGCAAGGGATGACCGAGGTTCTCCTGTGGGGCTGGTTCCATTCATTTTATAGATTCGGGGACAGGCACTCCGGGGGCCGGGCTGGGTGTCTGATTTCTCCCCCACCTCTCCTTTATTCACTCACATCTCTGGGCAAAGAGCCGGCCGCCAAGCAGGCTCTGTGAGGCTGAGGGTGTTTTCCCCCGAAATCCCAGAAGCTTCGTCCAGCTGCCGCTCCACAGGGGCCTGGGACCCAGCCTGCCAGGGGGAGTGGCCTCTGGACTGTTCAGCTGAGCTTCCTTTCCATACGTTGCCTTTAAGTTCTGTTTATTTCTGGAAGTTTTCTCTTCCTTACTTTCAAGGCTTGTCATGTATGGAGAAAACAACTAGTCCAGTAGGATGACATATTTAGAGGAGGGACCGGAAGGGCTTCTGAGAACAGAAGCCAGCAAACAGGAAGTACCCCCTGAACCCCAAAGGTTAATTTTGGAAAGTGTCCAACTCTCAAAGTCGTTGAACGAATGGTTCCATGACTACCCACCCACGCCACACCTGGGTTCACCCGTTGTTCACATGCTACCTCATCTCCTCTCCATCCACATGTATATTTTGCCCAACGACCTTAAGGGTAATAAATATGTCCGCATGTATTCTCAAAATCACAAGACTGTCATCACAAACTCGGCACTAATTCCATGTACATAGAGTCCAGCTTGTAATCCCACCGTTATGGCCCAGATATCTTTTATAGCCCTTGAAGCAAATGTCCATCAGATTTACGACTAAGTTGTAAAAACACGTCTATGATGCTGGTGCAATGGCATATCTGTAGATGAAAAAAAAAAAAAGAATCTGAACCCAAATCTCAAACCTCTACAAAATTAACATAGAGCGCATAAGTAACTTGAACATGAAACTGTAAAAAAAAATAATAATTACAGGATGATGAAGTCCAAACATTTTGCATTAGAACTCTAAATGACTTTTGTCTATTCTCCACTTAATTCCATAGAAATTTTAAGGCTGCTGACATGATGGGAGAAATTTAATTGTTTTATTTTTGAAAATATATTTTTATTGATTTCAGAGAGGAAGGGAGAGAGAGAGAGAGAGAGAAACATCAATGATGAGAGAGAATCTTTGATCGGCTGCCTCCTACACACTCCACACAGAGCATCAAACCCACAACTAGGGCACGTGTCCTGACTGGGAATCGAACCATGACTTCTGGTTCAGAGGTCGATGCTCAACCACTCAGCCAAGGCCACGCTGGCTGGGTGATGGGAGAAATTTTAAAGGAGGGACAGTGTTACGTAAGCTTTGGGGTGCCCTTTGCTGGTAAAAGCTTTCGCTTGAAAGCAAATGAGTTTTACATGGTTCAGCTTTCATTATTTTTTTATTTTTTATATTTATATGTATAATTGATTTTTTACAGAGAGGAAGGGAGAGGGACAGAGAGTTAGAAACATCGATGAGAGAGAGACATCTATCAGCTGCCTCCTGCACGCCCTCTACTGGGGATGTGCCTGCAACCAAGGTACATGCCCTTGACCGGAATCGAACCTGGGACCTTTCAGTCCTCAGACCGACGCTCTATCTACTGAGCCACACCAGTTTTGGCCCATTATATTTTTTTATTTTATTTTTTAAAATATATTTTATTGATTTTTTACAGAGAGGAAGGGAGAGGGATAGAAAGTCAGAAACATCGATGAGAGAGAGACATCTATCAGTCGCCTCCTGCACGCCCCCTACTGGGGATGTGCCGCAGCCTAGGTACATGCCCTTGACCGGAATCGAACCTGGGACCTTTCAGTCCGCAGGCCAACGCTCTATCCACTGAGCCACATCGGTTTGGGCCCATTATATTTTTTTAAAGATCTTAGTTTTCTTTCTTCAAAATGTTCAGGCAATTTCTCCAAAATAGTGTGCAGCCTCGTGTGGACCGCTGCTGGTTTTTGTGAACTTGCATCTCTGGGAGCAGCTAGTGTTGAGCAGTGAGATCTCGCCTCTCATCGTCGTGAACTCCAGGCCGATCTGAAAGCGCGTGTCATGGCTGGCCGGCTGGCCCTGAGGCAGACTGCTTCCCAGGAGCTCGTTTGAGGAGCAGGTCTCTGGGGAAACCGGCTAGCACTTGCCATCGGGTGGTAAGAGAAGCTGTGGCGAAGCTTGTGCAGAAGCGGGTGAGGAGGTGCTTGCCTCACTCCGGCTTGCCAAGCAAAAGAACCACATCCTACCAGTTGAGTGCAAAATGCGTGTCAATTCACGGGAATCTGCCAAGCGACAGCCGTTGCTTTTCAAAGCCCTTGTGCAGAGCAAGGAAATGCACCAAAAGGCTTATCATTGCATTTTCCATTGAATTGAGAGGGGTAAACATAGAGAATTTAAAAAGACAGTGAAGCCAAAACCGGTGTGGCTCAGTGGATAGAGCGTCGGCCTGCGGACTGAAAGGTCCCAGGTTCGATTCCGGTCAAGGGCATGTACCTTGGTGGCGGGCACATCCCCAGTAGGGGGCGTGCAAGAGGCAGCTGATCGATGTCTCTCTCTCATCGATGCTTCTAACTCTATCCCTCTCCCTTCCTCTCTGTAAAAAAATCAATAAAATATTTTTAAATAAATAAATAAAAAGACAGCAGAGACTGGGGACATTTGTCTATCTTGAACCTCACCGAGTCCGCCAGGGGACTTGGTCACTATGTACCACGAGGATTCCACTCTGCTTGCCTAGTCCCGGGCGATGCTGGGACCTCCCTCGGAGTAGATGCTCCTAAACAAATACGTATAGCAGTTTAATGGTGATAACCAGGCGCACTTTTACCAGCAGCTATTTTATATTGATGATCCATGCAAACTGCTGTTTATTTCAAACGAGAGGCCCCGTGCACAACATTTTTGCACTGGGGCGGGGTGGGGTGTCTCTCAGCATGGCAAGACCCCTTGGGGGATGTCTGCCTGCTGGCTGAGGCACACTCTCCGTGGGGATGGGCCTAAGCCAGCAGTCAGACATCCCGTGAGGGGATCCTTAGCGCTGCTGCAGAGGTGGGAGATGCTCCCTCCACGGCTGCTGCGCTCTCCAGCAGTGGGCCCAGCTTCTGGCTGAGCGGTGCACTCACTGTGGGAGAGCACTGACCACTCAGGGGCAGCTCCTGCAGTAAGCGTCTGCCCCCTGGTGGTCAGTGCATGTCATAGCAATTGGTGGTTCTGCCATGTGGTCGATTTGCATATTAGGGTTTTGTTAGAGAGGATTTTTCTTTAGGATTTTACCCTTTGATACTTTCCTACAACTGGTATATTTTGGCTTCGCGTACATCTTGGAGATAAAGTTCACAACACCACATTTAAGTTGTGCACGTCTGTCCAGTTGAAGTCACAGTAAAGATGTTTATTTGATAGGCAGTTAAATTAACCTATAAAGCAGCAATGTGTGTGTGTGTGTGTGTGTGTGTGTGTGTGTGTGTGTGTTAAGCCAAGAGCAGAAAGGTGAGTAATAATAACCCCATTTATAAAACTCTGCATTAAGTGTTTGACGTTCATCTCATTGAATCTCAAGCTTATCTTCAGAAAGCAAACAGACTCAGAGAGGCAACATTTCTTGCCCAGTAACCTGGGCATGTATTGACACAGCCCATAAAAGGCGGTGTGGAGATTCCAGATGCCCTCAGCCAGCCCCCTGAGGGCCCCGGACAGGGCAAGCTGACATTCTTTCCAATGGCTATTGTCTATTCTTTGCATGAGCTTTAGGATTCTACAGGTCGAAGGATAATTGGTTCTCAGATGTCCATCTGCAGATCTAGCTGGGTCCATGGAACAGGCAGTGGGCGACCCAACCTTCATCCATATATGTATCCTACAAATCAATTCCCCTGAGTGCGCATGAGGGAAGGGGCCAGGGAAATGATCTTGCTTATGGGAAAGCCAATCAATGGACAGAAATCAGAGATGATTGTCCTCCATCTTTTTTTTTTTTACCAAAATACTTTCCTCAGAATAAGACATACACATTCCGGGCAGGATGGAGTCACTTCCCTGTCACAGCTACCTTTGATTCTAGCACAGTTACAGTGATATAATTGCACACGTGCAGAGCGGCGAAAACTGTTAGCGACCCGAACCACACAATCCCACCTGAGGTTGACCAGGACGACGCTCGGCCTGCCTGTTCCAGCTGTCACGTGTGCACAGGC
>JAAGEH010000480.1:60966964-61009514 GCA_011751065.1 Lasiurus cinereus
ATAAAATAATAATAATAATAAGTAAATGATCAGAACTATCCAAAGCGAGGAGCGGCGGCGAAAGGGAACATAACATCATCATCATAATAAGTAATAATAACAATAATATAAAATAATAATATAAAATAATGATAATAATAAGTAAATGATCAGAACTATCCAAAGCGGGGTCTCTGAGAAGGGCAGTTCTGTGTGACTGTCACACCTGTATTTGCATTATTAAGGGGAAAAAAAGAAGATGCGAGTTGGAAAAGACAATAGGAGTAAGAAAGGGTAAGTAGGTATAAGGAAAAGTTTAAAATTACAAAGGAAGCCCTAACCGGTGTGGCTCAGTGGAGAGAGCGTCGGCCTGCAGACTGGAAGGTCCCAGGTTCGATTCGGGTCAAGGGCATGGACCTTGGTTGTGGGTGCATCCCCAGTGGGGGGCGTGCAGGAGGCGGCTGATGGATGTCTCTCTCTCATCGATGTTTCTAATTTTCTGTCCCTCTTCCTTCCTCTCTGTGAAAAATCAATAAAATATATTTTTTTAAAAATAAAATTACAAAGGGAGAGAGACAGGTACATGCAGAAAATTAGAAAGTTTATCTAAAAGACATCATTTTTTAAAGAAAATACAAACCGGCAACTCAAAGCGGACCATAAAACTCAGTAGATCAACAGAGAAGCAATGTGAAGTCATTCCTCCAAAATGCGTAAGTCTTGGCTGACTGTATAGGTAATTTCTACCAATGTTTATATTTGAACAACCGCAATCCCTCTGTCATGTAAATTGTTCCAAAGCATAGGAAACTGCACGATATTTAATGAATTATCAAGTATTATTAGCCATCATTAATGAAGCGTTGACAATAATGAAAGTGTTAACGATATTTGCATTCCACACTTGCTGCACCCCCATATTCTAATGTTTATTTGTAAGAAGACAATAGTATCATTATGCAGACAATATAATTACCTGTCTAAAAATATCCTAAGAGTAATATGCAAATTGACTGTAACTCTGCTACACCGCCAGCCACGCCCACCAGCCATGCCCACCAGCCAATCAGAGCGAGTATGCAAATTAACCCAGCCAAGATGGCTATGGCCACAGAGAGCGCAGGAGGGAGGCTTGGGTTGCCCCTGTGATGGGGGAAGCCACACCCTGACTGGCTGAGGCCTCCGCTTAAGGCGACGAAGTTTCAATGTCTGTGTGAGCACAAGGCTTGGTTCCACTCCAGGCTACAAGGTTTCAATTGTAGAAGATAAATAAATTCCAGATCCTCCCGCTTGGGTCATTGAGAGGCATGACCACCCTGCAAACCACCACAGGCCCCAAGGGAACACCCACCCTGATCCAGGACACCCTTCAGGGCAAACCAGCTGGCCCCCCACCCATGCATTAGGCCTCTATCCTATCTAATAAAAGGGTAATATGCAGATTGACCATCACTCCAACACACAAGATGACTGCCCCATGTGGTTAAAGATCCTGCCCCCATGTGGACAAAAGATGGCCACCACAAGATAGCCAGCAGGGAGTGTAGGGGGGTTGGGGGGAGTTGGCAGGGACAAGACCTACATACAAGAAAGGGCAGTTGTGGGTGATCAGGCCAGCAGGGAAGGGCAGTTGGGAGGGACCAGGCCTGCAAGGGAGGGAAGTTGGGGGTGATCAAGCCTGCAGGGGAGGGCAGTTAGGGATGACCAGATTGGCAGAAGAGGGAAGTTGGGGGTGACCGGGCCTGCAGGGAAGGACAGTTGTGGGGAGCCAGGCCTGCAGAGGAGGGCAGTTGGGGGCAAACAGGCTGACAGGGGAGCAGTTAGGCATCAATTAGGCTGGCAGGGGGAGAGCAGTTAGGGGTGACCAGGCCCACAGGGGAGGGCAGTTAGGGGCAAACAGACTGGCAGGGGAGCAGTTAGGCATCAATCAGGCTGGCAGGGGAGTGGTTTGGGGGTTATCAGGCTGGCAGGCAGAAGTGGTTAGGGGCAATCAGGAAGACAGGCAGGTGAGCAGTTGGGAGCCAGCAGTCCTGGATTGTGAGAGGGATGTCCGACTGCCTGTTTAGGCCCGATCCTACCTGGAAGGTTCCAGATTGGAGAGGGAGCAGGCTGGGCTGAAGGACACCCTCTCCCTGTGCACAAATTTCGTGCACCGGGCCTCTGGTCCTATCTAATAAAAGAGAAACATGCAAATTGACCGGACCTCTGCTACGCCCGGAAGCCACACCCACAAGCCAATCAGGAGTGGATATGCCAATTAACCCACCCAAGATGGCGGTTAATTTGCACACCCCGGTGCAGAGCGAAGACTGAAGACAGTGTAGAAGGAAGCCAAGCGCTACAGAACGGAGGGAAGCTGTGGAGCAGCAAGCAAGCAGGGTGGTGGAGAAGGGAGGGAAGCAGGCGGGGTAGCAGAGACGGCTGCAGGAAGCTTTATTCTTGCAGGAATCTTCCTGCCGTGGGCCTCTAGTATAAAATAACCAAGTAAACAATTATTAAAACGGGCGAATACGGCTTACTAATGTGTAGAGAGAACGCTGACTTTACCGATGCCCACCCTCCCGCTGGCACACCAACGGGAGTTTCTGAGTTCCCGTGTCTGAGCCCTCGACTCTCGTCATCAGCTGATTTAATAAATACCGTATTGACTGTCTACTGGGAGCAGACTCCTTAGGGAAGCCATATGAGCGATTGACTGGTATTTTCAAATTTTTAGTATTAATTACACAATGTTTACTTTCACAGTAAGAAGCAAGTTGGTAGATATTTTCAGAATCACAATCAATGCCAGTTTATGATGCTGGAGGGGAGGTTTTCTTTTTTTTTAAAGCACGTGGAAGATTTTTATCTGAAATCAGTGAGCTGTCTGGATGTTTCTTATTTTTCACTGTTTCCTGACCAGTTATGAAAATTGCTTGAAATGTCACATAAAGATGAAGAACTCAAGCATGCAATGGATATTGACTTGTAGATTTTTTTTCACTAACATTTGCTGACCTTTTAGGTCAATATGTTTTGAAGTTTACTTAACAAGTCAATATCATTTATTTTAGTGTAGATTTCAATGCCAGCATTTCCCCCCCCCCTTTTTTTTTTTTTGTAAGTAGAAAACTGCTGCTGGACTCTATTGACATAAATGTTAAAAACTAGTTTCTCTGCAAATTATAAGTCCCCTGCAATAGCATGGTTTTCTGGTGTTTTTTGTTTTTTTTTCAACCCGAAGCATATTTAAGATGACCCTTTGTCTTTTGCCCCTTCATCTCGTGTGCCCTTATTCCCTTTAAAGAGCTATAATGTCGGGAAAGCTGTATAAACAATTAAGCTAAATCATTTTAGAAGCAGTTCTATGAAATGCAAGACTGGTTCTTTTTTTTTTTTCTCTGAAGGTCCAAATGTGTAGCTCAGCTTACATGAGCCCATAAGCATATTTTGCCTAAATTACATTTCCATCTGACAATATTAATTTCATCAAAGAAGCTTAGTATAAAATTAATTATAGCTATCGCTGATGTTATTTCCTCTTCCCCTTTCATTGAAGCTTCAATGAGAATTCATCACACTGAAGGGCAGGATTCACATTTCAACAACAATAATCATGGAAATAAACCAAACTACTCTCTTTTTTTCCCCCCCTTCCTACCAGAACTCCGTGACTAAAGACGTAGCTCTTCATGCCGCTGGAGATGTGATAATCTATATTGCGAGGAATCGGGGGGGGGAAAGCGCTCCCAATGGCTGTAATGAGAGCACATTGTAAGTCAGACTCTCCTGCTGACAGAGAGAACATTTCTGTTTCATTGACTTTGGGGAATAACCCTCCCGCCATCCTCTGAGAAACAAGTTCCAAGAACAAATCGGGGACAAGGGTGCCAATGCCAGGCCGCTGAGCCTGAAGACAAGGGTATATCTGCTTGCACTCCTTCGCCAACTCCAGAACATTCTGCTCCCTAAGGAAAGTCACCTCTGCAGTCCAGCCATCTTCTCCCTGTCCCTGTCCCCCGACGCCCACTGCTGGCAATGAACTCGGTCCTTGGAGGTATCGGCTCTGGGGTGCATTCAGGTTGCAGGAAGCGACCGCAGAGCAGGTGAGGGTGGCCTGGACCTCAGGCGTCCGACTGAAGACAGAGACGTGTGGGGACAGTCAGCCTTTCTAGGGTGTCCCCGGGCCAGGAGAGTGTAAGGCAATTGATTCACACCCTCAACGTCCAGCTGTGTGTTTTCTCAAGCTGCCCTGCCTGAGGACCCAGCAGGATTGTCCTGGTCCTCCTCCCCCCTACCCTCCTCCCTCCACCGTGGCCCTGCCCTGCGGGGCCCCACTTCCAGAAGGAAAGTCTGACCTGGCACCCTCTGTGCATGGAGCTGTGGTGGAAACACTTCCAGGAGGCCAAGGACCAGGGAGAGGCCAAGCAGGGATGGGGCGAGGCCTCCCTCTCATCATGCACCTATGAGGGACGGGGAGGCGGGCGTGAGGACATTTCCTGCCACCTGTCTCACCTCCTCCACCCCCGAAGGAGCCCCTCGGAGGGAGGGTCTCGGGAGAGCACACGTGGGTGGGAATTGGAGGGGTGCTCCTGGAGGAAGCACGGGCCCGAGGGTCCCCATGTTTTGGGGGACTCTGAAAGAAAGAAACAGCTGAAACCAGTGTGGCTCAGTGGATAGAGCGTCGGCCTGCGGAATGAAGGGTCCCAGGCTCGATTCTGGTCAAGGGCATGCACCTTGGTGGCGGGCACATCCTCAGTGTGGGGCGTGCAGGAGGCGGCTGATCGATGTCTCTCTCTCATTGATGTTTCTGACTCTCTATCCCTCTCCCTTCCTCTCTGTAAAAAATCAATAAAATATATTTATAAATAAATGAATGGAAGGAAGGAAGGAAGAAAGGAAGGAAGGAAGGAAGGAAGGAAGGAAGGAAGGAAGGAAGGAAGGAAGGAAGGAAGGAAGAAACATTTCCCTGGTTATTTCTGTTACATGGCAGGATGTCGTGAAGTCAAAGGGATACAGGGGGAATAGTGAATGAATGAAGGTCTTCTATTCTCTTCTGGTATTCACCCAGGTCGAGAAAGCATGGCATCAACTTTTGTTGTGCATTAACCTTTGCAATACATTAGCTGCTGTAAACACATATTCATTTCTAACCAGCCTCTCCCTTGTCTGCATTTGCCTATGTTCATGTATTCCACAAACTTTCAAGCTGGATTAAAAATAGATTATGTTATAGATTTCTACCGTAAGTCACACATGTAGGCAGAATATTTCATTCATCTCTTAATGGGATGCATCTTTTAATTTAACGTGTCATTTGTATACCCCTACAATGAGTATTGTCCGAATAGGTTTTTTTTTGTGACAATTTTTACAAAAATGTAAGCCGATAGTCTTGAAAACATACTAGCCTCTTACATGTAGAGGTCAGACAAAAATGTTTCTAAAGTGTATTGTAGGGTATAGTATTTAAATTCTAGAGCCAGTTCCATTCATTGGCATATGTTCCTCTTTTGCAGATTCAAATCTATTTTAATTATGATAGATATATAGTTATAAAAATTATATTTCATAATGAAATAAAATTAGAATTTATTTATATGTAATAATTCTTAAGGATCATAACTTTAAGAACTTTAAGAAGACTCCTGAGGTAGTTTAAATTTGGCATTGACATCTAGATCTGTGCTCAGAAATGATGGGTAAATTCCTAAAGTACAAACGTCCAATTTTAAAGAGTTATTTTTTATCCCAGTTTCATATAATTCTGGCTCCATAAACAAGATATCTCTAAGTTAAAAATTAATAGGCATAACTGATAAATTATATTAAAGTCTTTTTAATATACTGCCCAGATCCTTTTGCAAATCAGATAATTTTCAGTTCTTGTCTTTTACAAAATTAATTGTCATTATGAAGTCATCCGATGTGAAATAATTAAGAATAATTTTTACTATAGATTACTACATCCTTTTGGCATGCAACTTAGAACTTCAAATAACTAAGTGCATTCCCATATCAAAATTATTTCCCTTCTTACCAACTTTGTCAGCAAAATTTTTTCAGTGCCTACATCTAGATTAAGGGAAAAAGGAAGAGAGGAGAGGTGGGGAGGAGGCAGAGTAGGGGAGAGGAAAGGAGAAGGGAGAGGACAGGAGAGAGAGAAACTTGAAGTTGAACTCTGTCATGTTCTAGGGGTAAATAATATTCATCTGTAGATTCATAACCTAACTGAGGGGGGGGGACAGCTTGATCCATCACAATATCTGATGCATTTTCAACAGATTTTACATTTAATAATTGTCAAATATTATGATACACTAGAGGCCCGGTGCACGGATTCGTGCACCGGTGGGGGTCCCTCAGCCTGGCCTGCAGGGATTGGGTGGAAATCGGCATTGACAGGCATGCATTGCTCTCCATCCTTGGGCCACTCAAAGTGCCATTCAGATGTGTGTCCTTCCAATCATTTGTAACATATTTACTGGTGACATCCACCCAGGCATATATTTTTCTCTTTCTGACTGTTACTGAAGGGAGGTATGCCTTCTTATGCATTAAACTGAAACTAATAGGAAGGTTATATTGAGAATCATTACTTTGGCCCTAAGCAAGTCCATCTCTCCTGGGGTCTAGAGCAGACTGAAGTCCTACACTTGAAGAATAGCACTTTATGTGACTTTGCCATTCCCACAGAATGATCTCTCTCTTTTTTTTTAATATATTTTATTGATTTTTCACAGAGAGGAAGAGAAAGGGATAGTTAGAAACATCAATGAGAGACATCGATCAGCTGCCTCTTGCACGCCCCCTACTGGGGATGTGCCCGCAGCCAAAGTACGTGCCCTTGACCGGAAATCAAACCTGGGACCTTTCAGTTCGCAGACTGACGCTCTATCCACTGAGCCACACCCGTGTCAGCCCACAGAATGATCTCTTGCGTTTTAGGAATTCTCTTTAGGAATGTGGAAGCAATCAAGCTACACTATCTGAAACACTATTGTCTACGTACACAGCTGACTTAAATATTGTTTTTAAAAAACCATGACTTTCGATGTGATTTTCATGGAAACTATGAAAAACAATTATCTTAATTTAACTTTTGCCAAAAAAAAAAAAATCTTTAGCCTTTTCATTTCATTGCTTCTATATCTTTAAAGGTAATTGTATGAATTCCAAGTTGTCTTTTTAACATGTCATTTTAACAGTGACAGTTTTAGAGCCATCAGTGTATTCTGCAGTCCAGACTATTTCTTACGCTAAGCATCCTGCCGTCTCAAACACTATTGCTAACTCATTCTGTTTGTTTCTGGGCATCGGGAGAGTTGATTTGTCTCGAAGCCAAGGACATGCAGTAGAGCTGATGGACTTTCAATGATACACGCACAGAGGCCAATCCACATAATGGTATCAGATAGTCCACCTTTCATTCTATGGCTCTGGCCTCTGAGTTTTGAGCCATTCTTCTAAGTTTAAAATGACCCTCTTCCCCCTCTCATGGGCCCTGAATTCTTGCTCCCTCCCTGTTCCAAGTGGCTCTTGCAAGAATATTGGAGATTAATTCACATTAGAGTGTAATTGATAGTTTTCAATGTGTGGGCTGTAGGCGGTTCCAGTTGAATTGAAAGTTAATCGTTAAGCTAGAAGAATGGCTTTTCTACCTAAGAAGTTCGGATGTGCGCCTTCACCGGTGTGGCTCAGGGGATAGAGCGTTGGCCTGCGGACTGAAAGGTCCCAGGTTCGATTCCTATCAAGGTCATGTACCCTGGTTGCGGGCACATCCCCAGTAGGAGGTGTGTAGGAGACAGCTGACTGATGTCTCGCTCTCATCGATGTTTCTAACTCTCTATCCCTCTCCCTTCCTCTTTGTAAAAAATCAATAAAATATATATTTTTTTTAAAAAAGAATTTCAGATGTGCGCCTGAAAAAAGTTGTTTCAGTGGAGAGGACTTTCCCATCCTGAAACTCAACCTCTGTCCTCTAGGCCATTGGGCAGGGAGCAGGCGAGTCCACCCTGCATGAGACTGGTGGCCTCTCTGGGAGGAGAGAAGGCATATTTGGTGCCTTCAGCTAAAACTGCAGGCATTTGCCACCACTCTGAGACTTAGCATCGCCAAGGAACATTCGTGAGGCTTTCTTCTCTTCTTTTGATTTATTTGGTCCCTCCAGAAAAATCGATTGACCACCTCCTGTATGACCGGATGGATACTACGTGCTATGAATACAGTTGTGAAGAAGAAGTCCATGGCCTTAAAGCAGATCAATCTAATGAGCCAAACTACAACCCGACAAGAGAGAGGCTTTGTAAGTGGACAGTAGTGGCCTCGGGAAGAATATAAGAGCTTCTAACCCAGCTCTGGGAGGCCAATGAGAGCGCCAGAAGGAGGTGCGGGGGCGGCCGAGCCCCAAAGGCCAATCAGGGTGAGCCAGGCAAAAAGGAGGAGGAACATCCTGAGCAGAGCAGGCGAGCAAAGGCCCTGGGGTTGAGAATGACCGTATGTCACTTGGAGGACCACTTCCAAAACAATGAGTGAAGCGGGTCGGGGTCTGGCCAAAGGGGGAGAAGGGAACTGGGAGGGAAATCAAGGCCCCGCCTGGAGGACTTTGTAAGCCACTCACAGGACCTAAAGTTAACCCTGAGGCGGTGAGAAACAATGGTAGTGTTTTCTTTCTTTTTTTAATATATTTTATTGATTTTTACAGAGAGGAAGGTGGAGGGATAGAGAGTCAGAAACATCGATGAGAGAGAGACAACGATCAGCTGCCTCTTGCACATCCACCACTGGGGATGTGCCTGCAGCCAGGATACATGCCCTTGACCAGGATGGAACCTGGGACCTTTCAGTCCGCAGGCCGATGCTCTATCCACTGAGCAACACCGGTTTTGGGAATTGTAGGGTTTTCAACAGAGAAAGGACAGAACCAAATACACAGCCCAGAAAGTGTGTCGGGCCGCAGCAGAGAGAGGGGATTAAAGGGGGGCAGGCGGGGGCCGGGCGGCCGGTAGAAGGCCGAAGCCGCAGCGGAGGTGGGGGATACGGAGGCCTGAGCTGAGGTGAGGAGCTGAGGGGAGACCAGCACACGGTCACGGCGTCATCAGGGAGGGGACCACAGTGACGGTCATCCAGCGGAGGGGTGGTGGCCAGGAAAAGAAGCATCCAGGACACAAAGGAACAAGGGGGGCAGCGCCCCTGGAGATGGAAACCCTGCAAAATACGTAGTTGGGTTCAATCTGGGACCCTAAACAGTGGATGCTGCGGCCCTGGCCGGTGTGGCTCCGTGAATATAGAGCATCGGCCTCTTATGAAGGTTCCCAGGTTCAGTTCTGGTCCAGGGCACAGGTCAGGGTTGCGGGCTCGATCCCCAGTAGGAGGCGTGCAGGAGGCGGCCAATCAATGATTCTCTCTTATCATTGATATTTCTCTCTCTCCCTGAAATCAATAAAATATTTTTAAAAAGAAAAAGGAAGGAAGGAAGGAAGGAAGGAAGGAAGGTAGGTCCAGGGAACAGGTCAGGGTTGTGAGCTCGATCCCCAGTAGGGGGCATGTGGGAAGCGGCCGATCAATGATTGTCTCTTATCATTGATATTTCTTTCTCTCTCTCTCTCTCTCTCTCTCTCTCTCTCTCTCTCTCTCTCTCTCCCTCCCTCCCTGAAATCAATAAAATATTTTTAAAAAGAAAAAGGAAGGAAGAAAGGAAGGAAGGAAGGAAGGAAGGGAAAAAGAAAGAGAGAGAGAAAGGAGAAAGAGAGAGAGAGAGAGAGAGAGAGAGAGAAGCAAGGCTGCTGTGTACAGCTGCAGGTACTACCCAACACCAGGGGGTGCCAGGGGCATGGCCTGCAATCAGAATGGCCTCCCATGGAAAGACACCCCCCCCCAGACTGTCCAAAGGTCTATGGTGCCCCAGCTGGGGGTCAGGAGAGACACTCTCATTGGAGATGCAGACTTGAGGGTTGTCAGCACCTGAGGAGTATCTGAAGCTCAAGAGGAAATGAATTCCCCCTCACCACCGAGAGGAAGCGGACTAAGAGGGCCAAGAAGCCGAAGAAACTGCTATTTACTGAAGGGCAAACAGAGAGCAAGCCAGAAACACGCTCAGGAAGGAGGATCCAGGGAAACAGAAAAGGAAGAGGTGTCTGCAGTTTAGGTACATTGCCACCAGGGGGAGCGTGGTCCCCAAATTAGAATCTCTGCTCAGAACGTGCAAGTCCCTCCAACAGCCTGACCTGGTCCGATGAGATTCTGCACGTCAGTGCTTCCCAGACGAACACATTAGCTTCAGGCCTCAGTTCTAAACCTCTCCCCTAAAAATCAGGCACGTCACGCTGCTCTTTGTCATGTCAAACTCAGGCGATGAGTATTAGAAAGAGCATATGCCCTAAGGCCAGGCCACTCTGATTTCTGCCCACAGGTCCAGGCTGGGCTCTCTGGCCTGGTCACTTAGTGTCATTCCGCCTCCGTGTCCTCATCTGCAAAACGGCGACGACGGTATTGTGTCACCAACACGGGGCTGCGGGGGGCAGGAGCCCCTGTGTTCGCTGCACCCCTACAGCAGGCCCTCTGTTCATAGGACGCCTTTGACAGGACTACAACGGTGACGGTCATTTTCACTGTGAGAATCGGCTTTTGCAGGAAGCGCGCCCCAGAAACTGCAGGCTTCCCCAGCCTGTGGCATAGCCACATCATCAGGAGCCACCAGGAGGAGGGGTTGCCTCTTAGGGGATCCTAGATCTGAGGGATCCTGGGTGCGAAGCACAGAGTTCTGCTTCCAGAGCTCCACTTTCCATCATGTTCCGATCTGACAAAATCACAGTCGCTTCAACAAACCTGAACCGCGTGCAAATTAACCATAATATATATGACTTCACATGTGCAAAATAACCGTAATATATATGACTTCACATATGTAAATTAGCCATAATATGTATGACTTCACATGTGCAAAATAACCGTCACATATATGGCTTCACATATCTAAATTAACCATAATGTGCATGACTTCACATGTGCAAAATAACCGTCACATATATGGCTTCACATATGTAAATTAACCATAATATGTATGACTTCACATGTGCAAAATAACCGTAATATATATGACTTCACATATGTAAATTAACCATAATACATATGACTTCACATGTGCAAAATAACTGTAATATCTATGACTTCACATATGTAAATTAACCATAACATGCATGACTTCACATGTGCAAAATAATCGTAATATCTATGACTTCACATATGCAAATTAGCCATAATATGTATGACTTCACATGTGCAAAATAACCATAATATATGTGATCTGAAACCAGACTGAATGGAGAGAGCGCCTGAGGTGCACACCACATCACTTTCTGACTCCCTTCAACCGTGTTTCATCGTTCCCTACCTTCACCTAACCTGGGTTTGCAGGCCCTGGTATTAATAGCATCTCATTCTCCCGTTGGCAGAACACGGGTAGCCCGTGGACCCGGGCTTAACCTCGGCGTCCGGCCACGCTGTCCGTGGAGAAAGGCCGGTCTTCTTCCCCTGCTGGGGGTCAGCCCCGCGCTGGGGGCTCGGCAGGCCGCTTCGGCCGGCGCCCGGCAGAAAGCCTGGGCATCCAGACGCCGCCTCCCAGCCTGGCCCTCCTCTGCCGCCGCCTTTGTCCGCGCTGAGAAAGGAAACACCCGCCGGCCCGCTGAGCCCGGACCCCTGACCGCGGCTGAAAGCCCGGTTGCCCAGCGACGCTGGCTCCTGCCCGGCCCCCGGCTCCGTGCTGGCCGCCGCTCTGGGCCTGCTTTCCGGGCCCGGTGGAGGGAGGCTGCTTGGTGGTCTGCAGCCGTCACATATGTCCTTTTCTTCTGCCCCGACTGCTAAACACTTCTGAATGCTAACACAATAAAGAAAATATTTTTTAAAATATGTTCTATTGATGTTTTACAGAGAGGAAGGGAGAGGGACAGAGAGTTAGAAACATTGATGAGAGAGAGACATCCATCAGCTGCCTCCTGCACGCCCCCCACTGGGGATGTGCCCGCAACCAAGGTACATGCCCTTGACCAGAATCGAACCTGGGACCCTTCAGTCCACAGGCCGACGCTCCATCCACTGAGCCACACCGGCCTCGGCCCAACCCCAGCCATCTTAAAGACAAGCCTTTCAGCCCCAGAGAGCGGAAGGGTTGCTACCGTGAGCATCTTTGAGGTGACACTTGCGTTGACGCCAGCTGGTTCTCTCCAGAAAGGCAAAGCTGCAGACCCACAGGCCTCCAGACCCACCTCCCAGCCGTTAGGACGGCTGCATGTTGTTTTCTTTTTTCTTTAATATATTTTATTGATTTTTCACAGAGATGAAGGGAGAGGGATAGAAAGCCAGAAACATCGATGAGGGAGAGACATCAATCAGCCGCCTCCTGCAAAGCCTCCTAATGGGGATGTGCCCGCAACCAAGGTACATGCCCTTGACCAGAATCGAACCTGGGACCTTTCAGTCCGCAGGCCGACGCTCTATCCACTGAGCCACACCAGTTTCGGCTGCGTGTTGTTTTCTTAAAAAATAGGAAATCGCAAGTGTTGACAGAGATGCAGAGACGTTGGAGCCCTGGCAGACTGTTGGTCGGAAGGTAAAATGGCATCGCTGCTATGAAAAAGGATATGAACGTTACTCAAAGAATGAATAGATCTACCAGATGACCCGGCAATTCCACTTAAAGAATTGAAAATGGCTCTCAGAGAGGTACCGCTCACAGCATGGGGCAGAGGTGTGTCTAGCTCTAAACTCATTTCCTCCGCTGTGTGTCTGGATTCAGAGAAGCCCATCAGGTTCGGAGCTGCTGTCTGCACAGGACAGCCTGAGGACCCCGGGATTTTCTCCGGGAGTCTCGGGGAGCGGGGGCTGTCGTGTCCCTGGCTGCCTGGCCTGGGACTCAGAGGACACTTTGTAAGCTGCATGGAGCACACGCAGCACCTCAGGACACCAGGGCAAGGGTCTTGGTTGCTTCCGTGTGGTCTGGAAAGCTGAAGGGTGAAACCATGAGGCATTGCACAGAACCCCTCTCTGGCCCGCTCTGCGGCTTCTGACTCGCTGAATGCCCTCTGCCCGGAGCCCCTCGCACCCCGCTTTCTGGTGAGCATTTGTGCGGGCCAGCGCGTCTGGTTTCTTTGTTTGCTCCCAGCCCCAGGGGGCCGGCTCCCGCTCTCACTTCTGGAACATTTGCTGAGAGAACAGGGCCTTTGGGGCAGGCCTCACCATGAGGTCCCGGGCTCCCTGTGACGTGGAAACTTTCAGCACCAAGGCGGGCCGAGGGTGGGGCAGGGCGGGGCACGGCTCCCTCTGACCCACAAAGCCCCACAGGTGTCACTGGGGTCCTGGAGGTCAGGTTCCCCTGAAACCGCCCCTCCCCCAGGAGAAAGGTGCCTGGCGTTTTCTGAGGTCAAAGGCCACGAGTCAGGCCCGCCGCTGCCCAGGTCCTTCCTGAAAGCGTGTCACCCGGGCAAGTTCGCTTCCTAACCGTCTCCTCTAACGCTCTCCCCTGCACTTGGGAACCACCTCCACATTCAGGCCAGAGGGTCTCTGGGCTTTTGGTTTGACTGATGTTTCTTTATCTGAAAAAAAAATAATAATAATAATAGTAATAATAATAATAAGTGCTAGTTCTTCTGTGCTAAACGTTCTCCCCCTGTTAGCGGACTTCAACGTGTTGCTCTTGCTGATTGGTTTTGCTTTGCTTTATATTGATTGATTGATTGATTGATTGATTGATTGGTTGCTGCAAAAGCTTCATTGTTTCATGAGGTCCGATACTTGGGAGAGGGCTCCGGGCTGATTAAAGGGGTGCCTACTGGTTCTGGGGAGAGGCTCGGGCAGAAGCCAGACCCCAGGGGGGTGCAGAGGGTCCCTCCAAGGCCTTTGGGCTCCAGAGGCGCCTGGTTGTGCTTGAGAGGAAGGCTTTGGAAGAGACACTCGCAGCCCAGCCTGGAGCCGGCAGCGTGGGGCGGTGAGCCAGGTGAGGCCCCTCTTCCTGAGGAGTTCCACCTCCTCCCCCAGAAGTGGTTCTGCCGGAAGGAAGTGGTTCTCCTGGAAGTCTCAGAGGTAGTTTAGCATCTTTAAGAGACGCTGCCCTTGCCTTCTCCTCCACCCGCTGGCCAGGCCGCCCCCAGCGCCGGGGTCGCAGGAAACAGGAGCCCCAGCAGGTGGGTGTGGCCGAAGAGGCAGCCCGGGCCTCGGGGCATCGTTCCCCGGAATCTGGGCGCTCACGGCTGCGGGTGAGGGAGTTCCAGTCAAAACCCGCGCTGGCTGCTCTCCGAGGCCGAGGTGTGTCGAGGGGAGACGGGGGAAGAGGCCGAGGGAGGCCGGAGGCGGGAGGCAGGGGCGTCCCTGGTACACTCCACCCAAACACTTTAAAGCAGTGGTTCTCAACCTGTGGGTCGCGACCCCTTTGGGGATCAAATGACTCTTTCACAGGGGTCGCCTAAGACTATTGGAAAACACCTATTTCCCATGGTCTTAGGAACCAACACACCGCTCCTCGGTGTAGCAAAGTGTAGCCATGTAGTTTACTGTTGTCATATGAAGACTTACCTATGCTACACCACGATTCAATTCAAAATTTCATTTATTTGTAATTAGAAATAAATATTTCACAATATATCATTACATATTGCTTTTGTGATTAATCCCTATGCTTTAATTATGTTCAACTTGTAACAATGAAAATACCTCGTGCCTATCAGATATTTACATTACAGTTCATAACAGTAGCAAAATGACATCTATGAAGTAACAACAGAAATCATGTTATGGTTGGGGGTCACCACCACAGGAGGAGCTGTCTTAAAGGGTCGCGGCCTTAGGAAGGTTGAGAACCACTGCTTTAAAGCAAGAGGCAGATCCGGGAACACCCAGAACACTGCCCGCTTTGCTTTATTTATTTTTTAATTCTTTATTGTTTGAAATATTACATGAGTCTTCTTCTTCCCCCTTTGACCTCTCCCCGGTCACGCCGTCCCCAGCACACGCCTTCACCCTGCTAGTGTCTGTGTCCATGGGTTGTGTCCATGCATACAAGTCCTTTGGCTGCTCTCTTACCCCCCTCTCCTCTGAGGTTGGATGGTCTGTTCAAGGCTTTATTTTAAAAATACTTGACTGGTAGAAACGCAAGGGAAGAAGAAGGGGAGAGTTTATAGTGACCATGAGCCATGAGCTCCATCCTATATAATAAAACCCCAATATGTACATCGACCAAATGGCAGAACGACCGGTTGCTAGGATGCGCACTGACCACCAGAGGGCAGACGCTCGGCACAGGAGCTGCCCCCTAGTGGTCAGTGCGCTCCCACAGGGCGAGCACAGCTCAGCCAGAAGCCGGGGGGAGCCTCTTCTGCCTCTGTGACAGCACTAAGGACCCCACAGAGAGCCGGCCTAAGCCAGCAGGCAGACATCCCCCAAGGGGTCCCGGACTGTGATAGGGTGCCATCCAGGCTGAGGCCCTTACTCCCAGTGCACAAATGGCATGCATCGGGCCTCTAATATAAATAGAACGTGTTTTGTTTTTAGTTTAATTTTCCCAGCAATGTAATAATCCTATAGATGAGGAAAGTGAAGCTCAAAGTAGATGCTGTTTGTTCCACTAGGAATAGTTTCCCCACTTTATTAAAAATGGGGGCTCAGAAAGGTTAGCTCTTTGCTTACCATCATGTGGCTTGCTGAGGAGAGATCGGGATCTACCCCAAGTCTGTCTGTCTCCACAGCTCTCGCCTGCTATGGCATCTTTGAGTCCCTAATAGGAATCCGTCGATGAGACAGGTGCCACGATCATCCTCCTTTTATTTATTTACTTTTATGTGGTATTTTTATTGATTTCAGAGAGGAAGGGAGAGGAAGAGGGAAAGAGAGAGAGATCAATGATGAGAAAGAATCATCAATCGGCTGTCTCCTGCATGCCCCACACTGGGGATCGAGCCCCCAACCCAGGCATGTGCCCTGATTAGGAATCGAACCGTGATCTCCTGGTCCATAGGTCGACGCTCAACCACGGAGCCACGCCGGCCGGGCCATTCTCATTGTATGGGTGGGGGAAACACGGTTTAGAGAAATCCAGTCACTTGTCCACACGATTAGGAAGCGTGCTGAAGAAGACACGAGACCCAGGCGGCCTGACTTCCTGAGCCACGTCAGGGACTGTGTCCCCAGAAGCACCCTTCCAGAATCTGCTCCAACCCTGACTGGTATGGCTCAGTGGATAGAGCGTCCTTCTGTGGACTCAAGGGTCCCGGGTTCGATTCCAGTCAGGGACATGCACCTTGGTTGCGGGCACATACCTGGTGAGGAGTGTGCAGGAGGCAGCAGATCGATGTTTCTAACTCTCTATCCCTCTCCCTTCCTCTGTAAAAAAATCAATAAAATATATTAGAAGGAGGAGGAGGGGGAGGGGGAGAGGAGGGGGAGGAGAAGGAGAAGGAGAAGGAGAAGGAGAAGGAGAAGGAGAAGGAGAAGGAGAAGGAGAAGGAGAAGGAGAAGGAGAAGGAGAAGAAGGAGAAGGAGAAGGAGAATCTGCTCCAACAAAAACAAGGGAGAGCTGAGACCGGTTTGGCTCAGTGGATAGAGCGTCGGCTTGCGGACTGAAAGGTCCCGGGTTCCATTCCGGTCGGGGGCATGTACCTTGCTTGCGGGCACATCTCCAGTGTGGGGCGTGAAGGAGGTGGCTGATCAATGTCTCTCTCTCATCGATGTTTCTGACTTTCTATCTCTCTCCCTTCCTCTCTGTAAAAAAATCAATAAAATATATTTTAAAAAATAATAATAAGGGAGAAAGGTCCTTAGGTGCGTGAGGTACAAAGTGCCAACTTCCGGAAGAGAGGAGAAAAGCAGCTCTGAGACACAGGAGGGGCCACGGGACTTGGGCTCCTCCAGACACGGGTGGGTGCTCACCTCCATGGAGGCTCGCAGAGGCCGGCCACACCTTGGCATTTCTCTTGGCTGTCGCCCAGGGAAACCTCCGAGCCAGGAGGCCGAGGAGCTGTGTGTGTGTGGGTGGGTGTGGGGGGAACAGGGGGGACAGGGAGCCGCTGTGCCTGGGCAGGATGGGCAGCCGGAGGCTCAGCCAGGCCTCGGGTTTGGGGGAGCTCCCCTGTGCGGTGCTCTGGGTCTCATGGAGGAGGGAGCCATCCTCCACCCCCGGGCCAGGCCGCTGCCCGCCGGCTGTCGGGGGGGGGGGGCTGGGGGTGCCAGTCCCTCGCAAGCCTGGATCTGTGCCTGTCTCCGGGCCGCCCAATCTCCTCTGCCCATGGGTAGCCATGGCGGGGACCCCCCTGGGCACCGGGACCCGGGGCGGTGCTGACCTGATGGGGGAGATCAGCCCCAGCTTCTCCGTTACCTGGGAGCCTCAGACAAAGCCACAGCAGGTCCCCGTGTAAACCGACACCCTGGGAATGTGCGACCCAGTTTCCATTCAGATGGAGATAAGAACCCGGGGGAAGAAGAGGCCGAGTTTTGAGTGCTGGCCACGCCTCGCCCAGGAGAAGACAAAGCAGAGTCAGCAGGGGCCGGGACGGGCGAGGCAGGTCCTCGTGGGGACGCATAACACGGATCAGCAGCCAGCTCCTGTGCTTCACGACAAGGCCATCCCCCCGGAGCCTCCCTCCCGGGGAGCCGGGTGCAGTATTCCCTGTGGCTGGGAGGTGAGGAGGCCGAGGGAGAGAGCGCGCCTCTTTATGCAAAGCAGCCAACAGAAGGCCACTCTCCCCAAGGCAGCCCGGGCCCTCTGAGAAGACGGGGAGTGAAGGGGGACCCATCCATCTCCTAAAACCTGATGAGCGGCAACAGGTGCCTGGAGCCGGGGGACAGGGAGCCTGCAGGTGGTGTGGCTTCCGGCTGACGATGGGCATTGCTTACCCGGGGAAGATGGCGACGCGCTCGTCAAACGGGTGTCTGCACCCTCCTCGTTTAGCACCTCGCGCCACGATGATAAAGCCATGGTGACGGAATAATAAACAAGCTTCCTATTTACGTCTCTCCCTCGCTGAGGACCAGACTCGGAAAGTCAAATCATAAAGTTTGCAGGAAGCGGGGAAGAGACTTCTCAGAGTGTCTGCGGAGGGCAGAGGGCGATGCCCGCGGTGGAGAGGGCAAGGAAGAGATCAGAGAGGTGGGGGGTGGGGGGGGGGGAGACTTATTTCCTAGGATAAATGCTCTCCTAAAGTTAGATCGGAATGAAGGTGGCAATTGCCCCCGGCTGATAAGAATAGCATTTTGTTGATACATTTCAAAATACCCAAACCGGACAGGCAGTGTTGATGTTTCTCTCTCATGGGCGTTTCTCTCTATCTCTACCTCCCCCTTCCTCTCTCTCTAAAAAAAATAAAATAAAATAAAAATGTTTTTTAAAAAAAACTGCTCAGCCAAAACCGGTGTGGTTCAGTGGATAGAGCGTCGGGCTGCGGACTGAAAGGTCCTAGGTTCGATTCCCGTCAAGGGTGTGTACCTTGGTTGCAGGCACATCCCCAGTAGGGAGTACGCAGGAGGCGGCTGATAGATGTCTCTCTCTCATTGATGTTTCTGGCTCTCTATCCCTCTCCCTTCCTTTCTGTAAAAAAATCAATAAAATATATATATTTTTTTAAAATTGCTCCAACTGGGCTGGCCAGTGTGGGCCACTCAGCCGCTTGGAACATGGTCCCATGCACGGAAAGGTCACAGGTTCGATTCCAGGTCAGGGCACATAGCAAGGTTTCAGGTTCCATCCCTGGTCCAGGCATGTGCTGGAGGCATTGTCCTGTCAATGTCTCTCTCTCTCAGAAAATAAAATGGATTAAAAAAGAGAGATGTGCCAAAACCCGTTTGGCCCAATGGATAGAGCGTCAGCCCGAGAACTGAAAGGTCCCCTTCCATTCTGGTCAAGGGCTTGCACCTTGCTTGCGGGCACATCCCCAGTAGGGGGTGTGCAAGAGGCAGCTGATCGATGTCTCTCTCTCATGGATGTTTCTAACTCTCTATCCCTCTCCCTTCCTCTCTGTAAAAAATCAATGAAATATATTTTAAAAAACTAAAAAAGAGAGATGTATTGGGTGGCATGTGACTTATCTCTCCACAGTGCTGTTGCCAGAAGCGCACCACATTATTTTTCATGCCCAGACCCTTTGGCAGAACATCCCCCGCAGAGGACCACGGAGGCCGGGTACACGCTGGCAGGCACCGGGAGGTCGTGTCGGGCATACGCAGCACCTGTCCCTCCAGGATGGCTGACACGGGCGCTGAGCCGGGCAGAACCGGCTGTGGGAGCTGGAAGTGGGCAGGAAGGGCTGGGAGCGTGGAAACTTCGGGGAGAGCAGCACCCGGGCAGGAAGAGGTGGGCGGGGAGCAGGAGGGCGCGCCCGCAGAGAACAAGGGAGCCGCACCCGCCTGCACCGGGCCGGGAGCCGGCCTCTGAGATCCTTATCGGGGCCGTTCAGCCCATGGCACCTCGTGAACACGCAGGGCGATGGGGAAGGAGGAGGGGGGTCTGGGCAGCGAGGTGCTGCAGACGGACTTACCTGGGGGGATCTGAGCCAGCCCTCTCGGGAGAGCGGCTCCCCACGGCGCCCTGTGTGCGTCCACACCGCCTGCCTGCTTCCTGGCATCCCTCACCCCCAGCCCTGCCCCGTCGGTGTGTTGACAGAGGTGGTTTCAAACCACTGGCAGGTCCCCAGGGCTGTGACTCGAGTCTGTTTCTGCTGGAGAGGAGGAAGCACATCTTCGTGCCCGCTTCAAAGAAACACAGACGGGATTTGACGAGTGACTCACTCTGGATGGCTCCTGGAGTGCAGCGGTACCTCGAGATACGAGTGCCCTAACATACGAGGTTTTTGAGATACGAGCCGTCGAGCGAGAGACTTTTGCTTTGAAACACGAGCAACAGTTGAGATAGGAGTCATCGCGCGGATCGGCCGGCGGCACACGACACACCTGTTTACCGCGACTCGAGCGTCTCATCGTTTCCCACGCCTCAAGGTGACGGAACGAATTAAACTCGTATCTCGAGGTGCCACTGTATTACTACGGGCCTGGGAGACGCAGGCAGGGAGTCACCACGGGTGGGGAGGAGGAGGAGGAGGCGGTCTGGGGTGGGTGCCAGATCCGCTCTCAGCTGGTTCCTCTGGTTAGGGAGGGGAGGATGAACGCCCCTCTGGCAAAGGCAGGAGGGGGAGGAAGGTGGAAAACCCGTGAAGCTAGAGTCTCAGGAATTCGGAGCTGGGGATAAATCTAACCTGGAGAAGATGCACCTCTCGTTCGTGTCCTTTCCATGGCAGCGGCGTTAATAACGTACGGGAGCATCGAAGAAAGCACTGTTTGGCTGAAACCGGTGTGGCTCAGTGGATAGAGCGTCTGAAAGGTCCCAGGTTTGATTCGGGTCAAGGGCATGTACCATAGTGGCAGGCACATCCCCAGTAGGGGACGTGCAGGAGGCAGCTGATCGATGTCTCTCTCTCTCATCGATGTTTCTAACTCTCTCTCCCTCTCCCCTCCTCTCTGTAAAAAATCAATAAAACATGTTAAAAAAGAAAGAAAGGAAGGAAGGAAGGAAGGAAAGAAGGAAGGAAGGAAGGAGAAAGAAAGAAAGAAAGAAAGAAAACACTATTTGAGCTACCAAAGAGAGCCATGTCTCACCTCGCTCAGGCGCCGACCACCACACGCGTCTACATTGCAGGTGGGCACCTGGTGGCCTGTATGTCATAAACACGGTCACGGGCCCCGCCCGGGGTAGGCCGCTTTTCTTGTTTAAAATCTGGACCATCCATCTTCCGTGTGTCAAGTAAAATAAGAATCCGGGAGGTCGGACTCCGCGCTGATGTAAAAGCTTACACTCC
The DNA here is from genome assembly GCA_011751065.1 of Lasiurus cinereus. Taxonomy (NCBI): domain Eukaryota; kingdom Metazoa; phylum Chordata; class Mammalia; order Chiroptera; family Vespertilionidae; genus Lasiurus; species Lasiurus cinereus. The sequence continues at coordinate 60,987,751 of JAAGEH010000480.1, forward strand.
AGCCTCAGACGCAGTGTGTGTGGCTGCTGTGTTCCGAGATGAAACGTGTGTTCAGCTGGAGCTCACTCATTCTGGAACCTGGGACACTCTGTGGCCAGGAGCAATGTCATCCATTCGGGAGACCCCCCAGGTGCCCTGGCCTTGGGTGCAGATGACCGCAGGTTAAGATGGCATCGAGCCAAAACCGGTGTGGCTCAGCGGATAGAGCATCGGCCTGTGGACTAAAAGGTCCCAGGTTCGATTCCGGTCAAGGGTGCGTACCTTAGTTGCAGGCACATCCCCGATGGGAGGTGTGCAGGAGGCAGCTGATCGATGTTGCTCTCCCATCGATGTTTCTAACTCTCTATCCTTCTCTCTTCCTCTCTGTAAAAAATCAATGAAATATATTAAAAAAAAAAAAAAAGACGGCATCGTCCTCTGGAACCCCAGCTTTTCCATCCCCCTGGAGCAGCGGTCGGCAAACCGTGGCTCGCGAGCCATATCCACACGCGGCTCTTTGGCCCCTGGAGGGTGGCTCTTCCACAAACCACCACGGCCTGGGCGAGCCTATGTTGAAGAAGTGGCATTAGAAGAAGTTTAAGTTTAAAAAATCTGGCTCTCCAAAGAAATGTCCATTGTTGTCCTGTTGCTCTTTGGCTCCGTGGACGAATGAGTTTGCCGACCCCCGCCCTGGAGTATTATTTCCTCAGACCCAGGTGTCAGGATGAATCAGGGGGATTGCATTTCCGGAGCAGTCCAAGAACCGCCAGGAGGACCAGGTGTGGTCCGTCTTCACGTCTTCCAAAGACACACACCGCCACGCCCTCCACACCACTGATCGGGCCTGTCCCTCCTCTTCTCTACGGAGTTGCCCGTCACCCCTGCCCTATTCGATTCTGGAAGGTTCGGGGGATGGGAGAGCTGCCCCGAGCAGTTCCAGGAGGGCAGAGGCCCCCGCTCCGGCCACCACGTGTTGCCTAGACTCAGGCAGCCAGGCTGGCTGACTCCTTTGTTCCGTGACTACTCACCGGGTCCTCCTCCTCCGTGGGAACTGGAGAAGAGAGGACTCAGCCTCCCTTGGCCCTGAGGCCGGGGCGTCTGGCCATCCTGGGTTTGGGGAGGGATTTGCACAGGAGCAGACATCCCCTCAGACGGTCTGTCAGAGAAAGAGAAAAGCAGGCCAAAACCGGTTTGGCTCAGTGGATAGAGCATCAGCCTGTGGACTGAAGAGTCCCGGGTTCGATTCTGGTCAAGGGCAGGTACCTTGGTTGCAGGCACATCCCCAGTAGGGGGCGTGCAGGAGGCGGCTGATTGATGTCTCTCTCTCATCGATGTTTCTAACTCTCTTTCTCCCTTCCTCTCTGTAAAAAAAAATCAATAAAATATATTTTTAAAAAAAAAGAAATAGAAAAACTGGTGTGCCTGTTTCTGATCTTTTCTATAAGGCGGGGAATGTGGGTGGCAAGGGAGGAGAACTCGGTCCTCTCTGGGGGTAGTAACTCAGAAAGCCTTGGAGGAGGTGGGAGCTGAGAGGGGTTTGCAGAGTTGTTTTCAACTTGAGATCCAGGGTGGGGGGGTGCTGATGCTCCAGGTGCGAGTCACCTGCTGGTAAGGAAACAGCCGTGGGGAACTGGGTGGTGTGAGGGCGGTGCTTTGAGAGTGAGGTGAGAGAAGAGAAATGTTAGCAAGCGAGACTGGAAAAGCAGACTGGACTATTTACTCAGGGGCATTGGTCAAGAAGCCATTATGCACTGGACCCCCTACTAAGTCCAGGAGGGATAAAAATTTACATAAAGATTTTCGCCAAGCTGGTGTGCTGAGTGGATAGAGCGTCAGCCTGCAGACTGAAAGGTCCCAGGTTCAGTTCTGGTCAAGGGCATGTGCCTTGTATGCGGGCACATCCCCAGTAGGGGGTGTGCAGGAGGCAGCTTATTGATGTCTCTCATCAATGTTTCTGGCTCTTTATCCCTCTCCCTTCCTCTCTGTAAAAATCAATAAACTATATAAAAATAAAAATAAAAAGATTTTCTACCCAAAGTGAGCCCCTATGTCAGCATCATCGGAGTCTGGGTCCAAATGGATAATTTCAGACCCCATCCCACAGCCCAGAGAGTCAAAATTTGCCTTTTGAACAAAATCCCCAGTGACTGCTGTGCAGTTCAGCTTGAGAATCACTGGGGTAACATATCGTCCTTGTTCAAGGAGCCTACATTTTATTGGAGAAGATAGGCAAGCCCACCATTCACTGTGGAGCAGTGATGAATGTGGAAGAGACATGAGGACCAGAACGGGAAACGTGGAGGCAAGCAAATCAGAGCAAGGGAAAGGTCAAGGTAGGGCAAAAGGAACAGCTGTGCATCGGTGTCACCAAGGATACGAATGTGCCATGGTGCAGGCTGACTCCTGAAGACATTTACCAATAAAGAGGAGGAACGTTAGCGTGTCCTTCACTGCCTGATCCTTCCCCACCGCTTCTTGGTACCAGCTACCTTCAGCTCTTGCCCGCACCATGCAACACCCTAATGCCAGGGTTCTTGTTCCAGCATTAAGAAGGGTTCAGCAATCTGGAGAAAGGCTGTGTGTAGATTAAGAGTCCAAAGACGAAAGATAATTTTGAAAGGCATTGGGGGTCAGAGGAGCCTAGCTGAAGGAGCTAAGTTCTCCTTGTCTCAGGATCCCTTGCTTTTTATTAACACAATTTGTCCTAAGGCAAGGTGGAGAAATACACTTCCAAAGGTAGGGTTTGGTAAGGAAGCTTTGTCAGAAGGGGAATTGCCTACGGCTATTCAGGTGTTTGACCAGTAGGAAGCAATAACATGTAGATTAAGATGCCCTGAGCTGCCTGGCAGCAAACTATCATCCTATTCAGGTTTGGGGGAAGTGCCTTTAGCCATTCCCAACAGGTGACAACATATGTGAACTCAGCCCTTGTTGAGTCCCCAAGTTCCATCAATCTTTTGATGAAACTCTTGCAATTATGACATGCTGGAACTGGCTTCTGGCACCTCTCGACTGGCTGCTGAGCCCCATCCATTCTGCCCCTCACCCTAACCCCCCCACGTCTCTTTCTCATTGATGTTTCTAGCTCTCTATCCCTCTCCCTTCCTCTCTGTAAAAAAAACCAAAAAAATATTTTTAAAAAATTAGCTTTTTAAATGAAAGCATACTATTACTTAAAAGACCTCTTGGGCTACCAACTTCAACATGAGAAAGAATCTATTGTTCAGATTTTGTTTCTTTAATCAATACACAGATAGAGGTTAAGAGTCAACTTTCCTCGGACCATTATTCCACAGTAGAACAATTAATTTTTAAGATGGGTGTCCTCGAACCGCTTTTTCAAACAAGGGTCACAAAAGGCACAAAAGGAAAGCAAATTTCCTTTTGAACGGACGCTCGCGGCAGCTAATAAAGCCTGTCTCCTGACATTTGTGAATTCAGTAGACGCCGCTTCCCTACAGCGCGGAAGGGGCTCTTGGTCTCCAGCTCATTGGTTTTAGTGTGCCCTCCCTGGCAAAGGACCAGACTTGCATTTTTGTATCTGCCAACACGCCGGTTCTGACCGGACTCTTCAGGCGGAAGGCAGTTGGCCTTTCCGCGGTTTGCGCTGACACAGAAAATAAACGGTGTCTTAACATCGTTTAGGGTAACGCTGTCTGAATCGTAGCCAGTTCGACGGCACATGGGGTGCACATGTCAGGGGTGTGCAGAATTAGTGCAGGGCACGGACCGTTAGCAGCCAGACTGCCCAACGCGAGGAGCCTCTCTGACGGGAGAAAGACACCCCAAAACATCAAAACACCCAGCCTTTCCTGTCCTCACGGCCGCTTGTGTAGAGCATCGGACTTTAATCGAGTGTCTATGCAAGTTGCTTCCTGCCATGGTGAGCATTAACTATAACGCACCCTTCTCTCGAAGACGTTGCATGATGATTTGGGCTGGCCGTTAAAATGTTTAAATTGAGCGCTTAAGTGCAGTGTAGAAGATGATAGTCCTCTGCATGGGAAATAACCATAAATAAAGCCCTCTTTAAATTATTATGGAAGAATCATGCTAAATGAAAAAAGCGGAATACAAAATTGAATCTACTCTGTAATTGCAACCGTATAAAATTGGTTACGCATGCAAATCAGATTGGGGGGGAAAAATGGAAACTGGAGATGACTGATTTGTGCAAGAAGTAGATTGGAGAAATGTTTTTATTTTTTTAAAAAAGACACTATACTTCTTCTAAGGTTATTTGTACCATTTTCAAAAACATTGAAATGATTTGGGGGAAGAAACGGTTTTCCATTCTTGGATTGAACGCCTGCCTTTCACTGATGGTAATTTAAATGATCGAGACAGGTTGTGTGAATGTGAGGGAAACAGTACCCTCTTCTTTCCTTCGAAGACATTTATTTCAAAAGCCCAGGATGTCATCGTAGATACGCAAATGCGTGTTCTTGACGCTGACATTATCGTTGCCGTTCGTCACCGATATCACAATGACCACAAACACTAGTCTTTCCACCAGAAGTAAAATCACGGAATCGCAATAAAGACAAAGGAACTAAGTGGCTGACGAAGCTGGAAGTGGCGATGTTCTGATGGCACAGCCGGCAGGAATTGCCAGACTCATTATTAACTCAGGGTCCAGCGGCCGCTGACCCGGAGGCCAGAACTACCCCCTCCCATGCAGGCCAGGCCCTGCTCCTCCGAGGAGATGGGGATTCACCCTTTGGGGTCATGACCTGACGTCTTCAGCAAGCTCAGCTCCCTCAGCTCCGTGAAACGGTCTGGGCCTGGGCCACTGTCAGCAGATCAGCCAAGTCCTGACAGGCCAGCCGGATCCTCTCGGTGCGGAAAGCTGGGGGGCCGGCCTCTGGATGGTGCGGCACAGGTAGCTGTGGGGAGGGTCTGTCATCTAACCGGACGCAGGACAGGCAGAAAGCAACCCCCAGAGGAAGACGATCCAAAAGGAAGGCAGCTCAGAGCGGAGCCTCACCCCCTGGGAGAGGAGCGGGCCACCGGGATCTGCGAGCATCAGGGAAGTTGGGGTTGGAGTGTGAGATGCGAGAAAGCCCATCACCCCCCGAGGGTCACTTGCTCTGAATAGTGTTCTTTCTTCCCTGACTTCCATGGGCTTCGAGGACAGTCCTCAGGTGAACTGCAGGCGTTGAGGTTCCACCCCACCCCCACCCCCTCTGCCCCAAAGGAAAAGAAAGCAGAGTAGAAAGTACCGTATTTTCCGGCGTAGAAGACGACCCCCAACTTTTCCGGTTAAAATATAGAGTTTGGGATATACCTGTCCTATAAGATGACACCCGGTGTATAAGACGACCCCCAACTTTTCCAGTTAAAATACAGAGTTTGGGATATGCCTGCACTATAAGATGACACCCGGCCTATAAGACGACCCCAACAATTGAGAAGATTTTTCTGGGTTAAAAAGTCCTCTTTTTTATTATTATTATTGAATTTTTTACAGAGAGGAAGGAAGAGGGATAGAGAGTTAGAAGCATCAATGAGAGAGAAACATCGATCAGCTGCCTCCTGCACACGCCTGGTCTAATTAGCACATGACCCTTTCATTAGTATAGATTCCACTCTCAGCTAAGTTTCCTCACCTGCCGTGAGTCCAGGTGTCCAAAGGTCACCTTTACGCACTTCCTCTCCAGGTTCCTGGAAAGGTCAAAGTTAAGTGTCGATCCCCAGGCAGGTGGCTTCTTTCCAGACGGGCACCTCCGGATGCCCGAAGGTTTTCCTCGTTCAGTTTCTCTTACCTTTGACTCCCAGGTAATTCTGGAATAGGAGGTCTTTAACCCGAAGTCAGCAGGCATCACTCGAAGAGGGAGGGAAACGTTAGCTGTCTCCCGCGGTGGACGGCACTTGCTATACAGGAGGAGGGGTGGTTGTCTATAGAGTTGTCAAGCCGGAACCAGGACCTGACAGAGTAAGTTAGAGAAACACGTTTCCACTCAGGCTGCTGCAGAGGCAATAAGTTATTCGCCCAATGGAAGTACTTTCCTTGGGGGATTCTTGGGATGAACATGTTATTCTGCCAAAGGAGTTAATAAATCTGTGTCCGTGCCAAAACTTCTGTGAGCGAAGGCAATGACAGCAAAACGCACTCATATGGTGGGTTAGAACATGGACTAATAAATCGAAAATATATCTTTTGATTGATTTCAGAGAGGAAGGGAGAGGGAGAGAGAGAGAGAAACATCAATGATGAGAGAGAATCATGGATCTGCTGCTTCCTACACGGCTCCCACTGGGGATCAAGCCCACAACCTGGGCATCGAGCCCACAACCTGGGCATGTGCCCTGATCAGGAATTAGAACATGGACATGGATTAAGATAGATTTCTCCTGTGCTCTTTTATGTATTTTTATTTTTTAAATTTATCGGGATGACATTGGTTCATAAAATAATACAGACGTGTGGACCTGGAGATTATTTTGAACTGGTTCCTAGGTCGACGCTGAACCACTGAGCAACGTGGCCTGTCTCTGTGTCCATGTTCTAATTCCTGATCAGGCACATGCCCAGGTTGTGGGCTCGATCCCCAGTGGGGGCCGTGCAGGAAGCAGCAGATCCATGATTCTCTCTTATCATTGATGTTTCTCTCTCTCCCTCTCTCTTCCTCTCTGATATCAATCAAAAGATGTGTATTTTTGAAAAGGACAGTGAGAATGAACAGCCTGAGTTCCAGTCCCTTCTCTGCTGGAGACAAAGCTGCATAGTGTCACCTGAGCATTTTAACCTCTTCAGGCCTCGGTCTCTTCCCCCATAAAATAGCCATGAAACGAGTCTCGTAGGGTCTTCATAAAGATGAGGTCAGTTAGAATTTGTAAAGTACGCCTGTCAACTCGTGTATCGCATGCCATACACAGAAAGGTCTTTTATATGGATTTCTCCTGTGCTCTTTTATGTATTTTTATTTTTTTAAATTTATCGGGGTGACATTGGTTCATAAAATTATACAGACGGGTGGACCTGGAGATTATTTTGCTGAGTGAAATGAGCCATCAGAGAATGACAAATACCATATGATCTCACTTCTATGTGGAAACTCATGAACAACATAAACTGACGAATAAAATAGAAACCCATCAATCGATGCATGGGACAGCCTGACAGCTGGGGAGGGGAGGGAGGGGGCTGAAAGGAGATAAAGAGATTAGCCAAAGAACATACAGGCTTAACCCAGAGACACAGTTCGGGGAAGGCCAGGAGGGGAGGATAAGGGGGAGCTGGGTGAGGCTAGACAAAGGGGAGGAAAATGGGAGAATCCGTAATCTTATCAACAATAACAATAAAGTTTAACATTTTTAAATGATGAAAAATGCAAAAAATGTATCTAGGTTTCAGGTTTACAACTGGATGATGCATCATCCGTAGATTGTATTGTGCACACTGTGCTCACCCCTCCAAGTCTCTTCAAGCTCCAGCATTAATTCCTCCCGTACTGTCTTCTGCGCCCCCCCCCCCACCCTCTTTTCCTCTGATCAATACCGTACTATTTGTTCTGTGTCTGAATTGTTGTTTTTGGCTTCATCCCTTCGCCTTTTTTCTCCCAGCGCCCCCAGATCTCCTGCCCTCCGACAGCTGTCAGCCTGTTCTTTATCCCTAAAGTCTGTGCTATTTTGTTCATTCATTTTGTTCATTCGATTCCACATCTGAGTGAAATCACAGGGCACTGGTCTTTCTCTGACTGGCTCATTTCACTCCGCATAATCCTCTCCAGGTCCATTCATATTGTCCCAAAAAATAAGATTTCCTTTTTTTTTTTACAGCCAAGAAATATTGCATTGTGTAAATTACCACAGCTTTTTGACCCACCCATCTACTGTAAATTGGCTATTGCAAACAGCGACGCCATGAACATAGGGGGGCGTGTATTCCTTCAGATCGGTGTTTCTGGTTTCTCCAGCTATATTCCCAGCAGTGGAACCTCTGTGTCACAAGGCACCCCCATTTTCAATATTTTGAGGAAACGCCACCCTGCTCCCCACAGTAGCTGCACTCGTGTGTATTCTGAACAACTGGGCATGAGGGTTCCCTTTTCTCCTCACCCTCGACAACACTTGTTGGTTGATGAGAGCCATTCTGACAGGTGTGAGGTGCTAGCTCGTGGTCTTAATTGGCATCTGTCTGAGGATCGGTGATGCTGAGCATCTTTAAGACGTCTACTGGCCATCTGTATGTCCTCTTTGGAGAAGTGTCTATTCAGGCATTTTGCCTAAATTGAATTGTTTGGGGTGTTGGGGAGTGGTAAAAGTTCTTTATAGTTTTTGGATATCAGCCTTTATCAGATATATCACTGGTGAATATGTTCTCCCATCCAGTGGGTTGCCGTTTCATTTTGTGGGATGGTTTTCTTGGCTGTGCAAAAGCTTTTTTATTTGATATCGTTGTATTTGTATATATTTTTTTCTTTTGTTTCCCTTGCCCGGTGGGAGAGTTTCTCTAGGAGGGAAGTGAGAGTGCACACTCAGAGGAAGCGACTGCATTGGAGGGAAGAAGGGAAGACTTGACTGTGCAAGTAGGATGGTTTAGAAAAAGACCGGCCCTAACCGGTGTGGCTCAGTGGATAGAGCGTCGGCCTGTGGACGGAAGGGTCCCAGGTTTGATTCCAGTCAAGGACATGGACCTTGGTTGCGCGGCTCCTACCCAGTAGGGGATGTGTAGGAGGCGGCTGATGGATGTTTCTAACTCTCTATCCCTCTCCTTTCCTCTCTGTAAAAAATCAATAAGATATATTTTTAAAAAAGAAGAAGAAGACCGGCTGCCTGGGTGCCGAAGAAGAGGCTGACCATAGATAATGAGAAACTCATAGCTCGTTTTTAATAATACTGAACAAGTATTTAAACCAGCCGTTACAAAGGTCTTATTATGTTTTAGACAAAAATGACTCCTCTGTCCCTTAAAGATCGCCACGTCTATTGGGAGAAGTCAAAGAACAGTTCTTCAACGATGCGTGACGTTTTAACATGCAATGTAATGCTGAAGGTTTAGATAGGGTGACCCAAACCTTCATTTATCCACTCTGATAAATTACCCCTTGTGTTAGTTTATGCCAGTCCACTCTTACCCACTCTAATCTAGGTGGTTTTGAGTCACCTAAAAACCATGACACATCCTGGGGAGAATGGGAAAACTTCATCCAGCTGGTACACCCACATTTATCTTACCACTTTGGCCCTTGGGGAAAATGGATAGATCAGAGCGGGTAAGAGCGGACTAGCATAAACTAACCCAAGGGGTAATTCCAGTTTCGGTTCTGCTGTGGCCTCCACTAGTGAATGTATTCCTTCCACGAGCCATGGGAACGAAGATTCGAGCAGTGTGGATATCATGGGACGGGCGACAGGTTACATGGGTGGTCTTGTTCTACTGTTCTCCTACCCTTTACCACGATAGACCTGGACCATCTGAACATTCCAGAGAACATCACAGGGTCCACCATACTGCTGACATCCTGTTAATCAGACCTGATGAGCAGGAAGCTACCAGCACTCAGGATGGCCTGGAGCAATAGCTAATTTTAGTGTCCATGTGATCAGACTGCAAGATGCCCAGGCAGCCAGTGTGGCATTATTTCTGGGTGTGACTGGGAGGTGGTTTTTATAAGAGCTTAGCACTTCAGTTGGCAAACTGGGTGCAGCAGATGGCTCTCCCCGATGTTGACTGACATACAATCCATCCATCCATCCAGGACAAGAAGAACCAAAAGGCAGAGGAAGGGCAAATCCACTGTCTCTGCTTGAGCTGAGACTGATCTTCGTCCTGTCCTGGTTTACATCACTGTGTGTCCAGGGACACTTTTTGGCAAAGGAGGTAGGTAGGTCAGTGAGCACATGACCATAGACTCCCTTTCCCTTATCACATCCATCGTTATCCGGAGCCTCCAGCCGAAACAAACATTAGGTGAGGCGAAGGCACCACCTTAGAGATAAGGTTCTTTCAGGATGATGCAATGTTCTTCAGGATGCAGTGAGCATCTCAAACCAATGCCATTATGTGATGCTATCTCCCCAGTAGAAGATGTGGGTGAGGGAATCAGGGAGCAAAAACAGAGGTAGAATCAGGGAGCTAAAACAGAGGTGGACCTGTTCATCATTACTCCGAGTGAGTACTTCACATCTCGGCGACCTTAGGCTCCGCTAGGGCCTGCATGCTTGTGCTGCCCCAGAATCCATATGTTCAAATCCCGATGCCCAGTGTGTGGTGGGGCTATCGGAGATGACTGGGTCAGGAGGATGTTCTCGTGAATGAGATTAACGCCCTTATAAAAGAGACTCCAGCCGAAACCCGTCTGGCTCAGTGGATAGAGTGTCGGCCTGTGGACTGAAAGGTCCCAGGTTCCATTCCGGTCAAGGGCACATCCCCAGTAGGAGGCGTGCAGGAGGCAGCTGATCGATGCTTCTCTCTCATCGATGTTTCTAACTCTATCTCTCTCCCTTCCTCTCTGTAAAAAGTCAATAAAAATATATTTTTAAAAAGAGAGAGAGTCTCCAGAGACCTCCCTTGCCCCTCTTCTATGAAGATGCAGGAAGTCTGTCACCTGAAGGAGAGCCCTCACCCAGCCATGCAGCTCCATCCTCTTAAACTTCCAGCTTTCAGAAACACATTTCTATTGTTTGGGAGTCACCCAGGTGATGGTATTTTGCCAGGACAGCCCAGACGGACCAAGAGAGGCTTCATGTCTAGAGATGCTGGTTCTCAAAGGGGGTGAGCTTCCATCGGGGAACACACAAAGACCCCCATTCAACATAAAGCCATCGCTGGCCCTCGTCACTTTGGGCTCCTTGTGCCAGCCGACCAGTAGGTACCCAATGGGTTGACATCCTGGGAAGGATAATTGCCCGGATCATTAGAAGGACATGGAGTTGCTGTTACGTAATTGTAGTATAGAAGACAAGGCTTGTCACTCAGCTGATCCACTGTGCCAGCTCCTGCTGACCATTAACGGACAAGTACAGCGACCCCAGTCTGAGGTCTGATCCACTGTGCCAATGCGAGGAGCAGAGCACCTTTGGTCGGGGTTAGACAAAAGCGGTGACCCGAGCACAGTCCCTGCCCCGCCACCCCAGGAACTGGGGTGTCTGGGGAAAGACACCAGCGGGCAGTGATGTCATGAGCCCCCGGTCCACCTGAGCAGGAAGAGCCTCCTCCACTCTGAGGGGCCTCTGCGGGGCCTGCACCTGGGACACAAATCCCTTCGTTCTCTGTTCATTCCTTCAAGTCCGCCTGCAGGCCTCCCCCCACGGCTGCCCTCCTCCCATCATGGCTGACACCCCAACGGGCTGCTTTCCCGGTTCCTAAGGGTAACGGCCTGTTACCAGCTGCTCTGGAGCGACTGTTGAGCTATTTCCCGAGCCATACCTCCCCCTACACAAGGTGGGCGACCACCTGTCCTGCTCAAAGCCGAGCACCGCTAGTGAGACCGTGGGGCAGCACCATCCGGCCTTCCCGTCACCAGGGAACCGTGCACGCCCATCCACAGCCTGAGCCCATGTCTCCTCTCTTCTGTGGGCACGTCATGGAGAGGAGCAAGCATCACAGGAGCCTGAGCCCCTGGCGCTGCCCAGCCAGTATTTGGTGCCCACTGGTCCTCCTTGGGTCTGGTCACATATATTCCAGACGCTGGCCAACTCAAGTCCATGGGCCCAATCCCGCCCACCAACGGTTTGCAGCCTGTATCCTTTGCAAACTAAGGATGTTTGTTTGTTTGTTTGTTTGTTTGTTTAATATATTTTATTGATTTTTTACAGAGAGGAAGGGAGAGGGATAGAAAGTCAGAAACATGGATGAGAGAGAGACATCGATCAGCCACCTCCTGCACACCTCCTACTGGGGATGCGCCCCCAACCAAGGTACATGCTCCTGACCGGAATCGAACCTGGGACCTTTCAGTCCGCAGGCGGATGCTCTATCCACTGAGCCAAACCGGTCTCGGCCTAAGGATGGTTTTTACATCTTTAAAAGTTTGGGGGTGCGGGGAGGAGGGGACAAAAGAAGAATACATCATGACACATGAAATGAGAGGGAATTCACGTCTCGGTCTCCGGAAATAACGTTTTCTTGGAAGCCAGCCGCTCTCCTTCATTCGCATGTTGCGTGTGGCCTCTTTGAGCCGGAGCAGCCGAGTCGAACGGTCCCCCCAGAAACCTGATGGGCCGCGACGCCTCAACTATTTACTGTCGGGCCCTTCCGAGACGTCACGTGCCGGCCCTGCGACGGCGACTTCCATTTGACAGCGGCACGTGCGGTGGACATCCAATTTCGTGGCTCGGTGGCTCAGAAAGCTGGGCGATGTGGACGCCCTGTGGTCGAGAACTGGACGTGTCCCGGGCCCGGAAGCCAGACGGGATCTTCTCTGCAGTGAGCGGGCGTGGGCAGAAAGGGACGGAGCCTTACTCAGACTCCTCCGTGTCCGCTGGACCCTCCTGTTGGAACCTGCCAGGTGCCGTGTGGCACCTCCAACCGCCACCAGCGCAGAGAGCAGGCCGTTGGTTGAGTCCGATCACGGGTCCGTGTGGCAAGATGGTTGAGCGTGGTCACGGGTCCCTATGGCAGTTCAAACGTCAGCCTGAACTGTCTCAGACTCTTTCCTGATTCAGGTCCCACTGAAAACTGTCAGCTGTGGAGTCACCCCAAAAATGGGTTGATTCAGCATGCCTAATTGTGGTATACATGTTGATACAGCATGTCTCAGAAACCCGAAAAGGTTTACAAAGCCTGAGTGATAAAAGGTACAACAGCTTCTCTCTCACTTTAGGAGGGAGGTCCCAGTATGCTTTATTATTATTATTATTATCATCATCATCATCATCATCATCATCATCATCATTATCATTATAATCCTCACCCAAGGATATTTTTCCATTGATTTTTAGAGTGGAAGAGAGAAGGAAAGACAGAGAGAATCACTGATGTGAGAGGAACACATCGGTTGGTGGCCTCCTGCATGAGCTACCCTGTTTCCCCGAAAGTAAGACATCCCCTGAAAATAAAACCTCTCCGATCATAAGACCTCCCCTGAACATAAGGCCTCCCCGGAATAGAAGGCCCCCGAAGCTACCGTCAGGCGTCTGACTCCTGATTTAAAGAGACCTCGCCCTGCCTGACCAGCTCCGGCTGCGCTGCGGCCCATCCGTGAGCTGGTTGGTGATGACGACTGCCGTACCGTAGACAGGTCATCAATTTCCTTTTTTATTTGTTTAACAAGCAATATGCACCGTCTTCTTCTTCATGGAGAAATAAGACATCCCCTGAAAATAAGACCTAGCGCCTCTTTGGGAGTAAACATTAATGTAAGACATTGTCTTATTTTGGGGGGAACAGGGTATATACCTGTGGCTACAGAGGAGAGCTCTTCTTAGCTGATTCCTCCTGGGGTCTGCGTTATGTTTGGTGGAGAAAATTGGGAGGTACCTACAGAGACCCACAGCAGCGCCTCGAGGCAGATTTCTTGGGGTGTTCTGTCTGCATAGGTCAGGCCACGTCTGCCTGGTTATTTTATTTCTAGGAACACTTCCCGATCTATCAGCCATTGGAACACATCCTGGCCGCTCGCAATGTTGCCTTCACAACGTTAACATCGACGTGATCTATCCCCGTGTTCCTAATTGTGCAAGTCTACGCCCCAAGTTCGATGACCAGTAGAAGGAGCGACACTGTTTTACTGGGTGGCAGGGGGAAAGCAACGGGCTGATGGAAGGAGAGCACCAACGTGTCTCTTTAGGGCTCAACCCAGTCTTCTCGGGTGACTAGGATGCCCATGTGGGTGACCGTCATAGACAAGGCAAGGACACGGCCCAGCTGTCCCCGCCTGCAGGGCGCCCACCCAGACAGGCCTCCTCTCCACCAGAGGGATCGTCCCTCTACCACACACAGAGCGGGTTCACTTCCGAATTTACTCTCATGTTCATCTCGGGATCTAGAACAGCGGTTCTCAACCTGTGGGTCGCGACCCCTTTGGGGGTCGAACGACCCTTTCATAGGGGTTGCCTGAGACCATCGGAAAATGCAGATGTTTACATCACGATGCATAACACTAGCAACATTTCATGGTTGGGGGTCACCACCCCATGAAGAACTGTAGGCAAGGGTCGCGGCCTTAGGAAGGTTGAGAACCACTGATCTAGAAGATGTTTTCTATCATCTTACAATCGGGTAGTATGTGCAACTGACCAATGTCTAGGTCCTGGCCGGTTTGGCTCAGCCGGTTGGAGTGTCATTTCATACTCCACAAGGTGGCAAGTTCGATTACTGGTCAGGGCGTGTACCTCGGTTTCAGGTTTGATCCCCGGTCACGGCACATGGGGGAGGCAACCGATCGATGTGTCTTTCTCCATCTCTCCCTCCCTCTCTCTCTCTCTAAAAAAAAAAATCAATCAACCTAACCTTGGGTCATATATATTAAAACTAAAATAAGCTGAAACCGGTTTGGCTCCATGGATAGAGCATCAGCCTGCGGACTGAAGGGTCCCAGGTTCAATTCCGATCAAGGGCGTGTATCTTGGTTGCGGGCACATCCCCAGTAGGAGGTGTGCTTGAGGCAGCTGATCAATGTTTCTCTCTCCTCGATGTTTCTAACTCTCTATCCCTCTCCCTTCCTCTCTGTAAAAAATCAATAAAATATATTTTTTTTAAAAAACTAAACTAAAATAAGATAAAAAGCAAATTTCTATTCCCATCATGTAAGCCACTAGCTGATTCCATTTTACTCAGGACTTTCCCCCGCAGGCCCAGAGGCCTAGAATTCACGTACCGAGGACGCCTGAGAGGGAAAAACACTCCGAGCCACATGACTTCAAGGTTGCCTTGGAAATACTTGTCTCCGTTTGTCCTCTGGAAAGGCCATGTGTCTTTAACTTTAGAGCGAGCTCTGCCCCACTCACTAAATCCGGTCTGCGCCGGTGCTGAGGGCTGCGGGAGGGATTGTCTGCCGGCTTCCAGGAGACCCGCTAAGCACCAGGCAAGAGAGCACTTAGCCGCTTTTAGTCCCCAGCCACAGCATCTCCTAAAAGCCTGAAAGGAGGGGAGCGGGCGGAGGAAGGACACAGACACCTCGGAGAGACCACGACGGGGCCTGAGCTGCTTCCAGAGAGCGCCCCCTCCTTCGAGATGGAGGGTAATAGGATGTATAGTTAATGTGTGATGTCTGCCTCAAATGTAGGTCACACCCTCCTCCCGTGTGACATACAACCTCCTCCCCCGGCCCCCCTCGGGGGGGGGGCGCGGCTGGGGGTGTTTGGCAGTTTCTTTCGAGCTCTCTCTAGAGCAGTGGTTCTCAACCTGTGGATCCATGACCCCTTTGGGGGTCGAACAACACTTTCACAGGGGTCACCTAAGACCATCGGAAAACACAGGTATTTACATTATCATTCATAACAATAGCAAAATGACAGTTATGAAGTATGGTTGGGGGTCACCACAATATGAGGAGCTGTATGCAAGGGTCGCGTCCTTAGGTAGGTTGAGAACCACTGCTCTAGAGATTCGCCCTCATGGCAAAAGTCCATGGTTCAACCCCTTCTTAAGTCCAGGAAGACGCTTCAAATACATTTCTAGGCTTAATGTATTTTTGTGTCGCACTGATTTTCTGTAGTTAATTTATTTTTAAATATATATATATATTTTATTGAATTTTTTTTATAGAGAGGAAGGGGAGAGGGATAGAGAGAAACATCGATGAGAGAGAGAAACATGGATCAGCTGCCTCCTGCACGCCCCCTACTGGGGATGTGCCCGCAACCAAGGTACGTGCCCTTGACCGGAATTGAACCTGGGACCTTTCAGTCCGCAGGCTGACGCTCTATCCACTGAGCCAAACCAGGTTTCGGCCTGTAGTTAATGTATGTAGGGCTGTGGCTCCAACATTGAACTGCTGGGTAGGCACTGAAGGCTCCATGGAAAACGGCCAATGATGCAAGTCAAGCTTATACCAATTGACATGCCCACTGGCCAGATGTGAGGAAGCCCGTTCCATCAGACGCTGGACAGCCAGTCGGCTTTTGCCGTCCGCCAAGTCCCCAGCATGCAGCAGGAGGGATTGGTTCTCGCCTTCCTGGCATCAGGTGGTTGGGAGGGAATAAAGCGGGGAGCAGGAGAAGGCCAGACGGCTTCCTCCCGCCTCCTTAGCATCTCGGGGATCTGCCTCAGGTTTCGGTTTATTTCACAGATCTTTGTTTACTCTCTGCTTACGTACGAGGCTCTGTTTGAGGCTCAGGAAGCAGAGACTGTTTAATACACACTGTTGTTCTCAAAGCTGTCTCAGCGTATACAGCCAGACTGTTTATCTAAGAAGCGCAGAGCGGGAGCTGAAAGCAATCTTCGTGCTGGCCCATTATCAACAATTCCGGGGAGTGGCCGAAACCGGTATGGCTCAGTGGATAGAGCGTCGGTCTGCAGACTGAAAGGTCCCCGGTTCGATTCCGGTCAAGGGCATGTACCTTGGTTGCGGGCACATCCCCAGTAGGGGGGGGGGTGCAAGAGGCAGCTAATCGACATCTCTCTCTCTCATTGATGTTTCTAACTCTCTATCCCTCTCTTTTCCTCTCTGTAAAAAATCAATAAAATGTATTTTAAAATAATAATAATTATAATAATAATTCCAGGGAGTGTCTTCGAAGCTGCCCCGCTGTGGCTGTGACTTCTGAAGCATCCTTTCGACCAATATTTATCAGCACCTGTCCTGTGCCAGGCACCAGCTTGGAAGTAAAAATACACATGACGTCCAGTGCGTCCGCAGGGAGACAAGGCCGCCCGCGTCTCCAGCGTCCCTGCCCGTCTGGGGAACAGCGATGTGGGCAGCCCGGTGCTGGACCATCACTTCGAGGATGGTGGCACAGCGCACAGCCTTCGGAGGCGGAGATGCTGTCTCCCGTTGGAGCAGAGGGCAGCTGGGGGAAGGCTTCGCCTCGGGGAGGTACCCTCTCCTGCTGGGCAGCAGGTAGGTTGGCTTTGCTGGGGAAAGATTTGGCTGCCTGATCTCAGGGTTTCTTCGCTGTAACAAAACCCCTGTGTGTACAGCATCTACCTGGTCCACTCCGAGCGCCTGAGGGACTCGGAGGAGAACAGGAACTGATGGGAACGTGAAGTTCATGTCACCTGGTGTGCCAAGAGTAACAGATCCGCCGAAACCGATTTGTCTCAGTGGATAGAGCGTCGTCTGTGGACTGAAAGGTCCCAGGTTCGATTCTGGTCAAGTACCTTGGTTGCGGGCACATCTCCAGTAGAGGGTGTGCAGGAGGCAGCTGATTCATGTTTCTCTCTCAGCGATGTTTCTAGCTCTCTATCTCTCTCCCTTCCTCTCTGTAAAAAAATCAATAAAATATATATTTTTTAAAAAAAAGAGTAACAAATCCTTTCTCTTCCCCTGAGTCAGTCACTGGTCTCTTCCTCCCGCTAACTGGGACAGGAATCTTCTTTCCCAGGCCCTCACGGCCTGTCATCAGAGCAAGGAAAGTCTTTTCTAAGAATATCAGCCTGGTATCAGCTATGCGACTAGAATCTGTGAAGTGTCGATCTTGTCAATAAAGACTCACTTTGTCCCTTCCGGGTGTCTTTGCTTTATCTCCACTCTGACCAGTTGACTGGATAGTTCAATATTACACTCTTTAAAATATATTTTTATTGATTTCAGAGAAGAAGGGAGAGGGGGAGAGATAAAAACATCCATGATGAGAGAGAGAGTTATGGATCAGCCGCCACCAGCATACCCCACACTGGGGGATCCAGCCCCAAACCTGGGCATGTGCCCTGACCAGGAATGGAACTGTGACCTCCTGGTTCACAGGTCGATGCTCAACCACCGAGCTATGCCAGTTGGGGGTTATGGCCCTCTTAGTGTAAACTTCTTATGGGCTCCTCATCATTGTCCCTGTGCCCTAAACTTACCCTGACCCAGACCGGATGCTACAGTTAGATCTGCTTGATGTCCAGTAGATTCATGATTCTTTTGGGAGAGTTGTTTTGCTCCATGAAGTGAAGTAATAAACAAGTTCTGAGCATTCTGTCCCCTTAATAAATACCTTCTATCTGTCCTTTATTCTTACCTCTGGAAATGTCATGTCCTAGCTCAGCCCTGATCACCTACCGCCCGCTTCTTCTCCTGCCCCCTACTTGTCTTCTGTCTCTTCACTCACCTCTTCAACCCTCTCTTGTGCACTCTTTCCAAAACTTTTTTTTTTCCCAAAAATTCAAACACGACTAACAGATTGCTGCTGAGACTCCCCAGCGGTTCCCATCCCTGACGTCACAGGTCACTGAGTACAAGCCCTTGAAGATCGAGTTCAATTTCTTCCAGAGGATGGGTCCATCTCTCCATGACCTAAATCCTGTCTAACCCTCCAGTCCCCTCTCCACCAGACCCGACCTCAACTCTCCAAAGTCAGCACAGGCAGGCTCATGATGGCTCCTCCTGTGCAATATGCTGCCTCTGAACTTCACACTGACCCTTGCCCCTTCCTTTCCCCTGGTGTGCATTTCCCAGGGTTCTCCCTGCGTCCTGTCTTGGCAAATTGGTTCTATCGTGTGCTTCTCTACCTCTCCATCTTCCCAAAGATGTCTACAAGGTTCTCATTCAATTTCTGGCCAAGTACGCGGTTCCCTTTGTAGTTCTCAAAATATCACCACGTACCTTGAATCATTACCGCTCCGGATTGTCATAATGTCTTGTTTCTGGATTTCCCACTAGATTAAGATTTTAAGAGCAAGAAATCATCCTTCCGGCCCTAATGGATTGAATGGTACTGGCACACAGTACCCAGTAAATGTTTATTGAATGAGGAGAGAGAGAGAGAGAGATACGTGAACCAAGAGTGGGAAGTGAGCTATGAATATGGATACAGCAATTAATCAGAGTACATTTAAAATTTAAATGAATTGAAAAATAGACTATACTATGGTGCTCTTTGGAAAGGGCATACGTTACCAGGATAACATTTTCAACAATGGGATAGATTTGGTTGCTGTTCCAATAATCATTATATGTATTTTCTTTTCTTTTTTCCTGCTAAAACTCCTAAGCTAGATATGTACTAAATAAATTGAAACATAGTCTATATTTTCAAATTGGTATTTTTTTTTAAATTGATTTTAGAGAGAAAGAAAGGGAAGCATCAATGAGAAAGAAACATTGATTGGCTGCCTCCTGCACGCCCCCTACTTGCAGGGGATTGAACCTGCAACCTGGGCATGTGCCCTGACCCGGAATTGAACCATGACCTCCTGGTTCATAGGTCGACACTCAACGGGCAGGGCGAGGTTCTTTTTCAATGGCAAATGCAAAGCATTTATAACACTAGAGGACAGAAAGTAAAGAGCAAAACTTATACTAATATTGTATCTCTTCCTCCTTTTTAGTGAATTCATTTCCCCTCTTAATCCATTCAAAAACATGGGACCAATGAATGACTTGAATCCTTGGAAAAGATCGACAGTATTACTACGTTCAGGTGTGATCCTGAAGTACAGGGTAAGGAAGGAAAAAGACACTACAGAGAACCGGTGATATTTTATGGTAAAATGTTTTAAAATAGTAGATAAGACTTTAAATGATGGGGTTATAGGTCTTTCGTTTTCTCATTGGATTTTTCCATATTTTGATAACCATCTTATAAAATAGACATTTTCAAACACCATTTGGGGGAATGTGAAGTGTCTTTGAGATGAGGGGACGGCATTAACTCTTTAAGGAGTGGGAGTTAGACCACGGCTGGTGTGGCCCATGAACCAGGAAGTCATGGTTCAACTCCTGGTCAGGGCACATGCCTGGGTTTCAGGTTCGATCCCCATCAGGGACCACATAGGAAACAGCCAAGCAGTGATTCTCTCTCATCATTGATGTTTCTCTCTCTCTCTCTCCCTCTCCCTCCCTCCCTGAAATCAATAGAAACGTGTTTCAGAAGTGGGTTTGAGAGTCAGTAGGAAATGGACTGGAGAAGTTAAGGGTGACCTTCAGCGATTCCAAGTCAGTAAACGCTCTCCAGCCTTCACAGACCCGGAGCCTGAATGACCAGGAGTGACCAGGAGGAAATGGCTCACATCTGGATGTCAGTCAGGTGTCCAGGAGAGTGCCCAGCTCAACCACCATCCCCCCTGTCCCCACGCCACCCTGATGCAGTCAGGTGTCAGGAAACGTGACCAGCTCGGCCACCATCTTCCTGCATTCTCTCACCTCCAAAGAGGCAGCCACACACCCCACGGCCTCTTCCGAGGCTCCGTCCGCAGGGAGCTCACCGCAGGACCCGGCTAGGGAGAGGATGAGCCACGGAAGCGGCCAGTGTCCCTGACATCAAAGCGCTTCGGAAGCGTCAACTTCTCCAAAAGCCACAGCACTCGGTGTGTACACCCCGCAACGATCTTGGACGCTGATAACTATTCATTAACATTAGCTATGATTTGGGCACTCATGAAAACATTGTTTTCTACCTCTGCTCTCACGTAAAATAGATAAATGTGTGTGTGTGTGTTTTTTAATTCTAAATCAGTGGTTCTCAACCTTTCTAATGGTGCGACCCTTTAATACAGTTCCTCATGTTGTGGTGACTCCCAACCATAAAATTATTTTTGTTGCTAATTCATAACTGTCATGTTGCAACTGTTATGAATCGTATCTGTGTTTTCCAATGGTCTTAGGCGACCCCTGTGAAAATGCTGTTCGACCCCCAAAGGAGTTGCGACCCACAGGTTGAGAACCGCTGTTCTAAATTATGCCATGAACCATAGACTGGTCTAGGCGGGAAGAAGGTCAGCGGGTCTGCTTCACCAGAACAGATAATAAGTCAGAGTGCAATGAGCACAGTTAAGTTGGGGGGGGGGAGGCAGGTACAACGATCACATAGGAGGAGAGGCAGCTCCGTGAGGGACACCCATTTCCAGGGATGCCAGAGACAGTCCCCTCTGAGAGCCCCCCCTTCACCCTGAGCAGCTCCAGGTGTGACGGCGAGATCCTGGACTATGAGAGGGGAGGCACCCTCGATGGACTGGGCGGCAGACCCCGCCACCTGGGAAAGGGACAAGGAGAGGGCGTGGCACTATGCCAGGGACAGGAGGGTACAGACACGGTGCGAGGTTCCCGCCGGGGGTGGCCTTCAGGCGGCTTCCAGCAACAGCCTGGCAACTCGTTGAAAGGGAAAGGAGCTGAAAGACCCAGAAACCATTCAGTGGCGATCCTGGCTCTAACCCTTGACCGATAGATAGCAGAGGACGTGACCTGGGACACTGAGATACGAGGAAAACCAACATGTAACACTTTTATCCTGCGAAGCTGATAATGCAGAGAACCAAGGAGTTGTGTGGGGGTAGAAACAGCAGTTGCGCCGTTAGGAGGCTGGGGAGGGCCCCTCGTGAGTCCCACAGGGTCATATGCCGGATTCGCCCATCAGCAGCCAGCCAGACCAAACACTTACCTTCCTCGGCTGATGTTTCTCACAGCTTAACCGAACGGCCCTTTCACAGGGGTCGCCTAAGACCATCGGAAAATGCAGATATTGACATCACGATGCATCACAGTAGCAGCATTTCATGGTTGGGGGTCACCACCCCATAAGGAACTGTATGCAAGGGTCGCGGCCTTAGGAAGGTTGAGAACCACTGCCCTAGTGTCTTGGTCCACTGACCTATGAACCAGGAGGTCAGGGTTCCGTTCCAGGTCAGGGCACATGACCCCTGTTCTGGGCTCGATGCCAGTGCGAGGCCTGTAGGAGGCGGCCGATAAAGGATTCTGTCATCATTGATCTCTCTCTCTCTCTCTCTCTCTCTCTCTCTCTCTCTCTCTCTCTCT
>JAAGEH010000480.1:61014514-61040186 GCA_011751065.1 Lasiurus cinereus
ACACACACACACACACACACACACACACGCTCTCACCCTATACTTACACGAGAAAGGTAGTCATTTTCCAAACCACTTGTTTTAAAAGACACTAGAAGGAAATTGGAAAACACGCCACCGGCTGCCATTTTGCCCCGAGAGAAGTGTTGGCTAACTTTTAGGCAATCATTAAAGAACATTAAACACCGGATTTCGTAACCGTGGACTCTGGCATGCCTGCAGTGCAGGGGGGGGGGGTAGTGTTGTTCACTCCTCCCCGGTGCTGGATGCATGTTGTCTGAAACCCGCAGCAGCCGGATTTTCAGGCCTGTGAGGGTCTGAGGGTCAGAGAAATGGACCGGCCTGGGACATGTTGGCATGGGGTTCCTTCCAGCGGGCCTTCGACTGCAGACGGGCTGGTCAGCTCAGAGTCCCACCTCCTCCCACTAAAGGGGCGCAGGTGCAGAGAGGGCTCACGCCGGCTCTGAATGCGGTGTCGACGCGGTTTTAAAAATACTGACTTTTTTTAATTAAAAAAAAAAACACAAACTTTCCTGCCCTTCCCCCACTCTTCCAGGGTCCTGCCCTGGCTCCCCCTTCCCGGGTCTCTGAAGGGCTGGGTGTAAAGGCCTCAGGGCGAGGAGAAGAGGAACTCATAAAAAAAACCCAAAATGAGGGGTCCCGGGAAGTCAGTGTTTTTAAAACAGTGTAGACACTGCATTCAGTGTTGGCCCCATCCCTCAGGTGTGGACCACGTGCTGCTTCCCAGGGGAGTGTCTGGAGGGAGGGAGGGAGGGAGGGAGGGGGCCGCAGGGAGAGAGAGAGAGCAGGAAATCAGAGAGAGAAGGGGAAAGTGCAGGCTGAGGCCTAGCGTATGTCCCCGGGTCGAGGTCATTCCTCCCACATTGGCCACGCTTAGAAGTTTAGCCACAGGCTAAGGAACACGCCTCCGCTCTGTGCATCGTGCCTGTCGCTCATGAACTGCCAGTCTGATACCCTGTTTCCCCGAGAATAAGACAGTGTCTTCTATTCATGTTTGTTTGTTCCCAAAGATGCGCTAGCTCTTATGTTCAGGGGATGTCTTATTTTTCCATGAAGAAGAAGTCGGTACACATCTATGGTTGAACAACAACAACAAAAAAGGAAATGTATGACCTGTCTGCGGTGCGGGAGTCGTTGTCATCACAAACCAGCTCACTGATGGGCCGCAGCGCAGCCAGAGCTGGTCAGGCAGGGCGAGGTCTCTTTAAATCAGGAGTCAAACGCCTGACCCTGACAGTAGCTTCGGGAGCCTTCTACTCTGGGAAGGCCTTATGTTCGGGGAGGTCTTATTTTCGGGGGGGATGCCTTATATTACAGCGAGAGGCAAAACTGGAAGAAGGTCTTATTTTCGGGGGATGTCTGACTTTCGGGGAAACAGGGTAGATGCATTCGCTATGACATCCCAGTGGCAAAACCTGCCCTAGTCTGATAGGACAAATGCAGAATGAGTGAGCTTTTATGGGCACGGCCTTGTGAGTCTTTCTTTGGAACTCGAAGAAGAGGCCTCTAGTGATTGTCGTGAGGAGTGAGACACAGCTGGGGGGCTCAGGGCTGGCCCCAGCCAGCAGTGAAGAGCAGGTATTTAGGTGATGGCGAGTCTTGGGAGCTTGGGTGTGGAACCCGGGTCAGCGGATGCTCAGGACGGCGCCGGTGGGAAACCGGTCTGGGCCTGTCCCTTCCGAATTCCGTCCGGAGCGGCCTGGTCTGGAGCAGTGTCCTCCAGCGGGCTTGCTCCCCGTGCGCCCAGAGATCCTGTGAAACGCTATCCCCGAAGCACATTTTGTAAAGCTGCTTCCTAAAAGTCTTCCTTCTGAATGTAAACGGGTGAAAAGGACGTGGTTGTCAGCATGTAGTAAAATACGGACCTTTTAAATGAAATGGTTACACCCATTTGAACATTCTAATAGGATCTATATTTGATTCTCGGTGACAATCATTTTTTAAAAAAATGCACGAATAAGACAAAATGCATTTAAAAGACACTAGAAAGATAAAACTTTGGCACCTTTCGTTTTCCTCCTTAAATTCGTGTTCCCCTTCCTCCTACAGAATTTTGCCCCAAGGCTTCGTAGATGGTAGGGTCTCTGGTAATATTTTTATCTTTCACAGTGTCCTGACCGTTCTGTGATACTTTCTGTAACAAGAAGTATATAAATTCGAACCCAGCGTTTTGCGTTACTCTGTCCAGGGCTCTTGGACTTGAGTCCAGGCTGTGTGACACAGGGACTCGGGGATTCCCTGACTTACAGAGGCACTTGTTACCCAGATAAGAGACTCACCCCTCCCGCTAGCGTGTTTTTTATGAGTTCCTCTTCTGCTCCCCCTGAGGCCTTTACACCCTGCCCTTCAGAGAGCCGGGAAGGGGGAGCCAGGGCAGGACCCTGGCAGGGTGGGGAAGGGAGGTGTGGAAGGACAGCTTCCCTCGCTCCTGGGACAGGAGCCCTCGCTGTCACATCCCAGGCAGATCAGCTTTTAGGAAGCTGGGGACCCGGGCATCGGTTCTCTTTCGGGGGTGAGGGGAGCCCCTGCGAACGGCTGGCTACCGCAGACATGTGGCCCCGTTCCAGGAACGCTGGTCTGGAGCCGGGAAGGGGGGCTGTGGTGCCGTTGGCTGGGAGGGAGGGAGGGAGGGAGGAAGGAGACCCGGCTGGACTCGGGGGAGAAGGAGGAGGTAGGAGGCATCGGAGGAGGCAGCTGTTCTGGGGCCTCAGCCGTCCAGCTGTGCGGGGAGGGGACTCGGCGCGGATGCTGAGCCCCCGCTGTGCCGGGACTGGGGCGCCTGGGCCTGGCCGGGGGCCGCCCGCCTCTCTCACTTGGCCACACCAGCGCCTGGAGAGCCGCCGCCGGGGCAGGGACCTGGGCGCTCGGACCAAAGAGAGGCTCCAGCGGCTGTTGGCAGATGTCCGAGGTGTGTTGGGATCCGCGTTTTTCCTTTGGTGTTAATGTGAGTTCTCCGTGTCTGCTCCGAGGTCCATGTTATTGTGCCCCAGAGGCCCGGTGCACAAAATTCCTGCAAGAGCGGGCCTTTCCTCCCCTACCACCCCCCCCCACCCCCGGCTGCCGGCACCGGCTTCCTTCTGGTACCCGGGACCCCGGCTTCCCTCGCAGCCCCGTCTTCGTCTGGAAGGTCGTCTGGAAGGTCGTCCAGAAGGACACCCGGTCTAATTAGCATACGTAGCTTTTATTATGTAGGTACCTGTCCATGTACGAGGGGTGGGGACCGCTTTTCCTAAAGGAACTTGCTGTAAATCCTGCCTCGGGAAGATGCTCTGTGCTGCCGTGTGGCTTCACTGCCCTCGGCCTTCTCTTTCCTCAGGGGGTACCTGTGCCCCAGGGGTCAGAGGTGACAGTTCACGGATCTGGAACCAGAGACCTGTGTTCAGTTACAGGCCTTGCCATTCCATAGCCTGTGATCTTGGCCAGATCTCCTAATCCCTTTCAGGCTGTTTAACACAAGGACTCGGGGATTACCTGACTTGCAAAGGCAGTTGTTACCTGGGTTTTGTTTTGTTTTTCACGCAGAAGAAGTGGACAAATGTTATACTTTGCCCAGGGAGCTCACAGTGATTCACTAGCTGTGTATTCAGGCAGCTGGTACAACCCGCTGGCCCCGGGAGCTTAGATTGTTGCGCATCTGCCTGCCCTGACAGTTACATGCAATACCGTAGCGGCACGGCGTGCGTGTTGCAGAATGAGGTGCACGTAGAAGGTGGGTCTGGCGGAGGGGCCGGTCAGCGTGGGGCGGGCGTCACCGTGGCGTCATGGAGGCAGAGAAGTCCTCTGGTCGGAGGTTTTATTGTCCCCGTGCAGGCAAAGAAACAGAGGGCAGTGCTGTGGGTAATGCTAGTCTGTTTCCTTCTGCGTATTCTGGGTTATCAGCCTAGTAATCCGTGTGGTGGTTTTTTTTTTATATACATATATTTTACTGATTTTTCACAGAGAGGAAGGGAGAGGGATAGAGTCAGAAACATCGATGAGAGAGAGACATCGATCAGCCGCCTCCTGCACGCCCCACACTGGGGATGTGCCCGCCACCAAGGGTCATGCCCCTGACCAGAATCGAACCTGGGACCTTTCAGTCTACAGACCGACACTCTGTCCACTGAGCCACACCGGTTTTGGCCGCCGCTTGTTCTTAAGCCCGGTGTGAAGCATTGAAATGCACTTGGGCTTTGAGGGCGTGACGGTTGTTTAATTACTGATAGAGGCCGGTGCCTGAAATTCGTGCAGGGGCGGGCGGGAGCAGGGTTGGTGTCCCTCCGTTTACTGCATCTGAAAGGCCACGCGAAGTCTCCCCAGCAGGAAGACGCGTGTCCTCCGGGTTAATGGGGAGCACCCGTGCCAGGCAGCCTGGTTGTGCCCAGCAGGACATGCAGAGGTGTGTGCGCAGCGCCTGCGTCCGCATCCCTGGCGCCCGCTCAGCACGGGAAGATGTGTGGGGCCAGGCTTTATTTAAGGTGACAGTTTTCTCAGAGCCAGGCGGGAGGCGGTAGGGGTGACGATTTGCTCTTGGTCAAACCAGCTCACCTAGCCGAGACCGGTTTGGCTCAGTGGATAGAACGTCGGCCTGCAGACTGAAGGGTCCCAGGTTCGATTCCGGTCAGGGGCCTGTACCTTCCTTGCGGGCACATCTCCAGTGTGGGGTGTGCAGGAGGCGGCTGATCGATGTCTCTCTCTCATCAATGTTTCTGACTTTCTATCCCTCTCCCTTCCTCTCTATAAAAAAATCAATAAAATACATTTAAAAAAAAACACCAAAAACAGGTCGCCTGGACCGCCTTTTCCTTCCAGCGGGGAGCGAGGTTCAGGTACCACAGGGAGCCAGACCGGGGTACATGTTTACTTTTCTAGTTTCTCACGGAATCTGTCACCTTGTGGGTAAGGAGGAAGCGCCGGTCATAACCGGGTCTGTCATCCATGAAAACAAACACACAGACAAAAACCAGGTTAATGAGATGCGGAGGGAGCCCGCATAGCTCAGGCCCATCTGTGCAGGCTGTTCCGGCCGCGGGTGTGCCAGCTCCTTCTCTTCCTCCACAGCGCTGGGCCCGGGGTTGTGGGCACCTAGGAACCCACCTCTCTGCCCTTGTCCGTCCTGAGCCTCAGCAGCCTGTGTGCCAGGATCTCCCGTTTCAGTCTGTTTCAGGCTGACCTTGAAAATCACGCAAGATCTCCAAGACCGGTGTGGCTCAGTGGATAGAGCGTCGGCCTGCGGACTGAAAGGTCCCAGGTTCGATTCCGGTGGAGGGCACGTACCTTGGTTGCAGGCACATCTCCAGTGGGGGGTGTACAGGAGGCAGCTGATAGATGTCTCTCTCTCATCCATGCTTCTAACTCTCTCTCCCTCTCCCTTTCTCTCTGTAAAAAAATCGTGGCTTTTACGCAGGACCGTTGTGCAGGGTCTCCAGGTTCCATGGGCCTTTGCTCTTTTTAAACGTCCATCCTGTTTGTCCGCCGCTGCTGTTCATCACTGGGGATGCCCCCTGTTTCTGAGACTGAGTGCTTGTGATTAACCTGTTTCCTCTGCCAGCCTGATGTGGGATGGCAGTGGTGGCCAGCCTCTGACAGAAGGAGTCCCTTCCACTGGAGGAAATGAAACAGCCTCCTGCCAGTCTTGGCCAGCTATGATGAGTATTTACAACGATCGCTGTACGTGAGTTCCAGCCATGGGGCAGTCCCCACAGACACTTGGTTGCTGTGCGTTGCCTGAAGCGAAGCCCATAAACCAGGTTCGTCACATTATGGTTTTAAAGAATAAAAATAAATTGACAAGTTCCTAAATTATTTTTTTTTGGTAATCCTTACCCAAAGATATTTTTTCCATAGATTTTTAAAGAGAGTAGAGGAGAGTGAGGAGAGAAAGAAGGGTGGTGCAGGGGAGCGAGGGGAGAGAGAGAGAGAGAGGGAGAGAGAGAGAGAGAGAGAGAGAGAGAGAGAGAGGGAAAGAGGCATAGATATGAGAGGGACACATCCATTGGCTGCTTCCCACAGTTTCCCTGACCAGGGCCAGGGATCGAACCTGTAGCCCTTTGGTACATGGGCCTGTACTCTATCCACTTAACCACACCAGCCTGGGCTATAAAATTTTTTTAATTTTTTCACATGTAACCCATACCGAACTCTTAAACGCTCCATGCTGTGCCATTGAGTTTTGTGCACGAATTCCCGTTCCCTTTAAAGAGATGGACTCCCGAGAGCCTTAGGCTGTGGGTGGGGGGAGCTTGGGCTGTGGGTGAGGGGATGATGACGGATTCACAGTAACATTCAGACCGGAGAGAAGCCGACAGGATGGTTCGAATGTCCTTTCATTTCTCTCATGGCATAGCTCTCTACGTGTCAGCTCCCGTGTCAGGGCTGTGAGGAAGAACCCCAGAGGTAAGGAGGGAAAGGTCTAGTTTCATTTCCTTTCCGTGTAGGGGCTGTGAGTGATGGGAATAAAATACGTGCTCTTTTACCAACGTGGCACCTGAGGACTATAAATAGCATTTCTCAGAGGGCTGAGGTGGCGGGTGCTGATAGTGAGGTGCTGGCTGGCTTTAAGGTGATCTCTTAGTGCCAAAGAAG
Organism: Lasiurus cinereus; assembly: GCA_011751065.1. Lineage (NCBI taxonomy): Eukaryota > Metazoa > Chordata > Mammalia > Chiroptera > Vespertilionidae > Lasiurus > Lasiurus cinereus. Next base: position 61,021,100 of record JAAGEH010000480.1, read on the forward strand.
CCCTTCCCCCAGCCCCTAGCCACCCCCCCCCCTCTCTCATTAATCCTCACCCGAGGATATTTTTCCCTTTGATTTTTTTTTTTTTAGAGCGTGGAAGGGAGGCAAGGAAGGAGAGAGAGAGAGAGAGAGAGAGAGAGAGAGAGAGAGAGAGATTGGTGGCCTCCAAACACGCCCAGATCAAGGCCAGGGATCAAACCTGCAACCCAGGTACATGCCCTTGACCAGGAATTGAACCTGAGACCCTTCTGTGGGAGGACTGACTGCTAACCACTTAGAAACACTAGCCAGGACGCGTTCTCCTCCCCCCTCTCTCTTCCTTGATTCCCTTGGGAAGATATCAGTCTGAGTAGATTGCATACAATGGAACTCTGTGGGTAGACACAATAGCAGCTTCATGCTAATTAGTGGAGACCAGAGAGGAGGGAAATAAGTGAACTAAGTATAAACATCGTTTATAGTCTATCCAGTGTTTTTAAATTGTCGCAGTGAAACAAAACTTTATTTCCCCCTGGTTGTTAACATAATGACTTGAGTTAATATTATGTCCTGTACTTATTATGTTAATAATTCATTACGAAGAATTGGAAAACATAAAAATATTTGAAAACTAACTATAATGTGAAGTTCCAACACCCTGAGATATTTTGGTGACTCTCCTTCCATGTGTTCTCTCTTTCTCTCTCTCTCTCTCTCTCTCCCCCTCTCTCTTGCAATTTTCCATAAACAAGGCATTTTAGCTATTGCTATTCTATTTACTTTCTCTTCACATCAACCCTCATTCTTCCAACCCAACCCTGCCTGCCTACACGACCCACTCTGATAATCCAGTGTATGGCCTTCATATGTTCTCAGTATGACCCTACATCAACGTTAGATGTACATGCAGAGACATACCCGGAAGCATAATTCCGTCATTGCTGTATGGAAATGGGATTGTATTACACGCTAGAGGCCCGGTGCACGAAATTGTGCACAGGCAGGGTCCCTAGGCCTGGCTGGTGATCATGGCCGATATGTGGGGTGACTGTTGGGGTTATTGGGGAGCCCCCACTGGCACCCACCTTGGCTGGCCAGGTGCCACCCACTTACCGGCCCCACCCCTGCCGGTTGCCTTCCTCTACAGGGTGATCCGTGGGTCGATTGGGGGGCACCTGCCGTGGCTCGCCTGGGGCTGGGGGTAGCTCCTACATTGCACATCTGCCTCCTGGTGGGTCCATGTGCATCATAGGATGCTTTTATATTACACATACTCTTTGGCCTCTTGCTTATATTACCCATCGAGATCCTCTGAACGTTCTGGTGTAAAATAAATTCTTCGTGATGGCTGCATACTATTCCGTGCTGCAGAAATGCTCTGCTGTTGATCCGTGTTCAGTTTGTTTCTCGTGGTTGGTCCCTGTTAATCACACGTCACCAGGCCTGCACGTACGTAATGTCATTGATTTGTTCCTTATTTCTAAGGAGTCTGTGGTTTCTATCGCATGTCTTTCATTTCTGCCCACAAAAATCCTTTGCTAGCATTGTCTTCCTGATTCTCTGCAGAGACTAAAAATAAATCTTTTTAGGAAAAAGTGGGCCTTCTATCCCAGTATCAGAACCCAATTCACGGAAGAGGGATTGACTTACTAGATGACCAAATGCCATCTAAAAAGTCTCTATCTGTTCTCACTCCTGTCACCGCTGTATGAGAATACCGTCTCTCCAAGTCCATGTCCAGACTGGGTATTCTAAAGTTAAAAAAAGTTTGCTGTGTTCATTTGCATTTTCCTGGCTGTTAGTGATTTTTGCCCTTTTTGTGTTTGTTCAGCATTTAGACTGCTCTTCTGCAAACTTAAACACTTTTTTGCTGGTTTTCTATTATACTTATTCTTGCCAATTTCTAGATGCTATTTATATATTATAGAGATATTTTTCCTTATTTATATTTATCTTATCTGTTGGCTTTATTTATATTAGTAGAGGCATGGTGCATGAAATTAGTGCACAGGGCGGGGGGGAGGGGGCTCAGCCCAGCCTGCACCCTCTCCAATCTGGGAACCCTTGGTGGATGTCCAACTGCCGGTTTAGGCCAGATCCTGGGGATTAGTCGGACATTCCTTTCAAAATCCTGGACCACTGGTTCCTAATCACTCACCTGCCTGTCTGCCTGGTCAGCCCCAACTGCCCCCCTCTGCTGGCCTGGTTACCCCTAACTGCCCCCTCTGCTGGCCTGATCACTCCCAACTGCCTCCCCCCCTCACCAGCCTGGTCACCCCACGCAGCCTGCTTGTTCAGTCATTTGGTCGTCCTTCACTAACCTCCCTGCCAGCCTGGTTGTAGGCAGCCATCTTGTGAGGGCGTGAGGGTTAATTTGCACATCACCTCTTTATATTATATAGGATCATTATCCATTTCAGAGTTTTTCCTTTTGACCTGGAGAGACAAGCCTCTTTCCCCTGCGTCTTCACTCTTGGCTAAGAAATACCTCCCTGACCCCTAGGTTGTACGTGTGTACTCTCTCAGATGTTCTAGGAAGGTGTGAGAACTTTTTAATTTCAGTCTGTCATCCACCTGGAATCAATTTTCGCGTATGACGTAAGCATTTTATTTTCTCCCCGACGGCTGTGGTGCCAGCCCCCTTATTCGAAAGAGCCACTGCTTGACTCCTGGGTTGAGCTATTTTTGTCGGATTCACTTTGCTTGGTAACACGCTTCAGCCACACCGGTCTCGGGCGCTGATCAGAGAACGGATCTGGTTAATTAAATTGGAAGACGACTCTGCATTCCCCAGGGCTGTGGCGAAGTGGTCCCCGCTGGCGGTTTGCTTCCCGCCCCACCCCGGCGGCCGCGGGAGGCCCGAGCTTTGTTCTTCTGGAGAAATCTCAGTTCGCCTGGCCGCCAGGGAAGTGATAGCAACTCGCTAAATGCCTCCTGGATGCCTGGCCATACGTTCTCTCCAGGGGAGGATTTGTTTAAAAACGATACTTGACTGAGCTGCCGGGTGTGTGTGTGTGTGTGTGTGTGTGTGTGTGTGTAAGGAGCCTTTCGGAATTCAGGGAGCATTTGCAAGTTGCACTTCACTTTATTTATTTATTTGTTAATATATTTTATTGATTTTTTTTACAGAGAGGAAGGGAGAGGGACAGAGAGCTAGAAACATCGATGAGAGAGAAACATGGATCAGCTGCCTCCCGCACACCTCCCACTGGGGATGTGCCCACAACCAAGGTCCATGCCCTTGACTGGAATCAAACCTGGGACCTTTCAGTCCACAGACCGAGGCTCTATCCACTGAGCCAAACTGGTCTTGGTGCACTTCACCTTAGACTCCTTTAAGTGGAAGTGCATTCCCCGTTATGTTTTGGACGCCGGGCACACTTTCACACCCCGTTCCTAAGACCCCTGTGTCCGTTGCTGTAACAATTCCCTCGTGGCACCCGGCAGGTCGTTATTGAAGACCTGGAGTAGATTTCTCGTCCGTGTTTCTTACCACCCGGGACGTGATGAGCTTGTCTTGCTGGTCCCTCTGCATGTCGCCTGCAAGGACCAGACTTAAACCTTTTTAGTAAAAACATCAGGCAGCGTGGGCCTTGTGTCTCCGTTCAAAGCCCCGATGGCGGGCGGAGTGGAGGGGAAACGGGCAGAGGAGAGAGCGCACGCATCCCTTCTCCTCGGGGACGTTTCTCTGCTCCGTGAAGCTGGTGTAAGACCACAGCCCGTCTCACCCCTGCCTTTGCTGGGGACTTCGTGAGGCTGGAGGGGGGCGCGTGGGAAAGCTGTGTCACTTCTTACATGCGTCCTCTGAGCTCCCCGGAGCCAGCTGGCTCCCTGCTCTGGCCGGGGGCCCTGCACCGGGTCCAGGTGTCCCCTGGGTGGAAGGAAAGCTCGTCTGAGGACTCCTCCCGAGTATGTCCCACTGGTTTTTAGAGAAAGTAGAAAGGCAGGGGAGAGCCGAGACCGGTTTGGCACAGTGGATAGAGCGTCGGCCTGCGGACTGAAAGGTCCCAGGTTCGATTCTGGTTGGGGGCATGTGCCTTGCTTGCGGGCACAACTCCACTGCGGGTTGTGCAGGAGGTGGCTGATCGATGTCTCTCTCCCATCGATGTTTCTGACTTTCTATCTCTCTCCCTTCCTCTCTGTAAAAAAAAATCAATAAAATATATTTTAAAAAAAAGAAAGAAAGGAAGAAAGAAAGAAAGGCAGGGGGGAGACAGAGAGAGCAACATCGACGTGAAAGAGGCACAGCGATTGGTTGCCTCCCATATGGTCGCCGATGGGGCAGAGGGTGGAGCCTGCATCCGAGGTCTGTGCCCTGGACCGGAGTCAAACCCATGACCCTTCGGTCCTTGCGCCGATGCTCTGACCACTGAGCAAACCAGCTAGGGCCGTGGTCAGCAAACCTCGGCTCACGAGCCACCTGCAGCGGCTCTTGGGCCCCTGGAGTGAGTGTGGCTCTTCCACAAAACACCACGGCCTGGGCGAGTCTGCTTTGAAGAAGTGGCGTCATTTGGGAAAGGGGTCTGGGAGAGGAGCAGTCTTTTTTTATTTCTCTCTATTGTCGGAGGCATTACAGGTGTCCTCTTTGCTTTTCCCCCATGGACCCCCCCCCCGCACCCCCAGCCCCGCCCCTTCCAGGCCTCCCACACTGTGGTCTGTGCCCATGGGTTTTGCAGATGTGCATGTAAGTCCCCTGCTTCGTCCATCCCTCCCCCTCCCCCTCCCCCACCGATGGCTCTAAGTGGGCTCTACATCCAATGACAAGGGTCCTCGGAGAGGAAGAAGGCGGAGGGAGATTGGAGGGCGACAGAGAGGAGGCTGAGATTGGGGAGATCCAGCCCGAGGCCACGGTCTCCCTGAGCCACCGGAAGCTGGCCGAGGCAGGAGGCGGCTCCCCTAGGTCTCTCGGGGGGAGAGGCAGAGAGAGGAACATCCCCACGCTGCTGGCGGCTTGAGTGTGGACTTGGGGCCGCTGGGTGTGGGAGGACCAGTTCCTGTTGGTGGAAGCCACTCGGGGTCTGAAACGGACTCTGGCAGCCACAGGAGAGCACCGCACACACACAGACATACATGCGCAGAAGCCCACGCCTGCACGTGGACAGGCGCACACGTGTAGCTGGCCTGCCGTGGCAGAGCTGCCCGAGGCCCAGGCCGGGCTGGACAAGGGTGCCTGAGCCATCAGCGGGGGGTGCCTTCCTCGGGGGCCAGCGGGGGCCACCCCGAGCTGGAGAGCAGGTGCCACAGGAAGCGTGCACCGGCCGCGGAGCTGGGTCTCGAGGAGCGAGGCGCTGTGGTGGCTGGGAGGAGGGAGAGGCTATTCCTGCCCCCCGACGGGCGAGAGGAGAGGAGGCCAAAGGCATGCTGGGAGCAGATCCCGGGAGCTGTGACGGGCTGAAGTCTGACCTTCATCCCACGGCTGAACTGGTGGCCTCCTCCCCACCCCCACTTCCAGGACGCACACGACAGATGGTGCCTTAGCCCAATCCACCGGTGCCCCAGTTTCTGTGAACTCCAGTGTGAAAGTGAGAGCGTGCTGAACTACGGGGATGTGTGTTCTGAGAACAGTCAGCTACTCCTTCCCACCAGTCTCCCAGGAGGCTCCGTGTACACTCTGTGCACCTTGTACACATCCTCTCAGCAAATGACACTCCATCTCTCTCTTTCTCTCTGTCTTCCTCCCTCTCTCTCTTTCTCTTTCTCACCTCTTAGAATTGGAGTGAGAGACCATGTTTTCATAGGGAAAGTTGAATCCGCTCCAGTTTTTAAGAATCTGCTGAAACCAGTTTTGCTCAGTGGATAGAGCGTCAGTCTGTGGACTGAAAGGTCCCAGGTTCGATTCTGGTCAAGGGCATGTATCTTGGTTGCGGGCACATCCCCGGTGGGGGAGGGATGTGTGCAGGAGGCGGCTGATCAATGTTTCTTTCTCATCGATGTTTCTAACTCTCTATCCCTCTCCCTTTCTCTCTGTAAATAAAATCAATAAAATATATATATTTTTTAAAAGAATCCATTATTCCACAAACTTGACCGTTTACAAAACACTGCTTCTGAGCAGCCTCGTCTGCAAATGGTTCTGTGGCCTTGTCACCCCTCGCAGACCGGCGTGTAGACCAGTGACCGTCTTAGGTCGTAACCGCCGGAAGGCCAAGCCCCGGGCCCGTTTACCAGCGCTCCCCCGTTGCTCACGGATGCGAACCCCGAGGAGATGGGGGAGGCTTTCTGTATGGGTGAGGCCCCATCAGATTTTGTCTCGAGCAGGATCCTTCCAGTGTCCTTTTGGACTGACATTTCCGGCAGGAAAAATTGGGGATTTGGGGGAATGTTAGGGCTGCCATCGGAAGACAGGTGGCCTCTAGCCCGAACTAGATAAGTCGGGGGAGGAAGTAAGAGTGGGGAATGGGAAGTATTTGGAGGGTGAGATTCCCAGGACTCGTGCCGGAGTGTGGGGCATGAGAAAGAGGGAAGCGTTTGGTCTGTAGTTCCGGGGTTGCCGGCTTGGGTGCTGATGCCCCTGGAGGTAAGAACCCGGGCAGGGAGAGGGGTTGGGGGGTGCATTCGCCCGGCGGCTGTGGGGACCCCTCTACAGTGTCAGCACTTGCAATAGCAGAGGTGCATCTGTGCCTTGTGCTCCTACATCAGCGGTTCTCAACCTGTGGGTCGCGACCCCTTTGGGGGTCCAACGACCCTTTCACAGGGGTCGCCCAAGACCAGCGGAAAATGCAGATATTCACATCACGATGCATCACAGGAGCAACATTTCATGGTTGGGGGTCACCACCCCATGAGGAACTGGATGCAAGGGTCGCGGCCTGAGGAAGGTTGAGAACCACTGTCCTCCGTGTTTAGCACGAGTTGGAAGGGGGTTTAGGGGAGCTGTCTGCCCCAGGTCACCCCTGCACCGCAGGACCCAGGCCTGGGGCCTGGTTTATGCCTCCGCACGTGTTGAGGCAGGGGAGAGAAGGTGGCAGATCGCACACCGGCTCCCTCCAGCTTGTGCATGGAATTGATGCACCCAGCGTCCCTCTAACATTTCATCGTTAGCAGCAGATCCCACGGCCCCACCCAACTCTCCAGAGGGTAGAGATCTGTCAGCTTCCCATAGGGAGTCTCCCCGTGACCCAGTGACGAGGGTGGGGGTGGCGGTGTGGGAAGGCCGCACGTTCCTCTGTGGATACGCTGAACCTGAAGTATTTCAGGGGAATTCAGTTCAGAAGAAGCTGGGAGTCTGGGCTTGCGTCTCGAGAGCGTTCAGGGCCAGAGAAATCGTCTGGAAGGTTCCCATGGAATGGCCCTAAAACACGCCACACGAGGGAGTAACTTGGATCAGTGGGGAATCGAACCTGTTCACACAATGGTAGAACGTCCAGGTTAATAGGTTGTGATTACAAATAAGGCAGCCCAAGACTTTCTTTTTCTAGTAGCTTATTATAGACTTTTTAATGATTTTAAGTAACTGTTGGCATAGAAGTGGGATTAATCACTTAGGCAGAATTTGGCCTTTTCAGACTCCCAAATCGCTGACTTGTGTTTAGTCATGGAAAGGTGCTTTTAGATTTTTTTTTTTAATATATTTTATTGATTGTCCACAGAGAGGAAGGGAGAGGGACAGAAAGTCAGAAACATTGATGAGAGAGACATCGATCAGCCGCCTCCTGCACACCCCACACTGGAGATGTGCCCGCAAGCAAGGTACATACCCCCGACCGGAATTGAATCTGGGACCCCTCAGTCCGCAGGCCAATGCTCCATCCACTGAGCCAAACCGGTCTCGGCAGATTTTCTTATTTTACAAAAAATTGGCAGTAGGATTTCAGCCAATTCTCGGACCCGGCTGGGGAGAAAAAAAACACGGCTCCAAATAGCCATTGCCGTTTGAATGGAAGATCAGTTATAAGTGGAGGGATACGTGGACTGCCAAGTACGTACTCAGAAAATTAGAATACCTTATAAACTGTTCCGACCGGTTGGTTGTGCTCCAGACAGACATACACGGTGAACCTCGCTGTCAACGATGCTCTTCTTACAGCCCCAGGTCCTGGCCAAGGGAGGGAGGGAGGCGGTTAACAGCGCTTTTCCGCGGTGGCCCGTGTGCGTACATACAGAGACACGTCTTTTCTGGTCTCCTTTCTCTTCAGTCCGCAGGCCGGCGCTCTAGCCACAGAGCCACACCGCTCTTGGCAGGCCCTGAGGAGTTAATAGTGGCATCCACGTCCGTGCTCTGAGGGGCCTGGTTCGGGCCGTGCGTTACACGGACACCCCGTTTGTAGGAGAGATGGAGGTGCGGGGAGGGCGTGACGACGTGACATCACGTGAACATGAACGTCCCCGTGGCTTTGGTTCACAACATAAAGTTTTTGTTGTTGCAGTGGGGAACCTTGGATTCTGGAACAACATTGAATAATTGTATTGCGTGCTGAGGAAGTGCTCTGAGAATGGCAGAGGCTGTTTTGGCGTAGCCATGGACTGTGTGTTGGTAATCAACCTTCTCCGTGTTTCGAAAGGAGTAATTACTCCTGTGTTGACGACCTTCGGGATGTCTCCTACACAGCAGGGTCCCCGTCTGTTATGGGCATAAATCTGAAGGCTGTGGTCCCCTGGTGGCAGAGCATCCGGGAGCACGCAGAGCAGTTCTTTGGATGAGCAACGCGCATCTTTACCTCCACGCAGCCTGTCCTGGGATGGCATGGCTTTGCTACTGAAAGGATGATTTGTGAAAGGAATTTCTCTCAGGCGACTGCTGTCTCACGCTTTTTTTCCTAGGAAAATGAGTCCACGTGATTTGATTCTGAGATTATTGCACATGCTAATGAAATGTTTGGCGTTTACTGTAGGGGGGTCTTAAGCTACTTTCAGGAGGCGGCAGTAATCTGTTATGCTGTAGGAAGATGGTGGATTTTGCATTAGAAGATTTCCAGACACACTGAGCCGTCTTTGCACAGTTTAAACTAGGAGTCGTTAGCTTCAGCCATTCGGCTGGAGTGTGTCATCTTTCCTTGGAAGATTTCCGGTTTATATCCAAAGGCAAGAAGTTACTGATTCATGAATTCTAAGTATCACCATGTACACTCATTTCCATGAGACTTTTTAATTTATATCATTCATTTTTCTCTTCTTTTTTTTTCAAATAACCATGTGAATGGTGCTCTGGAAGCCTACATACCTCCATTTGCAGGGCAGGCGCTGATAAGCGTTTCTGGTGGATGGTTTTACACGTACGTCCTTGGCTCTTTTGTATGAATTCTGTTCTATCCCTACAAGATGCTCAGGAAGGCCTCTCTGTGACCATCCCGTGACCTTGGTGTGTGTGTGTGTATGACATGAATGAAAGCTATATACCTTTTTTTTTTTTAATACATTTTATTGACTTTTTACAGAGAGGAAGGGAGAGGGACAGAGAGCTAGAAACATCGATGAGAGAGAGACATCGATCAGCCGCCTCCTGCACACCCCCCACAAGGGATGTGCCCGCCACCAAGGTCCATGCCCTTGACCGGAATTGAACCTGGGACCTTTCAGTCCTCAGGCTGGCGCTCTATCCACTGAGCCAAACCGGTCTTGGCGAAAGCTATGTACCTTTTTTAAAAAATCCCGTAAGTCACCCTTTTTAGGAAGGTGTGTAGACTTCCCACCTGCGTCCCTTAGTCTGCACCGACAGGGATGGCCTTCTGCACGATGAGGAATGAAGAGCGGGCTTGGGAGGGTCCCTTTGCAGATACACATTTTGCAAATAGTTCTCCCCTTCTGTGTGTTAACTTTTCACTTTCTTTTTTAAAAAAATATATATGTTTATTGATTTTTTACAGAGAGGAAGGGAGAGGCGATAGAGAATTAGAAACATCGATGAGAGAAAGACATCGATCAGCCGCCTCCTGTACACTCCCTACTAGGGATGTGCCCGCCACCAAGATACATGCCCTTGACCGGAATCAAACTTGGGACCTTCTAGTCCGCAGGCCGATGCTCTATCCACTGAACCACACCGGTTTCGGCCTTTTCACCTTCTTGATGGTGTCCTTTGGAGCACACACTTGACATGTTTAGGACTTCCAGTTATTCCCGAGTTTCACTTTGTCACTGGCACTTTTGGGGTCACGTAGAAGCAAATCATTGCTCCACTCAGGGTCACAAGGACTTCCTCCTCCGTGTTCTTGTAAGAATCCTTTTGGTGTCAGCTCCCCCCTGCGTGTCTCTGATTGCGTTTGAGTTGCTTTTTCTCCAGGATCCTCCTCCAGGATGGCTTGTCTGTATCTCCCAGGTATCTGCTCTTGAACGTGCTGCTGGCTTTTCAGTCCACATGGAATGACATGAAAAGTTTAAGAGTAAAAAAACCCTCCGTTTTTCACTTGCCTGTTTGGTCCTTGTGTTTGGCCATGGCGGGGGGGGTGCGGGGGTCCCCACTCTCTGACAGACAGTGATTAATGTCATCCCTCTAACCTAGCGCCATTGTGAGCCGAGGATCCCGCATGTCCTCCGTTGCAGGCCCCAAACACAAGTCCGTGTATGCCCGAGACGCTGGCTCTCTGTTAACCTGAACAGTTGCCCTCTGTTCGAGAACAATCTCTTCATTTTCCGGGAACATTTGTTTGGGATCTTTCAGTGAAAGCATCTCTCTTCCCATGGGCCTCTGAGGGGCACAATGGACAAAGCCGCTGGGCGAGGGCAAGCGCCGGAGGCGCGCAGGTGACCGAGAAACCGCCGGTTCCCGGGGCGGCCGGTGCTGGCAACGCCCATGCCCGGCGGACCGGGAGCTTGGGGAACCTCACACACAGCCTCTTCTCAGACTCGCACCCCGTTTCCCCGGAAAGCCACCTGCTATGTGTGTCTGTTAAACCGGGGTGGCCTTCAGTTCTTTACGGGTGGCGTTCCTAACAGGCTCAGTTCCATATGCTGTGGCCCGGCTCCTTCCATAAAGAACGCTTTGAAGCCGATACCTCCTGCAGGACGGTTTTATATGTATTTTAAAAGCTCCAGCGACCCCGGAATTCCCGCATCGTGAACGAAAGGCCCGAGTGGAAGCGGGGCGCTGAACTCAGAGTGTAATTGCTTGCTATTTTTAGGCGTTGTTTTGAACTGCTCAGCTTTCTCAGGCTGCTAGGGACTTTATGTTGTTGCAAGTAGCTTCGTTTTCTCACTGGATGTTGAAAAATGTCAACATTGAGACGTTTCTGCAGGTACGGGAAGAGGAGTTAAGATGATGCTTGCAAAATATAAACATTGAGGACTTCTCTGCAGGTACTGGAAGATGAGTTAAGATGATGCTTGCAAAAACATAAACATTGAGACGTTTCTGCAGGTACTAGAAGATGAGTTAAGATGATGCTTGCAAAAACATAAACATTGAGGACTTCTCTGCAGGTACTGGAAGATGAGTTAAGATGATGCTTGCAAAACTATCAACATTGAGGCTTGTCTGCAGTTGTGATGGAAGGGGTCATGGCCACGACGGGAAGCCATACATGGGTCATCCGCGGTGTTGGCTAGAACAACGGGTCTTCAGTGCCGGTTTTTTACTTTCAAACAATAGATCGGTCGTGATTTCCGGGGAGCAGTTCTGTCATTTAGTTTCGTATTTGGCCGCACGGCCTCTGGACAGTTCAGGGGGGACGGGGGAGTGGGGGGCGGTCTCTTCTGCAGCCACAAGTCGCCGTGCGCACCTGCCCGGAGAACGGAGAGAAGGCGCATTCAGCCGCGCGGGGTGGGACCCGGGCCGCCTGGGCCTGCTGGGAGGCGGCCGTGACCTTTGCGAGGCCAGGGCAGGGTGCACGGGGCAGGAAGTTTGCCGAGCTCCGGAATGCAAGCACAAATATTGGCACATTGTGTCTCCAGAGGCCGGGCACGTCTCTGCGCGCAGGCGGGAGGGCGGGCCCAGGGCCGAGCCTGGCCGGGTGGGTTGGCCGGTGACGGAAGAAGGAAGCCTTTCAGCCTCAGATCTGGGGACAGAGGCGGGAGACAGATGGGCACGGGGGCCACTCCGGGGGCAGGGCCTGAGGGCCAGCTTCTGGTGGGCAAACCGCCGGTGCCCGGGCGAATAGCCGTTCATCGCAGACACACGCAGCCTGTGCGTGCGGACGGCGGGTCGCGCTGTCCCTCTGCTGCCGCTGCCGATTCTCCCAATCCAAAGCCGAGCTTCCGTGGCTGGTGGCTGCGAGGAAGCTCCCCTCCTGTGCTCAGTGGGTCTTCCTGGGAGGGGCCTCTTCAGTGCCCACGGCAGCACAAGCCACACGCTGGCACTGACCCGCCTCCCGGGGAGAATGGTAGGCGAAGGCTGTCCGCGGGCTTTTTAACGTGGAAAAGAGGACTACCCTGTTTCCCCGAAAATAACACAGTGTCTTATGTCTTCTCCCAAAGATGCGCTAGGTCAGCGGTTCTCAACCTGTGGCTCGCGACCCCTTTGGGGGTCGAAGACCCTTTCACAGGGGTCGCCTAAGACCATCGGAAAATGCAGATATTTACATCACGATGCATCACAGGAGCAAAATGTCATGGTTGGGGGTCACCACCCCATGAGGAACTGTATGCAAGGGTCGCGGCCTTAGGAATGTTAAGAACCATTGCGCTAGGTCTTATGTCCAGGGGGTGTCTTATTTCTCCATGAAGAAGAAGATCATACACATGTATTGTTGAACAAAAAAAAAAAAGGAAATGGGTGACCTGTCTACGGGACGGTAGTCGTTGTCATCACCAACCAGCTCACGGATGGGCCGCAGCGCAGCCGGAGCTGTTCAGGCAGAGCGAGGCCTCTTTATGTCAGGAGTCAGACGCCTGACGGTAGCTTCAGGGGCCTTCTATTCCGGGGAGGGAGGCCTGATGTTCGGGGGAGGCCTTAATTTTGGGGGGATGCCTTCTATGACAGCGAGAGGCCAAACGGGAAGGAGGTCTTATTTTCGGGGAAACGGTAGGAATGCCTCCCTCGCCCGGGAAAGGAACGGTGAGTTAAGGTGATGCCTGCAAAGCACCTACCACCGTGCCTGGCTCGCTGGAATGCTGGGTAGTCACTCTGGAGGATTCCATGGCATTTTACATCTATAGCAACACAATCCCCTGTTTCAATGTATTGCTTTCTCTTATATAACAACATTTGTTAAAAAAAAAAAAAAAGAACTTTTATTTTTATTCTATGTCATCATTATTGTGGTTTAATCACCACCATTACAACTACTTTTTAAAAAAACATTATTGCTTAATTAAGTAGGCTTTGTTGGGTATCCTGTAAGCCTACCCACCACATAGAACGTTTCTATAGACAGTGATCCCATTTTCATTATCCCCAATCCTACCTAATCAAGAGGGAATATGCTAATGGACTTCCAGGCCCTCAAAGATGGCGGTGCCTACAGCCCAAGATGGTGGCACCCAGTCTCCTCAGTCCCGCCAGGGCAGCAGGCATGCACAATGGCTGGGCCCCACCCTGCGCACCTACCTCTGGAGTCCCCAGTCCCCTCAGCCCTCCAGCCGCCCAGCGTGGGCCCAAGGCTCAGGTAACCAGGGCCGGCTGAGGCTTGCGCTGCCGGCAGTGGCAGCAGCAGAGGTGTGACGGGGTGTCGCCTTCCCTTAATTGCCGGGTCACCTCCTGCCCCTGAGGGCTCCCGAACTGTGAGAGGGGGCAGGCTGGGCTGAGGGACCCCCACTCCAGTGCATGAATTTTTCATGCACCGGGCCTCTAGTTTCATGATAAATGTTGGAAAGAAAACTTTCGCTTTGTTCTTTACATTTTTATATTTTGAAATAGTTTTAGATTTATACGAATCTAGAAATAGTACAGCAAGTTCTTATATAGCCGTAAGCCATCTTCTCCTAACCACTGTAATGCAGCTACCAAAACGACCACGTTCACACTGGCTCAGTGCTGTTCATTGAACTGTAGACTTCCTGTGGACTTCACCAGTTTCTTCTCTGTTGTCCTTGTTCTTTTCCGAGATTTCATCAGGATCCCTGGACGAAAGTGCTTTCCCTTCAGGACTTGAGAAATGTTCTCCTTCCTGCGCTCCGTGACTTCTGGTGTAAAGTCAACAGCATATCCACCTTTTTTTTTTTCCCCTGTCATTACACTCAGTCTTCTTCCAGGATTGCAGTCTTTGTCTGAGATGCCCGGGCGTGTGATTGGGTGTGTCAGGGCATGGCGTTTTATCAGCTGATCCTGTCTGGTGTTCGACGAGACTTTTGAACCTGTACCCTCATCTCTCCCGGGCGGCCAGCGTGTCAGCTGAGCTTTCTGTAGCTTCTCCAGCCCCACCCCTCCATCTCTTTCCAGTCGCTGTGGACAGGAAGGTCCCACCCTGTGGGTGGGGTCCCAGGGAGCCCCAGGACCTGTTTATTTAAATGTCTCTGTTTTTCTTTCTGTGGGGTCCTTCCTGTTGATGTCCTGATGATGTCTACAAGTTTGCTGATGCTTTCCTCTGTTGTTTCCATTCTGCGGGAGAACCCATCAGTTAATGTTTTCTCAGCCGTTGAGCTTTTCAGTTCTCAAGTTTCCATCTGCTCTTTTTTTATGTTTCCTGGTTTCTGGCAGACTTTTATCTCTCTCTTTTTTTTTAAAATATATTTTTATTGACTTCTTTGGGAAGGGTGAGGGAGAGAAAGATAGAGACATCAATGATGACAGAGAATCATTGATTAGCTGCCTCCTGCACACCCCCCACTGGGGATCGAGCCCACAACCCAGGCAAGTGCCCTTGACCAGAATCGAACCTGCGATCCCCAATCCGCAGGCCGACGATCTATCGACCGAGTCAAACCAGCCAGGGCCTTTTTACCTCTTTGTTTCATGAGTGTTCACTGTTGCGTCTTTCACCGTCGTCCTAACAGCTGCTTTCCAGTCTTTTTCTAATGATTCCAGTGTTGGGGTTGGTGGCCATGGCTTCCCTTACAGGTGGATGTTATTTCTGGGTGCAGGCCACGGAATGGCCAAGCCGAACGTTCTGCTCTGAAACCCGGGGTCTTGTTGAAATTTTAAGCAGGACATGGATGTTTGGCTTTGCCTTGGGTGAGCCGGCGTTCCACGGCCAGGCTCCGGCTACAGGTTTCACCTGCCCCTGTGGTCTGGGTCCCAAGGTCAGCTCCGCCCTCGCAGCCTTTGCAGGGCTGATGGGATCCGACCTCCCTGTGTCCACCCTGGCCGGGGCCATCGGGCCTGGGCCGTGGTCCGCCCTGTAGCTGGGTTCTCAGAGTGCTCGATGGGCTGCTGAAGGCCAAGTGTAGGCTCTTCGAGGAGGTGAGCCCGGGAGTTCTAGACAGCTGTATGGATTGCTCCCCGAGCCCCCTCCCTCTGGCGTCTCTCTGGCATTGTCTTGCTCCTCTGGGCGCCCTTCCATTCCCCTAACCAAAGAGTCAACAGCTC
The DNA here is from genome assembly GCA_011751065.1 of Lasiurus cinereus. Taxonomy (NCBI): domain Eukaryota; kingdom Metazoa; phylum Chordata; class Mammalia; order Chiroptera; family Vespertilionidae; genus Lasiurus; species Lasiurus cinereus. The sequence goes on from JAAGEH010000480.1 coordinate 61,036,413, forward strand.
CTGTATCTCTTCGAGGACTTGATCGACCTTTGACCTGTAATGGGCTTGCTAACCAAAAAGGACAAAGCTTTTTAAGATTTCACATGGCCTCCACTGTGATTTGGTGTTCGCATGATGATATAACGCTGTGATAGGGTGTTTGAAACCAAGTTGTTCGTGTATCATGTTAGTTTTATGTTACTAGATCATCCATGACGGTGCATGATTCCTGGTCTTCTTTGAACACATTAAGCAATATCTGTAGTGTAGGAAGTGGCCAAGTATTTATCTCATTTTTGCTTTTACTGTAGGCTCAGAGCAATTAGATTAAAGAATGTCACCCTAACCCGGCCAGTGGGCTCAGTTACTGAGCGCTGACCCATGTACCAGGAGGTCACGGTTCAATTCCCAGTCAGAGCACAGGCCCGGGTTGCAGGCTGGATCCCCAGTGTAGGTCATGCAGGAGGCAGCCGATTAGTGATTCTCTTGCATCATTGATGTTTCTCTCTCTCCTCCCCTCTCCTCCTTTTTCTTCCCCTCCCTTCCCCTCCTCTCCCCTCTCCGAAATCAATAAAAATATATATATATTTTTTAAAAGAATGTCATCCTACACCAAGAAGGGGTGAGCTGGAAAGCCTGTTCATTGAGAATCAAAGGTCACCTCTGGCTGGATGAGTGCTTTTCATTCAAGAAGTCAAGTGCCCTTTATCAGCAAAGATTAAACTCTTATCAAGAACCCGCTCCGGAAACGCAGCCAGGAGCTGTGCTCTCGGCTTCTCTCACGCACCTGCCCGGCGGGGTCTCCCCGGATCTGAGGGCGCTGCGCGTGAGGCTCGGGTAGCTGGCAGCCGCAGAGGGCAGAGTGGCAGGGGCGGGAGCTACCCTCCAGGGAAGGACTGGTTCGGTTGGGAGCCAGGTTTTAGGTTTGCTTCTTGCGGGCCGATGGCAGGGATTGTGGGAGGTGGTCCCTCCTCTGGGGGAGGAGCCGCATTTCACGGGGAAGGGCTGGACCACACAGAACCCCCAAAGCGATCCGTGTGTCCCTGCTCCAGCCGATCACAACGAAAGCCTCGGCGGATCTGTCTGTCGCCTTCGGGAGGGTGACAGAATTCATCCACCCTGCCCACAAGTTTCCCCCCACTTCCATTCCCGCGCTGTCACACTGTTCCCACGCTTTCCCTCCAGGTGGCTGCTCTGTGTCCCCAGAGATCGCCCCATTCCCAGTGGGATTGTCTATTTTTAAGGGGATGACTTTCTCCTGCTGACATAACCCGGCCCCATTTTTAGAACTCTCTACCGTACGCTCTTCCGCCATATATAGTCATATGTGCACACGCCATCTCACCAAATTACACTCCTTCCTTTTCCGCGTGCTGGTGTGTGCCAGAGCATGGAGGAGACGGAATTCATTCCACTTTCAGCCTCAGAAAACAAAGCTTCCCCGTGTCAGTAAAGGAGGTGGATTTTGGGGAAGGTCTCATTTCTTTTGGTTGGAAGGAAAACGGGGAAATTTTTGTGAGTCATTTTCATCGTCTCCATGAGTTTGGTGCCAGCTTCCTCTCCCAGGTTAGATGCTAAATTTAGACGCAGGGGATCGCTTATCGCCACATGCCTGATTTTAATGTTCTGCCGAGACTGAATGTAATATACGTACTACGGGTCTTTGGAGTAGAACTCGTCGTGTGCCCTGGCGGGTGGTAAGCATGTTCCATGTATCAGCCGTTCCATTCACCCCTCTGACGGCAGCAGTGTCACCCCCAGACCATGGCTGTCTTACATGTCGCTGCTGTCACCATCGGAGAACTGGGCTCTCGGTTTCTGCCTCCAGCTAAGGAAGACGGGAACTCCTGGTTCTCTCTACAGCTCCTTTACTTATTTGTATTTTTTTTTAATATATATATTTTATTGATTTTTTTACAGAGAGGAAAGGAGAGGGATAGAGAGTTAGAAACACCGATGAGAAAGAGACATGGATCAGCTGCCTCTTGCATACCTCTCACTGGGGATGTGTCCGCAACCCAGGTACATGCCCTTGACCGGAATCGAACCTGGGACCCCTCCGTCCACAGGCCGACGCTCTATCCACTGAGCCAAATCGGTTTCGGCTACTTATTTGTATTTTAAATATCTTTTTTATTGATTTCTGAGCGAAGAAGGGAGACAGAGAGAGAAACATCAGTGATGAAAGAGAATCATCATCAGTTGGCTGCTTCCTGCACACCCCCTCCTGGGGGTTGAGCCTGGAACCCCGGCAGGTGACCTGATGGGAAGTAGAATCCCTCTGCCAGCATCCAGCTCCGTGATGTATTAGCAGAGTGGCATTGGGTTAATGATGTCACCATTTTGAGCTTCAGTTTTTCTCATCCGTAAATTTGGGGGAAGGCGTCTAGAGCATTATTGAACATTAAAAATTGCCTAAACCGGCGTCATTCAGTGGATAGAGCATCGGTCTGTGGACTGAAAGGTCCCAAGTTTGATTCCCGTCAAGGGCACGTACCTTGGTTGCGTGCACATCCCCAGTGTGGGGTGTGCAGGAGGCGGCTGATGGATGTTTCTCTCTCATCGATGTTTCTGACTCTCTATTCACTCCCTTCCTCTCTGTAAAAAATCAATAAAATATATTTAAAAAATAATAATACTTAACACATTTTCCTGGACAGTAACCACCACTCCCTAAGTCAGCGGTTCTCAACGTGTGGGTTGCAAACAGCTAGCAGGTCTCCTAAGACCATCAGAAAGCACAGATATTTACATTAAGATTCATAACAGTAGCAAATTATAGTTATGAAGTAGTGACAAAAATAATTTTATGGTTCGGGATCACCACCACATAAGGAACTGTATTAAAGGGTCGCGGCATTAGGAAGGTTGAGAACCACTGCCCTAAGTGGTGGTGGCTATGGTTGTTGGTCAACGATGTGTTTCTTGCAAAACGTACCTTCGCCTCAGTGATTTGCTGTCGGCTTTGCTGCTCTGCAGTCGCCACTGTACGTGTCTTGCCAAAACTGGGAGCTCCCAGAAGCCCTCGGGGACGATGGGGCAATGAGGGTGATGCAGACTCAGGAGGGAACTGATGGAATAAGTGGCAAGCTCTTCAGCTCTTCCGGGAATATCATAACATGGCTGGGTTGATTGAATTGTGAAAGCTCTAAGTGGCATTAAAAGGGGATTTCTGCAGAATCAAGGAGATGGCAGCAATGCAATGCAAGGCCCTAACTCGCGGAGGCATCTGAGGCCTGCCACCGACTCTCAGACTTGCTGGTCCACACGTCTCCTCCGGACGAGGCAGCCCTGGGGCCTTGACTGATGGGCTCTGCGCTTGTGAGGCCAGCTACCTGCCTCCCCTGAATATCCACTGACTTAAAACCTCGGCCACAGAAGGAGCCCTTTATCTTGTCCGGTGGTGGATGTCTTGGTTCTCTCGCGCATGTTAGTCTCTCTCTCTCGCTTCTCCAGCTCCCTTCTTTCTCTGCTCCCGGGAGAGTTTCTGGGACCTGAGCAGAGGACTGAGGCCCATCTTCCCCCCAATATTTACCAATGAACTTGGAAGGCCTGATCCCCTGGAGCAGTGGGACATCACCTCCAAGGAAGGAACATCTTTCTCTAGGGAAGTTTCCACGATGGTCCAGCGGAAGGGTCTCCAAATAAACGTTGTCCCCCACTGATCGTATGGTAAACGGGTTGTGTAAATGCGTGTCCTATCCCTACATGTGGAAAAGGTTCTTCTTTAAAGGAAGGAAGGAAGGAGGGAAGGAAGGAAGGAAGGAAGGAAGGAAGGAAGGAAGGAAGGAAGGA
>JAAGEH010000480.1:61040196-61083781 GCA_011751065.1 Lasiurus cinereus
GGAAGGAAGGAAGGAAGGAAGGAAGGAAGGAAGGAAGGAAGGAAGGAAAGGGAGATACTCAGTTAATGGAATTTAAAAGAGAAATCTGGCCAAAACCGGTTTGGCTCAGTGGATAGAGGGTTGGTCTGTGGACTGAAGGGTCCCAGGTTCGATTCCGGTCAAGGGCACTTACCTTGGTTGCAGGCACATCCCCAGTAGGGAGGCATGCAGGAGGCGGCTGATCGATGTCTCTCTCTCATCAATGTTTCTAACTCTCTATCCCTCTCCCTTCCCCTCTGTAAAAAATAAATCAATAAAATATATTTTAAAAAAAGAAAGAAAAGAGGGAGATGCTCAACAGAATTTAAAAGGGAAATCTGTAGGAAGTCCTAAGTCCGTGGGTAGTGGAATGCGTCAGGGAGGGGAGATAAATGCACGTGTGCCAGCCGGTCGGGGTGGAGATTGTGAAGGGGAGGGGCCCAGTGGCCGCTGGGTTGACACTTCCCTCCATCACCAGCACGAAATCGGGACTGGCACAGAATGTTAGTGCCTTTTTTTCCCCCCTGGGCCTCCCTGTTGTGGTCTTTCTTTAGAACGGCTGTGATGGAGCCTTCGGAAGGCTGGCCCGCGGGGTGGGAGCCGTGCCAAATCACAGCGCCGAACAAGGGCCTGTTCTGTCTCCTCTGCTGGGAAGAGTGCTTAACAAGGGCTATTTGACAACACGCTGGACGAAGAGAAGGTTGTAAGGATAGCTCACACGGGGGGAAGTGGGTAAAACATCCGATGTTGACAAGTTCTGTTTACGTGTACGCTTCGAGCGCCCTGGAGCCCAGGCTTAACGCTTTATTTTTAAAATTTTACTCAAGGCACGTGAACATGTACGGCGGGGGGGGAAATTGACTTTATCTGGTTCCAGATATGTCCCGTACCTTGAGGTCGCTGGTGCTATTTCAGAATCTAATTGTTTGTCCTGTTGGTTTGAAATGTATCAAGTCCTGGTAAGTGACTGATATGGACCAAAGTCACGCATACTGATTTGTCCGCCTTGATTTTGATCTTACCCTAGTATCTTATCCTAGTTTCTAGCCATAAGGAACTGTGATTTCCTTCCTACATAGCAATTAAGCTGATTCATATGTTTATGTATCTATGAATATACTAGTGTATTAAAGGTCAGTGAGATTTCACGTCTGAAGAAAAAATTACTGTCAAATATGTTTATAATAACCTCTGTTTACATTTCAATATCACACGCTGAGTATTTATCTCAAGTTTAACTTATCATAGATTTCAAGATATAGGAAGGTATGTCCCTGGGACAGTCAAATGAAGTTCTCTTCATTATCAGATACCTGTGATCTGGAGTCAGATGTAAGCACCACAAAATGACTTGCGAGTGAAAGTACATACTAGTCTAGTTTCTGACTTTGTCTTCCAGTCAGGCTTCTGACTGACATGTGCTGTAGAGAGAAGACAGGCTGTAGACAACCCCCGATGCCACCTTGTAAAGACCTGCCCTTCCCTGGCCTTGACCTTGTGGGAGAACCGCTGTCTGTCTGAATGCATGGGCGAAGCGCGCTGTGTCAGGCAGCTGTAGGCGGATATTCGTGTGTCCTCTTCGAAGACACACTTCCGTTTTGTCAGCAGTGGAGCTCCTGGAAAACCTACAGTTTTGCCTATTAAATTCCTTCCCTTTCTTTTCCTTCCTTAGGAGTACTAGTAAGTGCAATTCTGAAGAGCAGAACAAATGCCAGAGGCGGGGAGGGAAGGAAGGGAGAGAGATGGGGGGGAGAGAGGCGGAGAAGAGAGAAAGGGGGAGAGAGAAAGAGAGAGACAGAACAATTAAATAGTGTTAAGTTTTCAGTGCTAAAAAGTATATATCATGTAAGCTAATACCGTGCATTTTGCTTTATAACGATCTGGCACTCGTGTGACATTTGTGATTCATGGACTACATTCATCAGGGTTCTCATGTAATCCTCACAACAGTTATGAAAGAGGTGCTGTTCTTTGCCGTCCACTTAGACAAGGGCCCCGAGATTAGGGTGACTTAACTGGGTTTACGCAGCCAGTGCCGGGCCAGGATGCAAATCCGCCCCGAGCCTGCGGAGCCAGCTGCCGGCCGTTCTGTGCTTCCCGGGAAAGGGTGTTCAAGATTGTTGAAGGAAGGAGGGAAGGGAGGGAGGGAGGGAGGGAAGGAGGAAGGAAGGAAGGATTCCTTGCAAAGATGAGAGAGGAGGCAGAGGCAGGCTCTGAGGTGTCTAGCTTGTACAACTTACTGGGGGCTGGGCTTTCAGGGAACGGGAGAAGCTTGAGAAAAACCCCATGGAGACCCGGGGTAGACACCACTGGGGCTGTGTTGGCCTCTGTCTGTGGCCCTCCACTGGCCCTCCCCCTCTCCTCCAGACTTGCCCGGTCTGGTTGCTGTGGCCACATCAGAAAGCGTTTCAGACTCTACCTATCCCTGGAGCATGGAAGACGTCCCGGCAAGGTGCTCATGAGAGCACTCTGCATTTGGAAAACTCTGATCGCAGCCAAATGGGGAGCGAGGTGGTCGGGGTGCCGGATCCAGACAGGGACCCCCTCCAGTATTTCTGCCAGGAGCTATGGGGCCCTGTGTGAGGTGGAGAGCAGAGGGAGTGCAGAGAGGGGGCGGAGCGAGGGGTACTGAGTTAGAATAACAACAGGAGTGCCTAAGGGTCATGGAGTGCTTCCTGGGTCCCAGGTGCCTGATGTCGGTGCAGTGTGTTTACCACCTCATTCCGTCCTCCAACGGCCTGAAGTGAGCGCTGTTGTTAGTGTTACCACCCCCTCCAGAGGAGGGAACTGGGGCTCAGAGGTGGTGAAGGACTCACTGAATGAGGAAGCCAGTCAGCGGCAGTGAACTGAGTCCCCTGTTTCTCAAATCTACACCAAGCATGTCAAACTCAAGGCCACCACGGGCCAACTGAACAAGGTTTAGGTGTTTGTGGCCACAAAAAAACAAAAGCTTCAATTTCCATAGAAACGTAGTTTGTTTCAATAGAGACATGCTGAATACAAAGGGCTGAGATAAATGAGTCATCGTTAACATAAAATAATAGAACATCTTAATAAAAATTAATATCTTTTCTAGAACATTAACTTACCAGACACTGAATAAGTGCACAAATTAGTAAGCGCAATGCCAATAAACCCACTCTTCTTGTTCTCTGCAAGCGAAATATTTCCTGCTGCGCACCCAACAAGTCAGTCCCAGACTAATGACGTGGCCATCGGCTGCTAGAATATTCGCTGCTGGTATTAGTGGGGGGAAATGGTGAACCTGCGCGTTAGGGAAATGAATGCAACACAATTTTAATCATCAGTCATTAGCGAACGTTGCCGTTCGTTATTAATAATGATGTCTAACAGGATGTTGTAAAAATTAAGTTACGAAATTCTTACCAAAACATGCCTTACATGCTGTTATATTGGTTGGGCCGTATGTGGCCCACGAGTTTGACACGCTTGGTCTATACTCAATGAGTACGTTCTAGTGCCTGTGAATCAATAGGCAGCCGTAAACCTTGGTTACAAGTGGGATGTGGGGAGGAGGAAGGAGAGCCATTGACAATGACCACTGGGTTGACTGGGAGGGTGGACCCCCCTACCACCCCCACCAAGTCAGGAGGAGTAGTGGCTCTTGGAGGAAAGGTAAGAAGTCAAGTTCTTTTTTTTTTTTAATTTATTGATTTTTTACAGAGAGGAAGGGAGACGGATAGAGAGTTAGAAACATCGATGAGAGAGAGATTTCAATCAGCTGCCTCTTGCACGCCCCCAACCGGGTAATGTGCCCGTAATGTGCCCGCAACCAAGGTACCTGCCCTTGACCGGAATCGAACCTGGGACCTTTCAGTCCGCAGGCCGATGCTCTATCCACTGAGCCACACCGGTTTGGGCGGAAGTCAAGTTCTTGGGGAGAGTTCAGCTGGTGACGTCAGAAGGCACTGGGTGTGCAGACCTGGCGCTCGGGATAGGCCTCTGCTGGATAATTCCATGGGACTCGCAGGACAGCTGCCATCAGGACGGACGCATGAAGTGGTGAAGCGGAATAGAGCAGCCTCATCCTTCCACCCTGGCCCTCTCCCTAAAGGACTCCAGCCGGAACATTTCTCTCTGCCCTTCCTGTATCTTCCCACAAGTATTTCTAGATAGTTCTCCACAGGGGCACAGGCAGCACAGGTGCCAGGAGAGAGCTTCAGCATAGGTGCGAGTAGAAATAGTCTGGGGGAGCCCCAGGTCACGGGTCCTCTGTGATGACCACCACCCCGCGCACGTCCTGTTCATGCTCAGGAGCCAGTGCGAGGGGGCGCGCTGGCTGTCTTGCCTTCAGCTCTGGATTCCACTCTTTGCCATTTGAGAATCCCAACTTTCCGAAAGACGTGTGGTTTCCTGGAGCTTCTCTGAATGGAGGAGCGAGCGCCCGGGTTTCAGGAGGGCGGTTCAGGGTCAGGAACACAAAATCCAAAGAGCAGAGGGCTCAGCAGGAGCCAGTGCCCAGGACGCAGGGGGGGGGGGGGGGGGGGAGGGTAGAGTCGCACGTTTCCCCCACATCAGCAACCGACTCTTCTTTTCAGAACAAGGACTCCCTCTCTTCCTCCCCCTCCAGTCTCGCACCGAAAAGCACAAAGGAACACAGCAAAGAAGTCTGGAGACCAAAGCATCACTTATAGAGAGTGATCATTCGGAAGCTACTTAAAGCTGTGACAAGGACATCAAATGAACTTTAAAAAGTCCAAGTGAATTTATTGGAAATTACTTCAAACTTGATTCTTAAATATAGAGGAGTGAGTTTTGGCTGCATGCATGTCTCAAATTTATCTGATTACAAGGTTTTAGTTGTCCCCAGAGTCTAAGTGAACTGTGGCCTGCTTGAGATGTTAAAAATAAAGCAGAGTTGCACTCTGACGTGGCTTTTCCACTCCCTTTGGGTGAGGTAACAACTGTTCTCATGTCCTAGCATCTTCAAGTATGAATTGGGTTTGATTGCTTTGAAAGGTCGCCGTGTAAGCACAAAGTTTACCCATAATACTTGCCTCAAGTTCTGTGTCGGCTCTATACTAGAGTAACTGGCTTCCTCCCCATAGTACTCTCTATGGAGGCGTAGGATTCTATCACGGCCCCTTTGATCTCCATCCCTCGGTGTTACACCAGAGAGTTACATCATAAGGCCAAGAGGATTTGGCATATGTAATTAAGGTTCCTAATCAGTTGACTTGAAGATAGGAAGGTCATCTTGGTGAGCCCAGCTTAATCAGACGTATCCTTTCAAATCAAGTGTTCTCTGACCAGTCACAGAAGAGAAGCTCAGAGGTCATCAAGGCGCCGAGACCAGTTTGGCTCAGTGGATAGAGCATCGGCTTGTGGACTGAAAGGTCCCAGGTTTGATTCCAGTTGGGGGCATGTACCTTGCTTGCGGGCACATCTCCACTGTGGGGTGTGCAGGAGGCGGCTGATCGATGTCTCTCTCTCTCATCGATGTTTCTGACTTTCTATCTCTCTCACTTCCTCTCTGTAAAAAAAAAAAAATCAATAAAATATATTTTTAAAAAAATCATCAAGGCATGAGAGGCATTCACCGGGAGACAGGTTTCCACCAGCAAGACAGGCTGGGCCCTGCCCCACCCCACCCCCCGCCCCAGGGCAGCCTTCAGGAGTGGAGAGTCATCTCCCATCAGGAGACAAGGATTACCCTTTACAACTGCAGTGGAATTCTGCCAGCAGCAAGAGTGCGTTTAGAAGAGGACCCCCGAGCTGCAGGAGAACTCAGCCAGCCACACAACTTGACTTCAGCCGGAGCTGAGAACCCCGCCTCGCCAGGCCAGGCCAGGCCAGGCCAGATCTCCTACCTTCATGAAAGCTGCTGACTGGAGGGCAGCTTGCTCTGCAGCAGCAGAACATTACTACGGGGTCTCTCTCCCCATCTCTCTCCGCTGACACAGGTTGTTGGTCTTCAGAGTGGCCGTGTTCGCCTGTCTCAAGCTGACTGTGTTTTCCATCCGTAAAATCACCCTGTTGCACTGAACCGAGGGGACTCCAAGTTCCATTCCCCCTTTCTCTTTTAAAACCCTGAGCCGCAAAAGAAGAAAAAATAAAACCCTGAGCCCAGTCTTATTGGTTCTCTCTCCTGGGGACGCTGGGTGCAGGTTCCACCCTCTTGGGGACGGTGGGGAAAGCCTTGTTTATATTGTCTGTATTTTGAAGTCTGAGAAGTAAGGTGCCTTGTTTATATTGTCTGTATTTTAAAGTCAGAGAAGTAAGGTGCCTTGTTTATATTGTCTATATTTTGAAGTCAGAGAGGTCAGGTGTTGTCCAGCTTTGCCCGAGGGCAGCCCGCCTGAAAGAAACCAGCTCCAGGCGCCATTTGGTGTCTGCATTTTTCTTTTTAATGCTCTTTTGTGTGCGCAGACAATAGCACAACAGCGGTTCTGTGTGTTGGTACTGGACACAGCGTTAGGTTTTCAACATTGGCCTGTCTGTGAGTCTTGGTTTCTTTACTTCCGTATCTTGTTTAATCTGCATTTAAGGCTTTTGGATATCTACTTACTGTGAGAAAATTCTAAAAACTGTCAAATATGTAATTCAGACATTTTCCTTCAGAAGACATCTTTTGGTGTAACTTCTGTATTTGATTTGATTTGCTTGTCACATAATCAAGTTCACGGGAATGACTCTACACCAAATTTGAAACTAAAAATGACCATGAAAATCCTGTTAAGTGTGACCCGTGCACGGTTCAGGTTTTCCTCCGGAAAATGGAGTTGTTGGATTCAGCCTGGCCTTTGCGCCTGGCGAAGATCGCGCCTCTGTTTCATTAGTGGAAGTGAGACGCGCCCTGCAAATCGCTGCGCAGTGGTGGAGCGTTTTCCCTCTGGACAGAAACTGCGTGGTGCACCTGAGCCAGGCTGGTAAGGAGGAAGGAAATCACAGCCATGTTTTCCTGAGCTTTCTGTGTGCATGGTGCTGTCCCGTGTGCTCGTTCTCGGTTTTCCCACCTTGTTACCAGTCCACAGTTAGTGTGTGCGATGCTTGCAAAGGCCGAAACTCAGGACATCAGAGTTTGGGGTAACAAAGTTTTATTGCTTGATGACCACAGACATATCTGGGAGCCAGCAGGATGGGGGAGTGGGGGGTGGGGATGCAGATTGTGCTTGATCCGCTGGGCCTAGTTGGGGTGAGTCTGGTCCTGAGTCTCCTGCAAATCTTTGCAAACAGTGTGTGCTTCCCTTACATGGAGGGAGAGGCATTTTCTGGCACCGGCTGTTTCTGTAAAACGCACGTCGAAAGCGGAGTTCCTCTAACAATTTAGCGTGTCTATACGAGAGACGGGGTCGGGAGCTGTTAGCCTGACAGCCTTGGAGCAAAGCAGGCCTTAGCAGGATGGGTCCGAGAGGCCAAGAGTCTCACCGTCGGTATTACTATCATTTTAGCCGAAACCGGTGTGGCTCAGTGGATAGAGCACCGGCCTGCAGACTGAAAGGTCCCAGGTTCGATTTGGGTCAAGGGTATATCTTGGTTGCGGGCACATCCCCAGTGGGGGACTTGCAGGAGGCGGCTGATTGATGTCTCTCTCTCGTTGATGTTTCTAACTCTCTATCCTTCTCCCTTCCTCTCTGTAAAAAATCAATAAAACATGTTTTTTAAAGAAAATTACTATCATTTTCAAGGTGCAAACACCAAGGCTCAAATAAGTTATCTGCCCCTGGTCACATGGTCCCTAAATAGTCGAAGCACAGTTCAAGCCTCAAACTGGCTCCGAACGCTAGTCTCTGTCTGAGACCCCCTCAGCCTCCCGCCGTCACTGGAAGGCAGACCTGGCCGAGCAGCAGAGTGTGGGTTCCTGACTTCGTGCAGGAGAAATGTCCTCGCCTGAGGCCAGGTGACGGCGAGGGGAGGTGTGTGAAAGCTGGGGACAGAGGAGCAGGGGAGCCGGGGCTGGGCTGCCCTCGCTCCCGGGGAGGCAGAGAACAGGGCCTGGGGGACAGGTTCAGGGGTTCACCTGGAACGTGCTGCCGCTGCCCACTGCTCCCCTGGTTGCAACCCTCGTGAGGTCCTTTAGGCCAGGGTTCGGCAAACTCCTTAGTGAACAGAGCCAAATAGCAACAGGACAACGATGGACATTTCTTTGGAGGCCACGTTTTTTAAACTTAAACTTCTTCCCATGCCACTTCTTCACAATAGACTCGCGCAGGCCGTGGTGTTTGGTGGAAGAGCCACACTCGAGGGGCCAAGGAGCCATGGACCATGGCTTTCGGGTGTCGGAGATGCATGCCTGTCGGGGAAGAAGTGGGAAAGGAAATGGGGGGAGGGGACCGAGTGGGGCCGCCCCAGGGAGAGCTTGAGCTGAGTCCTCTGTCTGGAACAGCGGCCGAGACCCTTGCATACAGCTCCCCATGGGGTGGTGACCCCCAACCATGGAATGTTGCTACTGTGATGCATCGTGATGTCAATATCTGCATTTTCCGAGGGTCTTAGGCGACCCCTGTGAAAGGGTCGTTCGGCCCCCAAAGGGGTCGCGACCCACAGGTTGAGAACCGCTGGTCTGGAGGCTTTATCTCTTTCTGGCAGCGGGAGTCTCAGCACCATGCCCATCCGTTTTCCAGGGGAGCACCTGCAGGCCGGGGCTCTGCACTGATTGGTCAGGCGGGGGCAGGAGGTCGTTAGTCTCGCTCTGGGTCCCCGTGTGGCCCACCTGGTTTGGCTGCTTTTCCGGGCCTGGAGCTGACATACAGCTGAGGCCTCGCTGGGCTCTCTGGGGAGTGACCGTCTGTCCCTGTGTACGTGGCCCGCTTTCAGTTGCCTCAGTTTCCCCGTTCCTCCTGTCCTGGCTTCCTGGCCTGTTACACCACCTAACGGGGGGAATCCTCAGATACTCATCTCCATCCGTGGGAGCCGAGAGCTGGGGGCGGAGGGGCGGGTCCGGGGAATTTGCCTGGCACTGGCCTTGCCGGCTCTGCCCGCTCACCGCCGGGTGGACGATGCCCGCCTGCTTCTGTGGCTCTCAGCTGCCCTTGCTCTCTGCGTGCCCGCATGGCGTGAACATCGCACCCCATGGGGTGAATCCATATCTCACATTAGCCAAGCGGATCATCTTACTTACGCGCTCCGCCCCACACTGGGGGACACAGCAGGTGCATCACACTTCCCGGGAGAGGGGTGTCTGTACCCTCGCTCTTAGGGCATCGCCAAGGAGTGTTTTTCTTAGGTAAACATTTGCCCCTCTCTCACCTGCCGGTGGTCATGTGGTTCCGTGCTATGAGTGCCAGGGATTTACTCTGTTGTGGGTGTGGGTAGACATACGGATACTGCTGGCTCACCTGTTTGTCTAACATTACCCGGCATCGGTTTCGCATCTTTTCAGGACGAGGCACAGGTCAGTGTTTCTGAAATTTCAGATCGAACTTCTGTTTCAGCGAGAGGCTGAGAAAGAGCCCTGTTGTCCGAGGGCTCATTGAAAAGAGGTAACACTATATCCCTAATATCTCTCTCTCACTCTCTCTCAGAGTGCTTTCTCTCGTTTCACTTACTCCCTTTTGCTTAGATTTCACCACTCAGTGCTTTGTCGAAACTAATCTCTGCTCCGCTCTGTTCTTGTTGGGATTTCAGCAGTAAAACCACCAGACATAAACACACCGCAACTTTTTCCCTGGCTGAGAACCCAGGAGTATAGAGCATGCGTCTAAAAGGGCTTTTTTTGGTACATTTGTGGGTGTTCGTTGAGGGCAGTAGGAAATCGATAGAAAATACAGTGGTACCTTGAGATACGAGTGCCCTAACATATGTGATTTTTGAGATACGCGCAATCGAGCTATTTTTGCTTTGAAATACGAGCAACATTTGAGATAGGAGTCATCGCGCGGATCGGCCGTCTGCACACGACCCACCCGTTTACCGCGATGCGAGCGTCTCCTAGTTTCCCACGCCTCAAGGTTACGGAACGAATTAAACTCGTATCTCGAGGTACCACTGTACTTAGTGGGGGAAATGGCCTTTTCTGAATACGTACTCCGCTTTCCTGGAGGCCTTCATGTTGAATGAGGCTTGAGTGTCTAATTTGTACTTAAACATATTTGTGAAGATTCCCCAGTGTGTACCCAAGATTGTGCATCGACAGAGCACTTCTTATACCCCTACTCTGTGCTCAGCATCATCTCCTGGGAACGCAGACAGAGCAGAAAAAGAGATGATATTTGGCCCAAAGAATGGAGGGTTCAGTAGACGAGTCAGAGGGTTCCTTGTCTTCCGTGCACCCAAAGTGTATAGATACTATGGGGCTCCCCATACCTCCTCAGCATATGCGTTCCCACCCGAAACTTCTAATACGTTCCGTCGCTGAAGGACCTGGCAGCAAATACTAGTATTTGGCTTCATGTAAAGTCAGAATGTTTTCTGACATCAAATATCTTTTCTGATTCGGTTGGCTTATTATTATAGAGTCTGCTCCAAAGGATGGAGTTGCTTCCTTTGCATTCCTACCCATTTTCAGGAAGCTGGGAGCTCCTAATTATGCTTACACTAGAATGTCTGTGGGTTCACGGCCAAAGTGAGGTCCTGTTAGAGGCGAGGAGAGTCAGCTACGGGGTCTTCCTTCTTCGTAGGAATGGTCAAAGGGGCGCAGGCTGGGGATGGCCTTCCCTGTCTGTGGGGCTCCCCGTGTGACATCACCGAGGGGCTTCACGCTGGTACCGCATTCTCCTGTCCATGACAGATTCTAGGAAAGTGGTTCTCTCTGTTCCCCGCGATTTAGTTTTTTCTGGCCATTAATATAAAAACATGATTGTTCTCTGTACAGTAGGGATACTTGATATTTCCCCGTTTAGAACCATGCACCTAACTTGGTTTCATAAATAGCTTACAGCCCGAGCTCACAATTATATGTGACTATAACCATCCAGATGTGAGTTAACATGTAACTCTGACCTGTCATTAGGAACACAGAAAGAGTTCTATGAAATGGGCGATAAGATTTTTGAAAATGACTTTTGAGTAATAGTTCAGGTCTTTATGGAGTACATTTTGAGTTAGCAAAAGTCACTCAGCCTCCACAGTTCCAAACCAGTTAGGAAGCGTGCCAGGAATGATCAGAAGCATAATAATGATGAATGCTGTGTCCCGTAAACCATGTGGAATTATTTTAAAGTGAAAACAAACAGACATTAGAGACCAGACATTGTTCCGGTTTTACAGGCTTAAATAGTAAGTGCATGCCGAAACTGGTTTGGCTCAGTGGATAGAGTGTCGTCGGCCTTTGAACTAAAGGGTCCCAGGTTCAATTCCGGTCAAGGGCATGTACCTTGGTTGCGGGCACATCCCAGGAGAGGGTGTGCAGGAGCAGCTGATCAGTGTCTCTCTCATCGATGTTTCTACCTCTCTATCCCTCTCCCTTCCTCTCTGTAAAAAATCAATAAAATATATATTTTTTTAAAATAGTAAGGGCTTCCTTAGCTGGGCACCTTTCCTGAAATGGGTTTTAAGAAAACCAAAACCAAAAGTTATTTTCTGTTTTGAAACTCACGTATATATTTTGGTTAGGTATTTCGGACACTGCAATTCTCACTTTATTCCAGTACTCCTGTATTAATCTAGACGGGAGGTTAGCTTCCCATCACAGAGACCACAGCGGACCAGGAAGTTGTACTCACCATCTACAAAAGCCCCTTGCAACTCAACAATAAAGCCAAATCACCAGTGTTCCCACTGGGCAAAGGACTGGAATAAACACTTTTCCAAAAAGCACTCATGGCTGGTCAGCTCCTAAAAAGATGCTCCACATGCACTTCAAACTCCCAGTGAGGCACACGTCACACCCCTGAGGCTGGCGGTGATGAAAAGGGGGGTAACAAGGCCGGGGGAGGGGGGGAGGAGGCGGAGATTGGAACTTGCATTCATTGCCGGTGGACGTGGCATGGTGCAGCCCATTTGGCAAACAGCCTGGAGTTCTGAAAATGTTAAATTTAGAGTTACCAAGTGACTCAGCAGTTCCAGCCCTCCCGAGACAAACGAAAACATATGTCCACACAAGAACTTGCACATACATGTTCATTTCAGCAGGACTCAGGGATGGCCCACGCTGTACACAGCCCAAATGTTGAGCACCAGAAAGCACGGTCTACCCATCCAGTCAAATATCACTTGGCCATAAGACGGAATGAAGTACTGATTCATGCCACCACACGGGTCAGCCTTGAAACATCATACAAAGTGGAAGAAGACGGACACAGAAGTCACATGTTTTATAACTTCACTAATACAGAATGTCCAGAAGAGAGAAATGTCTAGATTCAGAATCCAGAGAGGTTGCCTCAGCTTGGGGTGAGCGGTAGGAATGACTGTTAATAGCTAAGAGGTTTCTTTGGGGGTGATAGAAATGTCCGATAGTCCAGCCGGTGTGGCTCAGTGTCAGCTCACAGACCCAGGAGGTCACGGTTGGATTCCCGGTCAGGGTGCGTGCCCAGGTTGTGGGCTTGATCCCCAGGAAGGGGCAGGCAGAAGGTAGCAGATACCTGATTCTCTCATCATTCATGTTTCTATTTCTCTCCCTCTCGCTCCCTTCCTCTCTCTGAAATCAATAAAAACATTAAAAAAAAAAGAAAAGAAAGAAAGGGGGGGAAGGAAGGAAAGAAAGGGAAGGAAGGGAGGAAGGGAGGAAGGGAGAAATGTTCTGTAATTAAGTTCTGATGATGATGGCAGAACATTGGGACTCACTGAAACCATTGAATTCTCAACTCAGTAAACTTTCTGGTATATGCAGGATTCTTTTTCTTTTTTTAATATATTTTATTGATTTTTCACAGAGAGGAAGGGAGAGGGATAGAAAGTCAGAAACATCGATGAGAGAGAAACATCGACCAGCTGCCTCCTGCTCGCCCCGCACTGGGGATTGCCTGCAACCAATGTATGTGTCCTTGACCAGAATCGAACCCGGGACCCCCCAGTTTGCAAACCGACGCTCTATCCACTGAGCCAAACCGGTTTTGGCTACTGAAGATTCTTTAAGACCACCTGTTGGATGGTGCATATACTACTTCCACTGTGTCCATTGTCCATGCCCCAGTCACGTCATTGCACCTGATGGCTGCACGTTCTGTCTTCTGGACACCATGCTTCCGCTAATGTCAGGGAGCTCTCGCTGAGGGCGAGGAGTGAGTGGGACACCGGTGGACACCCAGTCGTCTCCCACTTTCCAGCGAAAGGTGAATCGTAACACAAAACCCGCTGGGCGTCACTGCGGTCATAACATTCCAGATGAAAAGCTCCCTGTTCGCCTGAAATGTGAACCTGCCTTTTAAAAAATGGGTTTCTGTGGAAAGAAAGGGCTTGCGAAATAGAATTGATGTTATTTTTTATTGCAACATAAATGCCAAAAATAAAAAAAAAAGGAGGAAAATAACTTCAATTTCACCTGAGAGTTAGGAGCTAACTAGGAGGCATGGCCATGTTGGATGATCATCAGCGGGGGGCTGGCCTGTTTGGGAAAGAGGACAAGAAAAGTCCCGACTCCCACAATTCCCCAGTCTCACTGGAGAAAGAGAATATGTAGGCATAAATGTTACGTAACGGGCCCCAGCCGGTGTGGCTCAGTGGATAGAGCGTTGTCCTGGGGAATGATGGGTCCCAGGTTCGACTCTGGTCAAGGGCACTATCCAGTAAAGATAACTAAAAATACAGGGGTACCTCGAGATACGAGTTTAATTCGTTCCGTAACCTTGAGGCGTGGGAAACGATGAGACGCTCGAGTCGCGGTAAACGGGTGGGTCGTGTGCAGCTGGCCGATCCGCGCGATGACTCCTATCTCAACTGTTGCTCATATTTCAGAGCAGAAATCGCTCGCTCAACGGCTCGTATCTCAAAAACGTCGTATGTTAGGGCACTCATATCTCGAGGTACCACTGTATTTATCAAGTGTGAGAACCACGGTTATGGCCCTCCCCAAACCCCTTAATTTTAAATACGTGCCTGCTTGACCTCCCGCTCCTTTCCATGAAGACGGGCATCCTGGGGAGCTGCCTACTCACACCACGGCTTTTCTCTGGCAGCACAAGCATTTCATAAAATGCCGTCCAGCAGACAGGAGTCCGACCACCAGGCAGGGCCCTCGCCACTGAGCCAGGCTTCGCCAGACTCTCTCCGAGGGCCCTCGCTGCTCAGGGGGCCACGCTGCCCGGTGCCCACCAAGGGGGGATGAGCAGAAATGACACTTTTCCCACTTCCTGGCCTGGCCTGGCCCACGAAGGCTGCCCACAGGCCTCCTGGCTCTCTCCTCGGCCCAGGGCTGGAGGTCGATGCCCAGGACAACCTGGGCACACACTGCCCACAGCTCACTGCCAGCTGCCTGGGTCCCTTAGTGAACCCCAGGGGACAGGCCGCCTGCCGCGCCCGGCCACCCCCAGCTGGGCCGCGAGAGGTACACCCAGGAGTTGCCGTAGCTTCCCACCGGCAGCTGGAACTGAACCCTCTTCTCACTGTTTTAGTGACATTTCGGCCCAGAGACGGAGGGATCCAGTCTAATGCTGTTAATTAGCATCCTCGAGTGTGTTCAATGCAGGAGGCCCTCGCTGTTTTAACATCCCCCAAACAAGAAGTAGTTGCTGGGAGACCAGAACATGGCACTAGAGTAACATTTCTTTGTTCCAGAGAACTACAAACGGCATGGCGAGCAAAGAAAGGTTGTGTTCAATGGACGCAAGACACGGGGGGGGGGGGTGGTTGAGGGCATGCATGGGAGTGGGGTGGGGGTGGGGGCAGTGGGAAGATACATACACATGTAAGACATGAATAAAAAAATATTTTTTAAAAAAGAAAGAAAGGTTATGTAAGGGGAAGGAGGTAAAGGAGGCGAAGAGATGATGTCACAGCAAATGGCTCCAAGACAGTGAAATCACAAAATTAAACTGTTGTCCGCAATGAAGAAGCAGTAACGTGTTCCAAAGGAAGCATTAGCAGGAGAGGAAAGCTCTGGAAGAAACAACTGATTATCAACTAATTAAAAGAGGGGGAAACTGAAGAGTGACCAGGAAGAATAGGCCATAGGAAATCATTAAAGCAAAAGAAATCATTTTAAATTCAGTGCAACTGGAAACAAATAAAATTTCAATGAGGAAAAACAGCCCTCGGGATAAGAAAAGAAATTGCGTTCAACCTAAGGCTTGGGGTGTCATAAGGAAGGAAGAAAGGAAGGGGGGGAGGGAGGGAGGGAAGGAGGAAGGACGGACTGCAGAGAAAGGATCCACAGGCATCCGTCCCCTGCAGGCGCCGAGGACCCTGGGTGATGAGCGCTCCTCGGAACGGGAATGCGGCAAAGAGTGAGTCTGGCAAAGCCTGGCACAGAGGCCGGGGTGCAGTGGAAAGTGTGTCCCAATCCAGGCGGCACATGAGTAATGTGGCCTCTAAGGCTCACTATCATGTTCCCCGGTCTAAATGTGGGTCAGCAGATCCTCCGATGACGGGCACGCATTTCCCATGTTCCTCTACTTCAGGGGGAGAGTCCCTTTCTGGCACTGTCACTCCATGATCTTGAGACACCTCTCTCTCTCTTTCTCTTTCTCTCTCTCTCTCTCTCCCCCCTCCTCTCTGAAGTCAATAAAAATGTATTTAAAAATATACAGTATATGTATATAAAATTAAAAAGTTAGCCTCACTTCTTCATACTCCTAGTCCTGAAAGAAATTTATAAATGTATCATAGACTATAAGCGAAGTTACACAGTCAGTGCATTTTCCATGTGAAAAGTTTTACGCGTTCATTCCAGGAAGACTTTCATGCAGGTGGCCTTTGAGTTGCTCTCTCAAGATGGAGTAGGATAAGCAGAGAGTAAGCGGGGATTGGGAAATAAAGGCTTAGGCAAATGAAAGAAAGCGAGGGAGGGCCCACATAAGGGAGAGAAGCGTGTATGTGGAACCGAGAAGGTGCTTTGGGGGGCTCTGATGGTGTGAGATGGGGACATATGATCCTAGGCCCTTCGGAACTAGGTCAGGGCGCCCTGAAGCGGTGGACAAGGAGTCAAAGTCTCGTTTTGTGTGAATGGGAACCAGTGAAGGCAGATGAGATCACAGGGAAGACTAAGGAGCGGTGCTGTGTTCTTAAAGTTCTGTCGGCAGCGATGTGTGCGCATCAGTTGAAAGAGGGAAGAGCGGGGGTTGAAAACCCAGCCCAGAGGTCAGACCCATGAGAGCGGGGACTTGGTTTACTACTGGTCTCCCTTTTGAGAAGCGTTGGTTGGAGGCGTCTGTGACGCCTGAATGAATGGCAAGGGGCCATCCAGGTAGAAATGGGCAGGAGATAAAGTCTGGACTCGGAGCTCAGAACAGAAGTTAGCAACTTGTGGCAGGGATTTGGGAGTGGTCGGTAACGGATTGAATCCTTGAGAGGCATATGAGATTGTAAAGGAGAGAGAGAGAGGGTAAGCAGACCATCGGTAGAACTTTGATGAACTCCTACAGTTACAGTCAGTGTAAAGGTGGGGGGTTGAGAGAGGGTAACAAGGAGAGATCAGAAGGGGGAATTAGGAGATTGTATTGTCCCAGCAGCCATACATGTAGAGTCTGTGCACGCCCAGGCAATACGTACTGATTTAAACATTTGAGATTGAGTCTTCATTTTTATCTTCATCTGAGGACATGCTTGAGAAAGAGAAAGAGAGAGAGAGAAACATCGATATTCCTGGGAATTGAACCAGCAGCCTTTGGGTGCATAGGACAACACTCAATCAACTACATCACTCTGGCTGGGCTTGATTCTTCTTTTTGAAAGCAGACTTGGATGAATTCATAGAGTTTAGCTCTAGTAGCATTAAAAATGATGTTAACAGCTCTGTGAGACTTAATGTTGATGAGGTCAAGTTCAAACGAAACAAGTAAAGTATATCCCAGAAGCATGCTGGATGTGGAGAAATCTCAGGATGGTGTTACCATCTTTTGGAATTCTATACAGTGGTACCTCGAGATACGAGTGCCCTAACATACGAGATTTTTGAGATACGAGCCGTTGAGCGAGCGATTTTTGCTTTGAAATACAAGCAACAGTTGAGATAGGAGTCATCTCGAGGATCGGCCGGCTGCACACCACCCACCAGTTTACCGCGACTCGAGCATCTCATAGTTTCCCAGGCCTCAAGGTTACGGAACGAATTAAACTCGTATCTCGAGGTACCACTGTATAATAAAAGCCTAATATGCTAAGTGGTCATCTAGTGATGGATTGACCGTTCAGCCAATCAAAGTGTAATATGCTAATGATATGCTAAGGCCACTCAAATGCTCACTACAATGTGCACTGACTTACCAGGGGGCTGATGCTTTGACTAGTTAGCTTGCTGCTAGGGTCCGGCCCATCGGGACTGAGTGAGATGGGCTGGACACACCCTGGAGCCCTCCCGCAGTCCCTCCCCAGCTGGTCAACCTCCCACATCCCTCCCCGATGGGCAGCCCCTGATTGACCTGGGGGCTGGACACAGCCTGGAGCCCTTCTGTGGTTCTTCCCTACTCTGATCATGCGTTGGTGGGATCCCTTGACCCGGCCTGCCCCCTCGCAATCTGGGACCCCTCGGGGGATGTTGGAGAGCTGGTATCGGCCTGATCCCACAGGCCACTCCCCTCAGGAGGGCGCCAGACTCAGGGCTCCGGGCTGGCAAGCGCCCGTGTGGTGGATTGAGCCTCTCCCGATGGGACAGACTGGGCATGAGCCCTGGGCAGGCGCAGTGGAGCCAGGATAAGCGGGAGAGCAGGAAGGAGCTGCAGGCGGCACTGGACTGCAGCTTTCGGCCCCACCCCAACAGGCCATCCTGAGGGACCACCCCTATGCACGAATTTGTGCACCGGGCCTCTGGTTTAACCCCTAATTCTGGTAGACTTAACTGTTGCTGCATCATTGAGCTAAATATATAAGTTTAATAGGTTATATATAGCAGTTATGCAATGGGCTAATTATATCACAAAAAAATTGTTTACTGTGTGAATTCATATGTAGTTTCTCTATGAGCAGCCTACCCTGGGATAGTTTAAGTGATTATATTAAGTCTTATTTCGAGACAATTTTGGTGAAACTTTTTTTTTGCCTAAAGCAGGCACATGGTTCGGTTTTTAAAAGAAATTAAAAGGCACACACTCGAAAATAAGCGTGGTTTCTTACCACTTTACGGCTGCGAAGATCATCCTGAATCCTCTTGGTAGGGTTTACAGCGTCGGCTCGCAGCAGGCTCTCACATTACATTTTCATTTCGATTAACTTGACTGCAGTTGGGCCTCCGCTGCCTCTGCAAGAGCCCACGGTGGGATAAAATTAAAACCGTTTTCATGATGTAACAATTTCGAAGCAGAAAATGACATTTTTCTTTTCCCCCCGAATGGCACCGTGGGTGCTCTTTCTCCCAGGCCTCTTTCCCAGCGCCGCCAGGTGAATTTTCCAAAAGTGGGGATTTGGCCGTTCGGGTATCCAACACCCTCCGGTGGCTCGCCACCGCCTGCCTCTCCTCGAAGACCATCTTGTCCATCCCAGGACTGGCCCTCATGCTTTCCGTTCTGTTACCATGGTTTTTTGTTTTGTTTTGTTTTTTTGTGTTTTTTTTTTATATATATCTTATTGATTTTTTACAGAGAGGAAGGGAGAGGGATAGAAAGTCAGAAATATCGATGATAGAGAGAGACATCCATCAGCCGCCTCCTGCACGCTCCACAGTGGAGATGTGCCTGCAAGCAAGGTACATGCCCCTGACCGGAATCGAACCCGGGACCTTTCAGTCCACAGGCCGACGCTCCATCCACTGAGCCACACCGATCTCGGCTGTTACCATGTTCTTGATCTTCTCTGCTGATGTCCCACCTCCACTCCTGATTTCCTCTTCCTCTGCAGGGCCCTCCGCCTGCCCTCTCTTTCATGAAGTTACAGGGGGAGGCATCTCACCAATGAGAACGTTGATTTCCTGAATGCAGGCCCCGAATCACTATGTTTTACCCCCTCCCTCTCCCCCATTGAATCTTTGTGCATAAAAGAGACCCAGTAAGTGTCTGTGGCTCATCAGATTGTACACATTCAGTGTCTATCCGTCTTTGTCTATTATTACGCTATCTCAGAGCTGTTTTCTTAAAGGCAAGATAAGTCAACAGACGTTTGCTGGGTGAGAGGACAAACTTGTGGATTGCTCTTCTTCCTCCTGGTCCTCTCCCCTGGACCCGCAGCCCCTCTCCCTCCCTAATTAACCAACAACCCAGGTATTCTCGTTGAAGGCACTGGCTCCTGCCTGGGGGACAGGGAGCATCCTAGGGCAGGGGTCTGGTCCTGTTTCCCGAAGTGTGTCCCCAGCGGGGCAACGCCGCTGGGCAGGCTGCCAAGGGACCCGGAGGCAGCCTCCCCTCCCGGGTGCTTGGGTTGTGGGTGGGTGTCAAGGCGACTGGCAGGGCGGTGTGGGGAGAGTGAGGGTGTATGAGGGCAGGAGCGAAAGGTCTGCCACCTACCCTGTTTCCCCGAAAGTAAGACAGTGTCTTCTATTCATGTTTGCTCCCAAAGAGGCGCTAGGTCTTATGTTCAGGGGACGTCTTATTTCTCCATGAAGAAGAAGACGGCACACATTTATTGTTGAGCAATAAAAAAGGAAATGTATGACCTGTCTACGGGACGGTGGTCGTTGTCATCACCAACCAGCTCACGGATGGGCCGCAGCGCAGCCGGAGCTGGTCAGGCAGGGCGAGGTCTCTTTACATCAGGAATCAGACACCTGACGGTAGCTTCGGGGGCCTTCTATTCCGGGGAGGCCTGATGTTCGGGGAGGTCTTATTTTTTGGGGGGAATGCCTTATATGACAGCGAGAGGCAAAACGGGAAGTGGGTCTTATTTTGGGGGGATGTCTGACTTCCGGGGGAAACAGAGTAGCTGTGCAGCTCTGGGCAGGTGTCTCGACTGCTCTGAGGATCCTTCCCTCCCCTGTCAAAGGATGACCTGGCCCACCTCACAGTGTTTCTGAGCAGGATGGCCTGCAGGGAGGGGAATCTCAGCATCCATAAAATCCGTAGCCGATGTTTCCGATCACACCCACATCACAGGGCACAGCGGTGCTCCCCGGTCCCTGGCTCGCCCCGGCATCGTCAGCCCCTGGGAAGCAGGTCCCTTGTCCTGGCTCCTGGGAGAAGGAGGTGCCTGCCCCGGACCACACAGTGCCGGGGGTGGGGAAGGAGATCTGAGGGGGCTCTATTATGAACAGTGCTTCTAGACCTTTCGTTCCTGCCCTCAAATGCTCGAGAGATGACAGGGCCGCTGAGTACCACTGACCTCCTGGATGGTGTCTGTAAGAACCTGGTCTCCCACAATGTGAGGGGCAGGGGCATCGGGTTGGGGAATATGTCCCCACCCTGGGGCCCTCCCCCTCCTGCTCAGGTACCTCCACTTCCAGCCCCCGCCCCCATAAAAGCTTTAACTCTTAGCTTTTTCTGCAACAAAGAGAGCATATTCTTGCAGTAAGACTGTATTAAAAATGATGGCCATGTTAGTTTGGGAACAGATTTGATAGCTCATGGTTGTGATAACCAAGTTGATCGTGACAGCTTTCTCTTTTTTGTCTTCTTTTATTAATTGAAAAATTGCTGCAACTTTTAAGAACATTTGAGGGGTGGATAAATGCTATTTGGAACCGTACGGTTACATCACCAATAATGTTTCATTATTGAAACATGATAACATCGAAAACAAGGCAGGCGGGTGGTTTGCTGTACAAAGGAACTCGCCTTCCCGGCTATTTTTTGGAGCATTGGACATTACTAAGCTGAGTTCGTGGGATCCTTCCTGCGTCTGGAAAACTCACTTTTCCATTCCAGGGAGTGGATTTCTCTTTGGAAAGCGTCTGTCGTTGGTTCAAAGGCTGAAAGGGCCCATCCGCATTATTAAAACGGAAAATAATGTTACATGAATTTCATTGAGGGGGCATATTTAGTAGGAGGCCAAAGAGAACGGGCAAAACATACCGAGTGGCAAAGGAGAAACAGGCTGGCATTTCCGTGGAGTTTTGGCAGAGACAGAGGCTGCTGCTTTCTGTGGATAGCTGTGCCCGTCGTGTGTAAGAGCAGAAGCTTCGGCACCGAGCGGCCCAGCCCGAATCTGCTCTTGTCCGCTGATCCAGCTGTGGCTTCGACCTGTCCCTTTCCCCTGAGCACGGGTTTCTTCTCCGCCGCCAGGAAGGGGTCGCACCTCCCTCATCATCTCTGTATTACATGACATGATATACGCAGAGCATCTAAGTACCACCTAACGTAAGCACTTAATCTTTGTTTTATAATCACCAGGATATCATTATTTAGATAACATGAGGCATTGAAGAGCTCTTTGTAAATAATTTAAAAACATGTTTACGGAATCTTGAATGTCATTATCAACATGGCATGGAGTGCTTTATATATATATAATGTCATTCAAGATTCCATAAACATGTTTTTAAATTATTTACAAAGAGATCTTCAAATGCCTCATTTTATCTAGAGGCCTGTCGCACGAAGATGCGTGCCATAGGCCTTCCTTCCCCTGGCTGTCAGCACCGGTTTTCCTCTGGCGCCCGGGACCCAGGCCTTCGCTCCCATCTTTGCTCCGGCCAGAGCCTTCAGGCTTTTCTGCTCCGGCCAGAGTGCCACTCCTGTAGTTCCCTCCCCATCATCGCAGGAGTCCCGCCCCGCCCAGCCCCTTCACACCTGTGTATGCAAATTAACCTGCCATCTTTATTGGGCTGATCTGCATACTCACTCTTGATTGGCCGGCGGGTGTTGCAGAGGTATGGTCATTTTGCAGATTTTTTGTTTTATGAGTGTAGCTATTTTATTGATTTCAGAGAGGAAGGGAGAGGGATCGATAGAAGCATCCATGATGAGAGAGAATCGCTGATCGGCTGCCTCCTGTACGCCCCACCGTGGGGATCCAACATGCAACCCAGGCGGGCCTCCTGGTTCCTAGGTCGAGTGCTCAACCACTGAGCCACTTGGAATGTGTTTTGTTTTGTTTTTTAATTGCTCATTCTTAAGTGAACGTTTCCTCCTTCCAGGATGATCTGTCAGCATGGGCATCAGGGAAGCTCTAGAGCAGTGGTTCTCAACCTGTGGGTCGCCACCCCTTTGGGGGTCAAACAACCCTTTCACAGGGGTCGCCTAAGACCATCGGAAAACACAGATACGATTCATCACAGTTGCAAAATGACAGTGATGAAGTAGCAACGAAAATAATTTTATGGGTGAGGTCACCACCCCATGAGGAGCTGTCTTAAAGGGCCGCGGCCTTAGGAAGGTGGAGAACCACTGGACTAGAAAATGGCATTTCACTGCGGAGAGCGGAGTGAGTGAGCACCTGCTGATCCCAGGTTTCTTGTGTGGAATTCCGTCTCCAGGAGAAAGCATCGAAGGGCTGCGGGAGAACGACTACCTGCTGATCCACTCGTGCCGCCAGTGGACCACCATCACCGCCCACAGCCTGGAGGAGGGACACTACGTCATCGGGCCCAAGATTGAGATCCCCGTGCACTACGCAGGTAGGACTCCGCGCGTGTGGGCAGGGCGGGACGGCGGGCGCCTGGAATGTGCTCGCGCTGACTTTCTCTCCATGCTGCAAGAAATCGGGCGTTGTCCGTGAACCGAGGGCACGTGACACAGGAGGAGGAGGAGGAGGAGAAGCAGCAGGCACTTTCTCGTGGCTGTTGGATGGGTCATTGGACACAGGCATGTGCTGGCACTGTTTGGAGTGCAGAGACGTCTAGTGGCTTGAATGTACTGACCTCAGGGCAGTTTTTAAAACAGAATTTTGTTACCCTCTATGTGTCCTCTGGTAGACCCAGTTAATTATAGGAAGGATCTTGACTTTCTTGTTGTTGTTGTTTTTCGGCTGTTTGTTTTTTTTTAAAGGTCTGTGGCAGGACCCTTGAGTCGGTTAGCCGTGAATCGTGTGGCCGTAGGCTGCTGTGTCGTTGCTGAGGGCGGCCGCTCACTCCCCCAGGGAGCGTTCTCTTTGGGAAAGGCCCTGCTCTATTTCTTCCCAAGGCCCAGCAGAGCAGCGAGTGGTGGTGTGTGTTCCATAAGAATTTATTGAATGAATGAGTGAGTGAATGAATGAATGAAGTGGCCCCCTTTTGTCTCCCTAGCCGTCTTTAACTGCTGGGATGACCTAGGACACATTCCGCTTCTCAAAAGTCCTTCTTCCTCCAAACAAAACAAAGCAAAATGAAATGTGGAAAAGCATTTCTGCGGCCTGGAGCTTGGTCCTCTGGATTCTGTTTCTGAGCCGGAGGCATCGCCTTTGGGAAAAAGAGGCAGGCACCGGTGTGGGGGGCACTGCTGCCGGGAGGCGGGGACCAGGCCAGGGGGCGGAGGGCGAGCCTGAGGCTCAGGCCGCCAGTCCCTCTGCACCTGGGGCCCCAGCTGCTGAGATCCAGGCTGGTTTTCGTCTCGCAGGCCCCGGCGTGTGGGTCCTGTCTGTGGTGGAAACCCAAAAAGGAAGGCGTCCAATAATGCTTCGTCGACATACTGTTGTGTATGTTTTGCTCTGAGTAGACGGGATTTTAGTTTTTCTCCCAAAGGTGAGTTTCATTCGATCGTTTCCTCAAATCTGTGCAGAGGCTCCAGGTTGCCAGGCCCCCAGAGCTGGTGCCAGTCGGCTTCCCGCTTACCTTCTCTGTCTGAGGCTGCACCTCCCACTCTAGCTGGATCTGGCACCACACTGCTTCCTGCACGCAGGGGATACTTTCCCACTCACACCATTCCCTGGCCGAAATCGCTTCGCCAGAGCCTGCCATTGTGCCAGGGGGTGTGGGTGGTGACACCTACTGTCCGATGGCCTCCTGCTGTGCTCGCTGTGTATTCCCTTCATTGGCGCATGTCTCAGTCTCATACAGTTACTGTTTCCTGCTGTCATCGCTCACCAGTTGGACTGTGCCTTCCTGATGAGACCACTTCCAAAAGGCCCTGGTGGATCCTGTGGCTCTGTACACAAAAGATGTGATTACTTACGGCTCTTGGCGCTCGATCCCGCCATCTCACACTAGACCACCCGTTGGAATCGTCAGGAAAGCTTCAAATGAGCGATGCCCAGGTCCCAGGTCCCAACGGTTCTGGTTTCATTGGCCTTGAGTGTAGGCTGGGCATCGGGATTTTAAAAGCTCCTTCTGTGGTTACATTAGGCAGCCAGGGTCGGGGCTGCTTTTTCTGGAGTGGGCATTCACTCTGTCCAATGCTAAGATTGCCCCGAACACCTGCAAGTGTTTGCAAATGTTTAAAAAATTAACATTCAGCCGAAACCGGTTTGGCTCAGTGGATAGTGCTGTAATTAGAAGAAACCCTTATTCAAGCATATTTACACGTTGTGCTTCATCCCTCTTTTCTTTGAGGAAAACTAATAAATCATTAAAATTTGAGTTTAAGGAAGCAACAAGTCCCACCAGCTTTGTAATCAACCTCGTTGAGCTTCTGGTTCTGCCAGTTGCTCCCCGCATGCCTTGGGGCAAGTGACGAACCGTCTGGCACCCTTGGTTTCCTCATCCGTGAAGTGGGGGGGACTCCAGGGCCGCTCCCCTAGGGGAGTTATGAAGACGAAGAGGGGTCCCGCCAGGAACACACCTGTCAGAGCTGTCACCGAGGACGGGCTGCGGACGGGTTCCTGGAGGAGGTTATGAAGACGCAGCTACAGAATGTTTCCGGAGAGACACCTCTCTCTCTGGCTCCACTCATTACAAGCTAATGACTGTCCTCCTCTTGGACGCCAGCGGGACAGGGATACCCCTCCAGCTGTTCTGGCCCCCAATGATGCGCTAAACTCTTCATTGGGAGGTGGCGGTGGTCTAGAGCAGTGGTTCTCAACCTTCCTAAGGCCGCGACCCTTTCATACAGTTCTTTATGTGGTGGTGACCCCCAACCATGAAATTATTTTTGTCGCTACTTCATCACTGTCATTTGCTACTGTTATGAATCTTCATGTAAATGTCTGTGTTTTCTGATGGTCTTAGGAGACCCTGCGAGCTGTTCGCGACCCACAGGTTGAGAACCGCTGGTCTAGAGTCTTCCCCTGATACCTCTCACCCCGGCTGGCCCATGTTGACCGCCGCTGCTCCGTGTTTGTCTTGCCCTCTTCCTCCGGCCCGCCCCCTCTTTCTCGCTTTCCACACGCACATTTATTCTTCCTGAGTCACCGGGGAGCAGGCAGCCTACACCCCCTCATGCTCCCCTGTGCGTTTCCTAAGAACAAGGGTGCTCTCTTACGTAACCACCGGGCGATGCGCAGGCGGACGTTTCATGCGCTCATCTGCCGTCCGGCGGCACGCCCGTCCTGTCATCCGCCCCCAAATGACCTGGACTGCATTCTTCCTCCAGGTCAGCGCCCAGTGGAGGGCCACTGGCTGCCCCTCTCCCTGTCAGGTCGCTGTGGCGTGACGTGGTTGAGCACACAGGCAGAGGCCAGGCGTGTCCTAGGACACCCCCTCGTGGATTTCCAAGGCTGCTGCTGGTACACCCGGGTTGCGTGTTTGGGTTGGACTGCTGTGTGCGTGAGGGTCTAAGGATAGAGAGCTAGAAACATCGATCAGCCGCCTCCTGCACGCCTCCTACTGGGGATGTGCCTGCAACCAAGGTACACGCCCTTGACTGGAATTGAATCCCATCATCCCTTCTTACATGTGTTAGCTGTCATTCTACTGTTAGGAAGAGCTTTTTCTTCTTTTCCATTTCTATGTTCACGTCTCATTGCCAACATGGCATTAGGGTCTCTTCGTGCACTAGGGCAGCATCTATTCCTGTTTTGGTTTATCCTGATGCTCGAATCGTCCCACCTTTAGCCATGCGGCTGCAAGCTGGCTCTTGCGTCGCTGTGACACGCCCCTTCCTGTTGCTCAGGCAGGTCCCATTTTCTGAGACACGTACAGCCACTGTCCTGTCAGGGCCACCGCACGGTCCTGTTACAGGCAGCACCCCCTAGGCCAGTGGTTCTCAACCTTCCTAAGGCCGCGACCCTTGCATCCAGCTCCTCATGGGGTGGTGACCCCCAACCATGACATTTTGCTACTGTGATGCATCGTGATGTAAATATCTGCATTTTCCGATGGTCTTAGGAGACCCCTGTGAAAGGGTCGTTCGACCCCCAAAGAGGTCGCGACCCACAAGTTGAGAACCGCTGCCCTAGGGGGTCTCTGTAAGTGGGGGTGCCCTGGGAATCGGGCAGAGCCCAGTGGGACAGTCATCCTCAGCTCTGCTCACCCACAGCCGGCAAAGTGGTGAACTCAGCATTTTTATAAAATCGCAGTCCGGAGTGCTTTTCCCACATTCTTTACCAGACATTGTCCTGTGAAGAGACCGTCGTAAAACTGGGAGCAGAGGCCAGGGTGACTTGAAGCTTTTAACCGAATGGCACTCGGGTTGGGCGGTGAGAAGATCGCCTTGGTATTAGCTGGGCTTGGGGCAGGGGAATGAGCCTTTCCTCGTTCTGGCAGAGTAAGTGTTCCGCTTTGGACACCAGGCGTTTTCCTGGCGGAACGCACAGTGGATTCTTAGAGGGAATGTGTCCCGTCAGCATCCCAGAGTTCACGAGCGGGGGAGAGAGTGGGCACGGTGTGGAGAACAGCCACGGCGCCTTCCACCCAGGGTTCATGCAGACGGCATCTCGCGTGAGTTTGAGGTGAACGCCTCGCTTCTCGGTGCTCCCCAAAGGGCAGTGCGCCCTGAGACAGGCACGGTGCAGAAGGCGGGATGTTTTTCTGCATTCTGCGTACTCACTGCTGCTGGGCACTTTACCAGGCAGTTAACCGGCCCTGCGCCCCTCACCCCCTCCAGTGATCCTGATTTATTAAACAACAACAAAACCTATTTTAAACCTCTTTAAACCCGGTGCCGCGGAATTACAGCAAGCGTTGGTGCAATGAAAGGCTTTCCTTCTGCCGTGCGAACGTCGAGTCATCAGAGTCCTCGCGTCTCTGCTGCTCCCGTGCCAGCCAAGCTGCCCACGTGGGTCACCCCTGGAGCTCCTGGCTCGGGTCCCTCCTTCCTGCTGCCCCTTCTCAGTCCTCACAATGGGCCGTTTTCTCCTTTAACATGAACACGATCAGGCCCCCCAAAACCCGGGGATGCCAGCGCTCTGGGGTTGTGTCTGCCTCCGAAGCTCCCCGTTTCCCTCCATGACATGGAGATCTATCTGCCGGGGAAATGTCAGGAGGAGCCTGAGGCCTGGCACACGGTGAGCACGCGGTGAAAGTCACCTCCTTGTGGTGCCCCCTCCTGGGAACGGAAAGGACCAGAAGGGGAGGTGCCGGGGATCCCGGCCCATTGGCGGGAGAAGCCATGGGGTGGGGGCTGAGAGGATGAAGATGTGCCTCAGGGGAGGGGGGAGGGCTGTCCATCGTGAGGAGCAGATTGCCACCTGCACGGCCATGTCCGAGATGAACGCAGCCCCGCTGGGCTTCTGTTTTTAAGTTCCCCTCTCCCTGCAAAGCCGGTGACTCCGGAACAGGCTCCGATGGCCTCCGTCGTGTCTTCCCGCGACATTATCTGCGGAAAGAAATGGCCGTGGCGCACGGCGGGGTGAGGGGCCGCTCCTGAGTCTGCGCGGCCTGGCCCAGCACGCACCTGGGTTTCTGGCTGCAGAGCCTGTTACACACACACACACATGCATGCACACAGACACACATGCATGGAGACATATACAAACACATGCATATACACATGTACACATACATACGCAAACACATGCACACACAAACACATATAAACACATAAGCACATGCATATACACACAAGCACATGCAGTCACACATAAGCACATGCATAAACCCATGTGCAAACACACACACGCGCACGCACACACACACACACACACAGCTGTGCTGTCTCTCGGGCAGAGTTCTCTGATGCGGCATCGAACGTAACCTGGCGTTGTAATTAGCGAACAAAAGGAAATGTCGAAACAGGCTAATTCCACTCCCCCGGCGTGTGCGTGTGATTAGCATGAATCATCCGCCCGCACAGTCGCCCCGCGAGGTGAACCACGCTTGGTGCGCCATGCCTGGTACGTGGGTACCGCGTGCGCGGTAAACAGACATCAACCAACCCGCTCTGGACACGTTCTCAAGGGCAGCAGGTTGCTAAGGAGCCTCGTCCGGCCGGTGCTGCCAGCAGTGAACATCAGATGCCACCTAAGGACCAGGTTTCATCAGGGAACCCTCCCGTCCCCGGAGCAGGAACCAGGATGGACTTGCTGCTTTTCCCTCCGTCTCTAAGACCCGGGACCCCTGCCCTTAGGTCTCCGCCGCCGGTGACCCCGAGCCCCGGCCCCCCTCGCCCATCGGGGTGCTCCTCCGGAGAAAGACAGCGAACCCCGGGCACCTGGCAGGCGCCTCTGAGCTTTCGGCCCGAGGAGAGGGGTTCACACACTCGCACGGGCGTCTGCGGGGAGGTGGCCATCGCCGGCCTCCACCCATTAGAACCGGTGGGTGGGACCCCTGGGCTTGGCCCTGAGAGGGAGTCCAGCCAACGAGGGAGGGAGCATGAGACACGCAAGAGGCACCCCGAGCGTTGCTTGCGGGACACTGACCCGCTGTAGTCGGTGCCGGGCGGTGGCCACGTCCCCCTTCGCGGCCTGTGTCTCCTGAGTCTGGGGCTCAGGTGTGTTCCCTGCAGCCCTGCACACCGGCGCCCCGTGGGCCGGCTCCAGGCAGGCAGCGGCTGCTCACTGGGCGGGGTGTCAGGCCTCCATCCACCCCTTTCCCGCCCCCCCAAGACCCACGGTCCCCGTGCCGAGGCTCCAGCAGAGGCACCGGCCAGCGGATGGAGGGCAGCCTTTCTGGGGGTGGAGGGGGGGTTCCACGTGAACCCGGGGAGCGGGCAGTCCAGGCAGAGGAGCAGCTGGACAGAGGTGGGGGGGGGGCAGTGGGGAGGACTCAAACCGCCCAGCAGCTGGAGGGAAGGGGAGTTGGGAGGCAGGCTGCTCACCGAGCTGGGAGCGACGTGGAGGAGTGGGAGTTCTGGGAGGACCAATGGGAGCTGTAACCGCTGGGCCTGGGGTGGGGGCATCCCTCACCTCATCCTCCTCCGGAGGCCCCCACACCGCCTGAGCCCCCCCGCTGCCCTTCCCTCCGGTGTGCGAGGAGGTGAGGAGGTGCGAGAAGGCGGATGGGGAGTTGCTGAAACCGCCTGAAGAGGCCGCGCCGGAGCGGCGGGGAGGCTGGTGGAGTGAGCGCTGGCATCGGGTGCGAGAAGCAGGAAGCGGGAGCAGATCATCGAGACCCGTTTGGGGGCGGCTGGCCCGGGCGCACTGACCCTCGGTCCCCTTTCACCTTGGAAATGGCCCCTCTCTAGTGAGGGTGCCAAGGTGGGGGTCGTCGGCCAG
This sequence comes from Lasiurus cinereus, assembly GCA_011751065.1. Lineage (NCBI taxonomy): Eukaryota > Metazoa > Chordata > Mammalia > Chiroptera > Vespertilionidae > Lasiurus > Lasiurus cinereus. The sequence continues at coordinate 61,069,516 of JAAGEH010000480.1, forward strand.
GTCCTACTGTCCGTGGGTGGTGACCCTGAGACCCCGAGACTCCGAGATTCACCCCCAGAGCGCTCACCCGGGACCTGGCGTGGCCAGAGCAGGTGTCTCCGGACTGGGGTGTCCCGTCCACAGGGAGTTCACTCCAGGCATTTTGGATGTTTGGGATGTAAGCCTGGGACGCAGGTGGGCCGCCCTAAGTCAGGGGGATGTGAAAAATAACACCCCGCTGTTCCTGGGGCTGCCCGAGCTCTCCGAGGGCTGCTGAGTCACCACGCAGGTAAATCTGGGCCCTGAGAAGGCAGGGCCACGATGCTACGAGGCTGTCATTGGTCTCTCTGTGTTTCCGTCTCCCCACCAGCGGCCTCTCCCTCCGCCCCGCCAGCCCGAGAAGCTCACACATTTCGTTGGGGGGTGCAGGCTGGCCTCTAGGTGTGTCCCCGGTGGGAGCAGCCAGGGAAAGAGCAGTCCTTCCACCTGAACCAGCGCCCCTGTCTGGGTTACCAGCAGCCACCTGTCTCCGTGCGAAGAATAAAGACCTTTCAGCTGAACCACACTTCCCGGTGGGTGTGACCGCACTTCGCCTCCTGCGCACACTCAGCACATTGTTGGCGAGAGAGTGAGTGACCTTTTCTTCTTCATAATGCTATTTATTTCGTTATTTTTTAAATCCTCACCTGAGGACGTGCTTTGAGTGGGGAAGGAGGGGTGGAGAGAGAGAGAGAGAGAGCTGAGAGAGAGAGAGGGAGTCATTGATGTGAGAGAGAAACATTGGTCATTGCCTTCCATACCTACCCCAGCTGGGGATAGAACCCACAACCCAGATATGTGCCCTGACCCACAATTGAACTGACAACCTTTCTGTCCTGAGGCTCCACCAGCGAGGCAGCAAGTGATCAGCCTCTTTTGTGAGGTCGAAGGAAAATCAGACGATGCATTTCTCCTGTTGCAGGAACCATTAAGAAATTAGCTTGTCTAGTGGTTGAACAGTGGAATACAGGAACAGGTATTAAATTGCATGTCATTTACCATTTAGAATTGATCTCAAAGGCACATATTATGCAGAAGTTTTTGTTTTTAGAATCATTGTGTCATTTATTTTTTTTTGCCTTTCATCCTTCACTTTTTTATCTTCCTTCATCATCTTGACATTACATATATTAACATATACTGTATTTTCTGGCGTATAAGATGACTTTTTAAACCAGAAAAATCTTCTCAAAAGTCAAGGGTCGTCTTATACGCCGGGTGTCATCCTATAGGGCGAGTATATCCCAAACTCTGTATTTTAACTGGAAAAGTTGGGGGTCGTCTTATATGCCCAGTCGTCTTATACACCGTAAAAAAAATGGTATATGTATATATTACGGTTAATGCAAAGTTCATTTCTGTGGGAGCTATATTGTTTCACTTGAATCCTAGGAAAGGTCTAGCATGAGGTAACTGGTGATGATCAGTTTGGATTAAATAAGCTAGCGGTAGAATATTATCAAATTACATAGGCACATGCCATCCAGGAGAATATTGCTTGCCGGGGAGGTGAGCGCTAAATCGTCGCTCCGAGAACACACAAACCTGCAAATTCCAGGACGCTGTGTGCTGAGCGCGCAGACACAGAAGAAGAAGGGGACGGTCTGTGATGACAGGACAGCGTGCCAAACGAGCTAACGGTCAGCACAGGAATGTGTGAGCCGTGTGACCTCACGAGGCGACAGCGTGTCACCTTCCCAACCTCTCCTGGAATGTCGTCCCTCGTGTCTTTGAAGACCATGCGTGAAACATCCGATCGCAAACTCACGGCATGAGCACCGGGCTCATGTTCTCCCGCGGAAGCCTGAGCCTTTGACATCTGAGAGCGCAGCCCCGTCTCATCGCGGCTGCTGGGAAGCAGCTGGAACCACATGCCCGGTTCTCAGCTTCGGCCCAAGCTCGCAGCCAGGGTGCTGGCCACATGACATAGTAAGTACAGCGTCCTCCGATAATGAGTGGCTGCATCGTTTCTTCGGGGTGAGGACCAATCTGTTCACTGGCCAGAAAGCCTTACCGGTGGCTTGGTACGGTCTTGAAGACGGATGGACACAGACCATGCAGGCGTCTTCTCATGAATAACAGGGAATCTGGCTGCCTGGAAGGCGGGCGATGGAAAATTACCAGGGCAAAAACCACAAGGACGGCACACAGGGGCCTGCCTCAGTGATGTTCTCACGGAAATATGTGCGCGTGGGCAGCCAGAACAAGCTGGGAGACAGCTGGTCCCTTCTGGCTGCTGCTTCCAGATGCCTTTTGCTCAGGTGGCTTTGCTGGTTTAAAAAAAAAAAAACATATATAGATGTCCTCAAGAACTGAAAATTTTTCTTCTTCTCACCGTTTCTTGTCAGAATCTTGGGAAAATGTGGAGGAAGAAAAAATGTAGATACTTTTTTTTTTTTAAGTTTTTCTGAAACTGGACCAAACCAGAAAAGCAAAGTCTTCTTTATCTTCTACCTGTGGGTCGAATGACCCTTTCACGGGGGTCGCCTATGACCATCGGAAAATGCAGATATTGACATTTAGCAACATTTGTATAGCAACATTTTATGGTTGGGGGTCACCACCCCATGAGGAGCTGTATGCCAGGGTTGCGGCCTTAGGAAGGTTGAGAACCACTGGTGTACACCATTCCCCACTTGTCTCTGTGAGTGAGTTCGTGGAACTCCCTGTTTCTCTCTGTTCCTGGAGAGCTCAGCCAGGGAGACTTAGGCCACGATGGGCCCAGCAGGAAGCGCCTCTTACCCATCATCCCCTTTGGCCGTCCCCCCAAAGAGCCTGCTGCTTGCCAGTGGCCTGCTTTGCGCTTGGAGGTCCACGTCGTCTTGGCTGCTGTCTCCCAGGGTCCCGTTGCCTCCACCCGTGTCTGCCCGGCGGCGGTGGAAGGACATCTCCTCCCCTCCGCACGTATAGCTTAGTTTTCCCCTGGGAACCGTGCACAGCATTTCCTTCTATGAACACACGTCCGTGAAGACAGGGAGAGGTGGGGTTTGCCCCGTTAAGGAAGAGACGGGCTTATCTCCCAGGTTGGCAGAACGGTTTTCGGTGTCTCCTCCAGCCAGGCCCCCTGACTCTGGCGTTGTTCCTTTTCTCGTTGGAAATAAAGGCTCCGATGTTTATCTCCTGCATCCAGCGTGTTTCCTCTGCTGCTAGGAGGATGCAGTAGGAGGGAAACTGGCTTAAGCACCATGAGCTTAAGGCGAGGAGAGAGCCGTCACCCAAATGTGAGGCTGCTTGTGTGTGCGTCCCTCTACAAACAAAAACACGACGTAACAACACACAGTCGTTTTTTTTGTGGTTTTGTGTGTTTTTTTTTCATTAACAGCCCAGGCCACGCTGCCTTCTCTGCAGTCCTGGGGGGATGTCTCCTCTGAGCTACCCCCCTGACCTCTGGCCCCATCTCCTGGTGGAGCCAACCCCAGCCAAGCCCCGTGACCCTGCAGCCCCTGCAGCCGACGGGCCAGCGGAACCAGTATTCCCAGCTTTGTTGACATTGCCTCAGCGCACAAGAGGGCTTTGTGTGCTCCTTGGGGTGGTGCTGAGGCACGGGCAGGTGTGGAGCCCCACAGGGTGGAACTTGCCCTCCGCGGTGACTCACTGGGTGCCACTCTGGGTGTGCATTGTCAGCACCCCTTGGCGGGATGAGGGGGAGGGGGACTTGGCTGCCCTCAGAGGCGCCGCTCCTGGGGCTCTCCTCATCCGATGGCGTGTTTAAACCCCTGGACACGTCCCAAGTGGGTGATGGCGCTCCAGCTTCTAAAACGCCGTCGGATTGGGCGTGTCTGCTCCGTTTCTCAGAAGCCAGACACACATGGGGTTTGTCAAGGGGAAGTGTGGGTCACAGAAAGGTCTCGGGTTTTGGTGTAGGAGAGAGACTATTATCCTCTTGGGCATATGCTTGTGATTGCGATAACTGAGAGTGGTTTCGGGGTGAAGGTATAATTCACGTTATTAGAACATAATCATCTCAGCAATCAGTGTCCTTTGTATCTGGGCATCATTACGTGTGTGTGTGTGTGTGTGTGTGTGTGTGTGTGTGTGTGTGTATTTACATTTACTCCTGCATTGAGCAGCTGCCCTCTGTTGGTCAGTGCACGTCATAGCGACCAGTCTTTCCACCTATCGGTCCACTATTCCGTCGATTTGCATATTATTAGGCTTTCATTATAGCATATACACGCACACAGAGGAATTATGAAAGGGTTGGCTACCAGAAGGCAGTGACATTTCAGCTGATTTAAAAAACAAAACAGCCGAAACCGGTGTGGCTCAGTGGATAGGGCGTCGGTCTGCGGACTGAAGGGTCCCAGGTTCGATTCCGCTCAGGGACATGTACCTTGGTGGTGGGCACATCCCCAGTAGGGGGCATGCAACAGGGAGCTGATCGATGTCTCTCTCTCATCGATGTTTCTAGCTCTCTATCCCTCTCCCTTCATCTCTGTAAAAATCAGTAACATATATTTTTTTAAAATAAATAAATAAATAACAAAACAACCCAGACCAAACCCTGCCTTTAACCCTGTCTCCACACCGAACAGCTCCTCAGCCCATCCTCTCTCTGCTCCTTCTCCTTCGCTATATAACTCATTACAGCCGACTCTCATTGAATAACTTTTTTTTTAATTAAATCTTTATTATTCAGATTATTACATTTGTTTCTCTTTTTTCCCTCCATAGCACCCCTCCACCCAACTCCCACCCTTCCCTCTGCCCTTACCTCCCTCCCATTGACCTCATCCATAGGTGTATGGTTTCTGTCCAGTCTCTCCCTGTACACCCCTCACCCCCTTCCCCCTGAGAATGATCAGTCCACTCCCTTTTTGTGCTCCTGATTCTATTATATTCACCAGTTTATTCTGTTGATCAAATTTTTAATTCACTTGATTTTTAGATTTTCTTGTTGATAGATTCGTATTTGTTGTTCATAAGAGTAACTTCTTGGCACAGCGTTTGCACAGGCCCTGGGTGCACCCTGCTCTCTCCATGATCTCTCTGCCACCTGGGAGACTATGTGCCTTCTCCTCCTTGAAGTCCAGGTCCACGGTGCTCCCAGACACCTCCACGTGCTCCTGGCCCATCCCCCCGCTCTCTCACCCCATGCTCCCCGCCCCCTGGAGCTCCGTGCCGCCAGCGTGGCCTCTGCGGGCCTCCCCTTCCTCCCTGAGCTGGGTCTGCAGGGGTGCCCGCTCCCTCAGGGCAGCCAGCCCTGAGCCGCCTCCGCCCGCCCTTCCACCTGCTCTGCTTCCTGCATCCTGCTGGGTGGCATCGCCACCGGAGCCGAGAGCCAGAGTCTTCCCACCACTTCCTCCCCCACATCCTGCGGCTCCGGGTCCCTCGGAGGCTGTCTCCTCTGCACATCACACGGGTCCCTCTTCACAGCCTGTCCCCGCTGCCCTCCTTCAAACCCTGTGGGCGGCCCCTTAGTTTTGCTCCCTCAGATTCGCTGCCCACCGGGTACCGGTGCGAAGCCATCGGTGTTTTTCACTGAACCACCCTGCACCTCCGCTTCGGACCCTCTCGTGGACCCCCTGGCCAGCCAGCGGGGGTCCGCCTGACACAGCGAGGGGCGCTGTGACCCCGGTCCTGCTGCCCCGGGGGGTGGCCCAGCCCTGCCCCGCCTGTGGCCTGCTCTCCTCACAACAGGCAGGGGTCACCTAGAGGTCAGCCGTCATCCAGGGAGCCTCTCAGGTGCCTCCTGGGGCCTCCTGCACCCCGGTCTGCGCTGTGGCTCGTTTATAATGACCCTCTCCCCAGAAAGGTCACCCAGAGGTCACCCGTCATCCCGGGAGCCTCTCAGGTGCCTCCCGGGCCTCCTGCACCCCTGTCTGCGCTGTGGCTCCTTTATAGTGATCCTCTCCCAGGACATCTTGAGTTCTTTTTTAAAAAAATATGTTTTATTGATTTTTTACAGAGAGGAAGGGAGAGGGACAGAGAGTCAGAAACATCGATGAGAGAGAGACATCGATCAGCTGCCTCCTGCACACCTCGTACTGGGGATGTGCCCACCACCGAGGTGCATGCCGTCGACCGGAATCAAACCCAGGACCTTTCAGTCCGCAGACCGATGCTCTATCCTCTGAGCCACACCGGTCAGAGCAGCGGTTCTCAACCTGTGGGTCGCAACCCCTTTGGGGGTCGAAGGACACTTTCACAGGGGTCGCCTAAGACCATCGGAAAACACAGGTATTTACATTATAATTCATAACAATAGCAAAATTACAGTTATGAGGTATGGCTGGGGGTCACCACCACATGAGGAGCTGTATTAAAGGGTCGCGGCCTTAGGAAGGTGGAGAACTGCTGGGTGAGAGCCATCTTGAGTTCCTGGAGGGCAAGTGCAGATTCTCCTGCGCATCTCGCGTGCCTGTCGGAGGCCCGGCGTGTGTTCAGACGGGGATACGTGACGTGTTGATGCGGTTCGGTGGCGAGGAGGCGTTAGGATCCACAGCGGCTGTAAACGGCAGGCAGTTGGACATAATCTTGGTCTGACCTTGGCCGCTGTTGCTGGCAGCCAGCCTGAGCGATGCGGTGACAGAAGTTGAGGGTGAGCAGTTTAAAGCGGCACACTCCCTATTTAACCTGCCTGGTAGCGCTGCTCGGCCTTGTGGCGAAGACCCAGGGCAAGCTTCCCCTGTTGTGTGCACAAGACAATATTCTTAGCCCCAAACCTAGGAGGACCCAGCGCGGCAATCATGAAAGAGGAGTGACCTCAAAACCAGACCAGGTGCAAGCCCTGCTCAAAGGAGTCAGCTTCCTGCCCATCACTGGGATGTGGGCTGTCCTTCCGTGTTCTGTATCTCTGAGGAAAAGGAAAAGGCTTAGGCTAGCCTTCTACTCACAGTATGACCCTAGCCTTAGACACCTGGTCCACAGCTCTGAGTGTGTAGTGAGGAAAAGGGTACTCCTGCCCAAACCAGCTGGTATGGCTTGTGTGTACACCTCTACCAAGCATGTTCCACCCAAACCAGTTGGTATTGCTTGTGTGTACATCTCTACCAAGCATGTTCTACCCAAACCAGCTGGTATTGCTTGTGTGTACATCTCTACCAAGCATGTTCTATCCAAACCAGCTGGTATGGCTTGTGTGTACATCTCTACCAACCATGTTCTACCCAAACCAGCTGGTATTGCTTGTGTACATATCTACCAAGCATGTTCTACCCAAACCAGCTGGTATGGCTTGTGTGTACATCTCTACCAAGCATGTTCTACCCAAACCAGCTGGTATTGCTTGTGTACATATCTACCAAGCATGTTCTACCCAAACCAGCTGGTATTGCTTGTGTGTACATCTCTACCAAGCATGTTCTACCCAAACCAGCTGATATTGCTTGTGTGTACACATATCTACTAAGCATGTTCTACCCAAACCAGCTGGTATGGCTTGTGTGTACACCTCTACCAAGCATGTTCTCCCGGTCAGGAAGCAGTACCCGATGTCACCCTGAGCATGATGCTCTTCGTTGCGTGGTGTGTTTAAGTGCTGTTTGAAAACAGTCGTTCGGCTTTATTGAAATAGACTGCTGTTGGGGCTTTGCAGGAAGTGAGAGGACTTGCACAGACATTTTATCAGAGAGTGATTACTGGTTTTGCTTTGCGTGGGCTCTGGTTGTTGTTGTTGTTACTGTTGTTGGTTTTGTGTGACTTGAATCCGTTTGAAAAACCTAGAATTCTCGATTGTAAATGAAGAACATGAGCGCTGCCGGATGGCTCGGGAGTGGGGAGGGATTTGGGGAGAGGATGTGGTTCCAGCAGATTCCCAGCCTGCACTTGTCCCTGTAGCCTAACGTCAATCACTCCTCTCCGTTTTAACAGTTCTTCTAGAGAAAGAACTAGTCCAGCCGGTGTGGTTCAGTGGTTGGGCGTCAGCCTATGAACCAGGAGGTCACGGTTTGATTCCCGGTCAGGGCACAGGCCCAGGTTGAGGGCTCAGTCCCCAGTGTGGGGCGTGCAGGAGGCTGCCCATCAGTGGTTCTCTGTTGTCATTGATGTTTCTCTCTCCCTTCCTCTGTGAAATCAATAAAAATGTATTTTTAAAAAATAAAAAGAGCCGAAACCGGTGTGGCTCAGTGGATAGTGGAACCTGCAGACTGAAAGGTCCCAGGTTCGATTCCTGTCAAGGGCACGTGCGCAGGAGGCGGCTGATCAATGTTTCTCTCTCGTTGATGTTTCTAACTATCTATCCCTCTCCCTTCCTCTCTGTAAAAAATCAATATATATGTGCGTTTTTTAAATAAAAAGAATAAGAAGAAGTAGGAGCATTCAGAGTGGGGGTTTTAGATGCAGGGTATGTGGTGTGAAGGGTGTGACCCCGATAGGATGATGATCCGAAATGTCTCGCCCTTGCTCTCACCTCCTGACAGGAAGTGCTCAGCCCGGAGGCCTGGGCTCCACCCCCCGTTTTTTCCAGAGGATTCCAAGGGCTGTCTCCGCCAGGAGGGCTGCCAGCCCCGTTGTGGTATGCAGACCTCCCAGCGAGCTGGAAGCAAACTCTAATTCGAGTCGCCCTTCCCGGCTGCATCGCTGCCAACTGACTCCCAGACTCGGCTGTAGTTCATGCCCTTCGCCCGAGTCTCTCTCCGGCCGTGACGCCCTGGCCACGCGTTCCTGTGAAGTGGGCGGGGGGGGGGGGGGGTTGAAGTCTCCGTGGCTTTGCCAGCGACCGGCGCCTGAGGTCTTCAAAGGGACGGATCCCGGCGAACCAGGATGTTTCTCTCTGACGTACGGTCTCTTCCTGTCAATCAGCGGATGATATATTTTAGCGACTTTCCTTTCCGCCTTCTGGGTGGCCTTGGCCGTGGCTTTGTTTACACGATCATGTATGCAGCCCATGTTTTTGGAGGGCTTCTCCTTCGAGGCCAAGCCCCACTGTACAGATCATGGGAACACAGGGAAATCGGGAGCTTCCTCGCCATTCAATGGAAGGTGGTGAGCAGGACGAGGGAGGGAAACGCGGAGGCTCCAGAACCTTCTAGAGAGGGCCCCTGACTGGACGAGGCGGGAGTTGGTGGAACTCGAAGGTCGCCCAGCGGATGGGAGAGGTGGGGCCGGGGAGAGGTGTGATAGGCAGGGAGAGATGGCGGTGTCTGTCAATGGGATAAAATTGGGCCCAAACCGGTGTGGCTCAGTGGGTAGAGCTTTGGCCTGCAGACTGAAAGGTCCCAGGTTCGATTCCGGTCAAGGGCATATACCTTGGTGGCGGGCACATCCCCAGTGTGAGAAGTGCAGGAGGCAGCTGGTCGATGTCTCTCTCGCTCTCATCGATGTTTCTGACTCTCTATCCCTCTCTCTTCCTCTCTGCGGAAAATCAATAAAATATATATATTTTTTAAAAGTTTAAAAAAATAAATAAATAAAATTATACATTGGGAACTACCAGAGCCAGGGATGAGAAGAAGAGGAAGTGGGGAGACAGCCGTTATAAACGGGAGTCCCATCTGGAGGGCTGAAAGGTCCCAGGTTCGATTCCGGTCGAGGGCACGTACCTTGCTTGTGGGCACATCTCCAGTGGGGGCGTGCAGGAGGTGGCTAATCAATGCCTCTCTCTCTCATCGATGTTTCTGACTTTCTATCTCTCTCCCTTCCTCTCTGTAAAAAATCAATAAAATATATTTAAAACAAACAAACAAACAAAAAACACAAAAGACAGCTGAAACCGGTTTGGCTCAGTGGATAGAGCATCAGACTACGGACTGAAGGGTCCCGGGTTCGATTCCGGTCAAGGGCATGTACCTTGGTTGTGAGCACATCCCCAGTGGGGGGCGTGCAGGAGGTGGCTGATCGATGTCTCTCTCATCGATGTTTCCAACTCTATCCCTCTCCCTTCCTCTCTGTGGAAAATCAATAAAATATTAAAACAAAACAAAACACACAAACGAGAGTGATGGTTCTCAGGTAGCGTGAACCTCTGCAGGAATGCCTCCAATGAGTCCATGTGAAGAGAGGAATTCCTCTCTTAGACACGGGGGGGCCTTCCAGACGAGGGGATCCCCAAGCCCCTTGACACCTATTCCTCAGAGGCAGCCTCCAGGCCTCCTTCCATCCCAGACAGCCCTCCAGATGGGACTCCAAAATGACAGTGATGAAGTAGCCACGGAAATAATTTTCTGGTTGGGGGTCACCACCACATGAGGAGCTGTGTTAAAGGGTCACAGCCTTAGGAAGGTGGAGAACCGCTGCTGTAGAGGGATCTGACGCCCAGTAAATTCTCTGGTGCCGGTGGGAGGGGAAGCTGTCATCTTTGTTGTTGTTGTTGTGCTGGAGGCGTGTAAACAAGTGTCAGTGGGAGTAATCAATACACTGGGTAGTCATTGCAGGGAAAGCGATCAGTTCGGGAGGGTTTTGACTCCTGGATCAAAGGGAAGAGCGCAGAAAAGGCACGGCCTGGCCCCGGGTGGGCAGCTCAGAGGCCCAGCAGCAGAACCTGAATAACCCCTTCCCTTTCCCGCTGGGGGGACGGGTGTCACTCGGTGGGTCCCAGGGACAGCTCTCGGGGCAGGTTTGAAATCAGGGTTTAGAAGGCAAACAGGGAGGTTGGTGCGTGTTTGAGAACCCCGCTCCCGGCCTGTGATGATCAGGGAGGGCCCCTTTTCTCCAGGAAAAGCATCCCTCCCAAAAAGAAAAGGACTTTGACTTGAGAACATGTGGAGTAAAGTGGATCGTGCATACACCATACAGTATGTGCCTGATATTACGTGATTTCACACTTACGCTCACTAACCATCATAAGTCAGTTGCGGAGTCCGTGGCTTTTCTGGAAAGAGGAAAACATGGCTCACCTGACCGGCCTGGCGGTGATTCACTCGTTTCCCCTTTTGCTCCTGAAAACAGCGGGGGAAGCCAGATGCCTGGGCGCCTGAGTCCCGCGTGGGGGGCGGCACCCCTCCCAGCGCCAGGTCTCCGGGCCGGGATGCCCCGGGCAGGCAGGCCGTGGGGCGTGGGGGTGGGTGGAGGGGCGTTGCTCATGGCAACGCCGAACACTGCCGAGACGTGCACTTTCCAAAATAAGCCTCTGGATCCCGAGCGGCGTGGAATTTTCCATGTCCGGTGCTCGGTGAACGCCGGGCCTTGGCCGTTTCAGTCCGGTGGACCTCTCGCCTTCTGGCCACTTCTGTGTGCTTACAGATCCTCTAGTTCTTCTGTACACTGTCTTTTTTTTTTCTTTTTTTTTCTTTTTTAACCTGTTAACACACTCGGCTTCGGCCTTTCTGTGAATTTAAAAGAAGCTTAAGGATGGCAAGATCCTAGAATAAAAAGTCATTCATTTCTCCCATACTGTATTTGTAAGGATCAGGATAAAACTATAATTTTTTAGTGCCATTATTTAAAAAGACAAAAATGAAATAAGAGCCCTGACCGATTTGGCTCAGTGGATGGAGCATCTGGCTGTGGACTGAAGGGTTCCAGGTTCGATTCCGGGCAAGGGCACAAACCTTGGTTGCAGGCACATCCTCAGTTGGAGGGTGTGCAGGAGGCAGCTGGTGGATGTTTCTCTCTCATGGATGTTTCTGTCTATCTCTCTCCCTTCCTCTATAAAAATCAATAAAATATATTTAAAAAATTATTAGAGCTCTGGCTGGTTTGGCTCAGTGGATAGAGCATAGGACTACAGACTGAAGGGTCCCTGGTTCGATTCCGGTCAAGGGCATGTACCTTGGTTGCGGGCACATCCCCTGTGGGGGTGGTGTGCAGGAGGCAGCTGATAGATGTCTCTCTCTCTCATCGATGTTTCTGTCTATCCCTCTCCCTTCCCCTCTGTAAAAAATCAATAAAATATATATATTTTTTTTTAAAAAGGAACGAATCACACCAAAAACAAAAACAAAAAAGAAATAAGAAACGGCTAACACGTCTGCATGCTCGTTGTTGCCTTTCCCCAGCTGTTGTCTGGGACGGGAGCATGGAGTGTAAACCTGAGCAGAATGCTAGTCATTTTCTCGGCTTTTCCTCTCTGCTGATTCCTTAAAGAGGTTCCTGACCCGCTATCATAGACAGAAATCCAGGTGACACAGCCCTGACCTACAACTGGGCCCGATCTGAACCGTGTCTGTGCCAGAGGCACACGCTGAGAGACTGTCATTTCCCTGAACCTCAGTTCCAGGAAGCACTGTTTTGTTCTTCGTCATCAGCTTCTTGTCTTGAGAGGTTGTGTGTGTGTGTGTGTGTGTGTGTGTGTGTGTGTGTGTGTGTGTTTAAGGGATTAAACAGATTTGTCAGCTGTGTGACTGCCGGATTGTTTTGGGGACAGCTTAGTACGTCACCATTGGACATGAGCTCCTTCCTGTCGTAATGACCCTGGGACTGTTTTTTCTTAAAAGTTTCCCACCATCTCTGGCTCCCACTCTTTAGTCTGTGAGTGGCCTAGGAAGGCAGTTGTGTTCCCGGAATTGACTGGGACAGAGGCCATTGACGCAGTGATCTCGGCGGCTTTCCCTGTCACTGGTCTGCCGGGGACGTACGGCTCTCACAAATCACGTAAGTGCAGGCAGTGAGGCCCTGGAGGGAGGTCAGAGGACCAGCATTCTGCCGAAACCGGTTTGGCTCAGTGGATAGAGCGGCGGCCTGCGGACTGAAAGGTCCCAGGTCCCATTCCACTCAAGGGCATGTACCTTGGTGGCGGGCACATCCCCAGTAGGGGGCTTGCAGGAGGCAGCTGATGGATGTTTCTTTCTCATCGATGTTTCTAACTCTCTATCCATCTCTCTTCCTCTCTGTAAAAAAATCAATAAAATGTATTTAAAAAGGAAAAGAAGAAGATGAAGACCAACCTTCTGAATTCCACCTGCTGTTGGCTGTGTGGCCTCAGGCAAACCGCTGAACCTCCCTGGACCCAGCCCAGCCAGGGAGCTCGGGGAGGGGGTTCAGGCCTCGCTGAGGTCTCTTGTGGCCATTTGTGGGGTGAGCCGCATGTCAGTCCTGCTTTTGGGGACAAGGTGGAGAGAGAACGATAGCTGGTTTCTGTCCTGGCTGCCATGGGCTGTTCCCGTTCTACATTTGCCTCGTAGATAGCAAAGCTACAAGTTGTCACTGGAGGCGGTGCTGGAGGCGGTGGCAGTTCATTTTGATGACAAGTGCAGTTCTTCCGGCGGGGGCTCTCTCTCCTTGGTCTTCTCATTCGTTCTGTCATGTAGCAAATGTCGATTGACCTGTGTGCTGGGTACCGGGCATCCTGTTAGGTGCTGAGACAGAATATCTTATAGAATACAATGATGTTGACATTGGCAACTCTGTGTATTTTAGTTGTGTGTTTTTTTCAGACTTTAAAACTAAGCCACTAATATTCAGACGTGCACGCAGAATCCATGAAAGGGGCATAACCCTCCCTAACTTGGTCTTGCTTCTATTGTTGAATAACATCCTCCCCACGAATAGGAATTTCAACATGGGAGACACAGAACACAGACGTGGAGCAGAAGAGGCACATACTCTGGTACTCTCCCATGTCCCTCACACCTCCTAGCGCTGGTGCATTTGTCAGGTCAGCGGTTCTCAACCTGTGGGTCGCGACCCCTTTGGGGGTCGAACGACCCTTTCACAGGGGTCGCCTAAGACTATCTGAAAACACCTATTTCCCATGGTCTTAGGAACCAACACACCGCTCCTCGGTGTCGCAAAGTGTAGCAATGTAGTTTACTGTTGTCATATGACAACTGTTACCCATGCTACACCACAATTCAAGACAACATTTCATTTATTTGTAATTAGAAATATTTTACAATATATAATTACATATTGTTTTTGTGATTAATCAGTATGCTTTAGTTATGTTCAATTTGTAACAATGAAAATACATCCTGCCTATCAGATATTTACATTACAGTTCATGACAGTAGCAAGATGACAGTGATGAAGTAGCAACGGAAATAATGTTATGGTTGGGGGTCACCACCCCATGAGGAGCTGTCTTAAAGGGTCACAGCCTGAGGAAGGTTGAGAACCACTGGTTTAGATGATCAGGATGATTCACGGGTCACCGGTGGCTCCTTCGGCCTCATTAACGATTCCTCTGTTCCCAACATAGACCATAGAGGACAGTCTTTATTTGCCATCATTCATCTCTAAGCAGTCCGTCTTTACTAATAAAAGGGTAATAATGCTAATTAGACCGCATCAACCAGACATCTTCTGGATGTCCGACTTCCTTCTGGACAAAGTTACGGTGGCGGGGGCCGAGGCAGTGGTGGTTAGGGGCAATCAGGCCGGCAGGAGGGTAAGCAGTTAGGGGCGACCAGACCTGGCAGGGGAGCAAGCA
>JAAGEH010000480.1:61083791-61127738 GCA_011751065.1 Lasiurus cinereus
GGAGGGTAAGCAGTTAGGGGCGACCAGACCTGGCAGGGGAGCAAGCAGCTAGGAATGAGATCAGGCTGGCAAGGGGGAGCAAGCAGTTAGGGGCATGATCAGGCAAGCAGGCAGAGGCAGTTAGGGGTGATTAGGCAGGCAGGCAGTGTGGTTAGGGGTGATCAGGCAGACAGGCAGGCAGGCGAGCAGTTAGGAGCCAGAGGTCGTCCTGGATTGTGAGAGGGATGTCTGACTGCCGGTTTAAGCCCGATCCTGCAGGAATCCCGAATTGGAGAGGGCACCGGCTGGCTGAAGGCTCCTCTCCCCCACCCCCACTCCCCATGCATGAATTTCCTGCACCGGGCCTGTAGTTTATTAATAAGAGATTGTGTCATCTTTCTAAGGGCCAACCTCTGTTTTCCCCTCCCCCACTTCTTCCCTTCACCGTTCAGCTGTTCCCTCTCCTTCCCACCCACCCTCCCTCTAAAAGTCCTGAGTCATGATGATGCCGGTGCCACTGGCCCGTATCTTTGCCGTCACGGATGGAACGGCATCGAGTCACTTCCCAGTGAGCAGGCACCCCAGCACCCACTGGGCAACAGCGGGGTGATGTTCATGCCGTCGAGCTGATGGAATAGCCATTTCTCCTCCCTTCACTTTCTCCGCCTTCACCTGTGGGTCGGTTTTATGGAAACTCAGAAAGGCTCTGAGGGAGAGGCGGGTGTCCTCAAAGCAAGCCAGTCTGTGCACTGTGCAAGCCGCTGGAGAACTTATCGGAGTGTGTGACACATTCTCATAAGTCGGCGAGTCCGGCCAAGGTCACCGGAGCTGGCCAGGCGCGAATGAAATCGCTACTCTGTAAACAGATAGGAGGGGGCACGCAAAGGCCAGCCAGGAGTGGGGGAGCCGTCACAGGGACGTAAAAGCAGCGCTCGGGACTCCTCCTACCCGACACTGCCATCGCCCTCACCCGACACTGCCATCGCTCCCACACGGGGGAAATGCCCAGCACACAGTAGGCCTTCAAAAGGTTTTGGTTGGAAAAAAAAAAAACACAAAATGCTTCTGACTTCCTTAGCAGCTGATTAGAACTTTTCTGCACATTTCTCTTTGCAGGGACATGTGAAAATGTTAACATGAATGGAATAAAAGTCCATGAAAAAAGTACGTTCATCTAGGTTCTCATTCTGCATAGAAAAATCCGTCTGTGGTTTCCTTAGTAACGCTGACTCTTAAAAACTCAAGTGTTCTGCCCAAAGCAGCCGATGACCTGATTGGAAAGACTCTTGCTTCCTCAGAAACAGCTGACTCTTAAAAACTCAGTATTCGCCGGAACCGGTGTGGCTCAGTGGATAGAGAGCATTGGTCTGTGGACTGAAAGGTCCCAGGTTCGATTCCGGTCAAGGGCATGTACCTTGGTGGCGGGCACATCTCCAGGTAGGGAGCGTGCAAAAGGCAGCTGATTGATGTCTCTCTCTCATCGATGTTTCTAACTCTCTATTCTTCTCGCTTCCTCTCTGTAAAAAATCAATAAAATATATTTAAAACAAAACAAAACAAAACAACAACTCAGTATTCTGTCCAAAGCAACAGATGACCTGATTGGAAAAACTATTGTTTCCTTACAAACAGCTGACTCTTAAAAACTCAGTATTTGGCCCGAAGCCACAGATGACCGGAGAGTTATAGTTGAAAGATTTGGGGTGAGTTGGTCTCTTGTCAGTAAAAAGCACTCATTGAGCTCTTTCATCCTGTTGTTTATGCGCTAAGCACCTGCGTGGTCTCAGTTTTTACCACTTCATACAAACAGCTCCAGGAGGGAGGGAACTGGGAACTCCGGCCCCTGCTGGGGGCCTGCCTCTCCTGTAGACCCCAGACTCCCTTGGAATTCTGGGATTCCCTCCCTCCCACCCCATACGTCCAGCCCTTTCTCTGGTGAAGATGCTGGCCTTCCTTCGTGGTCACAGCTGTTGGCACGCCTGGTCCTTTACATCCGATCCCGGGGAGAGAGAGGGTCGGTCCACCGACAGGAGGAGGAGGAGGCCAGCTTTGGTTCACGTCGGTTCTCACTGACCTTCCCCTGGACGCCGGCCCCCAGTCTGTCTGTTCCACTTCCCTTCCTCCCCCCGCCCTCTCCCACCTCCCTGTTCACCTTGTCATCCCCAGGCCTCAGGTCTGCGCCTCCTCTCCTGAGGCAGTGGCTCGCTTACAGGCCATCCCCAGCCCTGCTGTATGGAGCTCACCTCCCTCCCACCCCCAAATCCCTCAGCAGTGACCGGCCGTGAGGACCGGATTCCCGCTCACAGCCTGGAGGGATCCCGCCCCCCCACGGAGGGTGGGCCTGGGACGCCTTCTCTGAGTAACCTGTGGGACTGGGCCCTCCGTGGTAGTATCATCCAATCTAGTAAAAGAGTGATATGCAAATTGACTGTACCTCCGCTACGCCCACCAGCCAATCAGAGCAAGTATGCAAATTAGCCCAACCAAGATGGCTACGGCCACACAGAGAGCAGGAGGGAGGCTTGGGTTGCCCCTGGCGATGGAGGAAGCCAAGCTTTCCAGACACCCATTGCTTAAGGCAACAAAATTTCAGTGGCTGTGGGAGCAGAAGGCTTGGCTTCCCTCCAAGGTTTCAACTGTAGAAGATAAATCCCAGATACCAGGGCCTCCGCTTGCGTTGCTGAGGGTGTGTGGCTGGCCTGCAAACCATCACAGACCCCTTGCCCAGGCTGACACACGTCCCAAGGGAACCCCCACCCTGATCCAGGACACCCTTCAGGGCAAACCTGCCGGCCCCCACCCATGCACCAGGCCTCTATCCTATCTAATAAAAGAGGAATATGCAGGTTGACCATCACTCCAACACATAAGATGACTGCCCTCATGTGGTCAAAAGATCCTGCCCCCATGTGGACACAAGATGGCCACCACAAGATGGTCAGCAGGGGAGGGCAGTTGGCAGGGACCAGGCCTGCAAGGGAGGGCAGTTGGGGATGATCAAGCCTGCAGGGGAGGGCAGTTAGGGGTGACCAGGCCAGCAGAGGAGGGGAGTTGGGAGTGACTGGGCCTGCAGGGAAGGGGAGTTGGGAGCGAGGGGGGGACCCAGGCTTGCAGGGGAGTGGTTAGGCGTCCATCAGGCTGGCAGGGGAGTGGTTAGGGGGTGATCAGGCTGGCAGGCAGAAGCGGTTAGGGGCAATCAGGCAGGCAGGCAGGCGCGCAGTTGGAAGCCAGCAGTGCTGGATTGTGAGAGGGATGTCCGACTGCCCATTTAGGCCCCATCCTACCTACCTGGATCGGGCCTAAACGGGCAGTCAGACATCCCTCCAGTCCAGGGCTCCCAGATTGGAGAGGGCGCAGGCTGGGCTGAGGGGCTCCCCCCACCACCACCCCCATCAAGGGCAGGAATGTTAGTGTTTTTAATAAGGTTTTGTGCGCTCACCTGGCAACCTAACGCCTCCTGTACTCTCGCTTCCTGGGGAAAACGGGACCGTTCAGAAGCCATGACGAAGGGCGAGCTGTTCGAACCCCGGGCCTGGCCCCGAGGGCTGCCTGCTCTCCGGGGAGGCCTGGCTGGCCACTCGCTGCTCAGAACGGCTGCGGGCGCAGAAGGAGCGGGCGGCGGCTGTTTCTGTCTTACCGATGTTCGCTCTCAAGCCCTTTCTCCGTCCTTTCCCGCTATTTCCCCCGTGAATCAGGCATCTCATGCAGAAGGCTTTCACACAGAAAAGCACGTCCTGCGGATACATGTTAATGCCGCACATCTGCATGCCGGCAGCTGCGCCCCCACGTCCGTCCGGCAGGGAAACCAATGTTTTAATCCGTCCTTCTCAGAGAATGTCCTGAGAATGTTCACGCAGGGCAGCCGATCGGAGGGAAACTGTGGCTTCCCATCCCAGCAAGCCAACTTGTGTGGGAGCGGTGTTTTTTTTTTAAATACATTTTATTGATTTTTTTTTTTTATAGAGAGGAAGGGAGAGAGATAGAGAGTCAGAAACATCGATGAGAAAGAGACCGTTATCAGCCGCCTCCTGCATGACCCCTGCAAAGGATGTGCCCGCCACCAAGGCACATGCCTTTGACCGGAATCGAACCCGGAACCTTCCAGTCCGCCGGCCGAGGCTCTATCCACTGAGCCACACTGGTTTTGGCGGGAGTGATGGTTTTTTTGTTCAAGGAAGAAGCCTGGAAGAAAAAAAAAAGCGACCAAGACCGGTTTGGTTCAGTGGATAGAGCCTCGGTCTGTGGACTGAAAGGTACCAGGTTCGATTCCGGTCAAGGGCATGTACCTTGGTTGCGGGCACATCCCCAGTAGGGGGCGTGCAGGAGGCAGCTGATCGATGTCTCTCTCTCATCGATGTTTCTGACTTTCTATCCCTCTCCCTTCCTCTCTGTGAAAAATCAATAAAATATATTTAAAAATAAAAAAACAGAGGTGTTGCATTAGCAGCGCTGACACAGTGGCTCTTCAGGATGTTCCTGGCATAGTTATTCCCCGGGTTCCCAGGACGTGGGATGAATGCTTCCGGTCGACCTCGAACCCGCCCGTCTCCACGCTTCTCTTGCTTCAGCTCCGCCAAGCGAAGTCGGGGTTCAGGAACCTGGCTGAATTGCGTGACCCCTGTGTCACGCAGGTCCCACACTTTGAAGCCTTTCACGGAGAAGGTCTGGTCCTCGATTGACGTGTTATTTATATCTGGGTGACGTCGGGGCCAGGCACGGTCGCTGGCGGTGTCCGGCGTGCGTCCATGGCTGTACCCAGGTCTTCTCTCCGAGGAAATGTGAGTCAGATGCCTGAGTAACCGACCTAAAAATAGCCTCCCAAACCACGGAAGGGCCACGGAAGGGGGTCTGCGACGGCGGGCGGTTTAAAAGGAGGTGTGACTTTTAAAGGGCGTGTCCGAGGGCGCCGGCGTGCTCCTCTCTGGCTTACTGCGGTGGACGGGAAGTCCTCCCTGCGTGAAAGAGCATTACCGAGCACTCCCGACTCTGCTCAGTGATGTCAGCAAACACAACGGGCCGAAACCGGGGTGGCTCAGTGGATAGTGCGTCGGCCTGCGGACTGAAGGGTCCCGGGTTCGATTCTGATCAAGGACACGTGCCTTGGTGGCAGGCACATCCCCAGGAGGAGGTGTGCAGGAGGCAGCTGATCGATGTCTCTCTCTCATCGATGTTTCTCTCTGTCCCTCTCCTTTCCTTTCCTCTCTGTGAAATATCAATAAAATATATATTTTTCTTTAAAAAGAAAGAAATACAGTGGTACCTCGAGATACGAGTGCCCTAACATACGAGATTTTTGAGATACGAGCCATCGAGCGAGCGATTTTTGCTTTGAAATACGAGCAACAGTTGAGATACGAGTCATCGCGTGGATCGGCCGGCTGCACACGACCCACCAGTTTACCGCGACTCGAGCGTCTCATCGTTTCCCACGCCTCAAGGTGACGGAACGAATTAAACTCGCATCTCGAGGTGCCACTGTACAACAGTGCGCCGTAAACATGAACAGCGGAGAAGCCAGCCGTCCCGGAAGTCTAAGCAGAGGGCTAAGAAATTAATTTAAGATACAGGTTCCTGGATCGGTGTTTTCACATCAACTTCCTCATGAACGATTTTGCTCCTGTTTGCTCTCTTAAAAAAAAAAAATAGTTAAAAAACAGGCACACCCTTCAGAGCCAGAGCCCATGAATCAGCAAGTCGGACCCTTTCCCCAATACATGGCCATTTTAGGGTAAAGCCTCATGCCTCCTCCTTCCTGCTGGGCCGTAACACGTCATGGGGAGCAGCCATGTAAAACCCCGTCGTCACCGTCACCGTCGGGTCTCGTGTGTCTCTGGAAACCAGAAGGCCTGCCTGCGGTCTGTTTGCGCATCGTGAGCTTGGATGTTTTTACGACGCCTTTTTATTGCATGGGGGGGAGGGGGGGAGGAAAAGGCTTCCTTTTACAGCTCGCTCAGTCACGAGGGACAGACACCCAACCGGGAGCCGGAGGGAGCGAGCCCCACAGCCTGCCCGAGGGGCCTGGGCAGGGACAGCCGGGTTTAAAACCGCCTTTCAGACGTCTTCGGATTTCCTGGAGAGAAGGGGCGCGGGGGGGGGGGTGTGTGTGTCTGGCTTCTGGTTGAGATCGGCGCCGCAGCCAATACCAGCGACACCCGCCCGTTGGCCTGGAAGCGCCTCTCTGTCCCCCCGGGGACGTCCGCCAGCGCTCTGTGCGCCCATGTGTGTCATACCTGCCAAAGTCCCCGCCTCTGTTTTCAAAGGGATTGGGCCAGGCCCGGGCTAAAGATCAGCCCCAGCCCCTGCCCCGTCCGTATATTTCTTTTTATTTGATTTCATTTTTAAATTAAATCTTTATTATTCAGATGATTACATTTGTTTCTCTTTTTCCCCCTCCATAGCTCCCCTCCAGCCGGCTCCCACCCCTCCTCTGCCCTTCCCTCCCTCCCCCATTGTCCGCATCCATAGGTGTAC
Source organism: Lasiurus cinereus (assembly GCA_011751065.1). Classification (NCBI taxonomy): domain Eukaryota; kingdom Metazoa; phylum Chordata; class Mammalia; order Chiroptera; family Vespertilionidae; genus Lasiurus; species Lasiurus cinereus. Next base: position 61,090,242 of record JAAGEH010000480.1, read on the forward strand.
AAGTGGCACCTCGAGATACGAGTGTAATTCGTTCCGTCACCTTGAGGCGTGGGAAACTATGAGACGCTCGAGTCGCGGTAAACGGGTGGGTCGTGTGCAGCCGGCCGATCCGCGCGATGACTCCTCTCTCAAATGTTGCTCGTATTTCAAAGCAAACATCGCTCGCTCGACGGCTCGTATCTCAAAAACCTCGTATGTTAGGGCACTCGTATCTCGAGGTACCGCTGTATGATTTTGGTCCAGTCTCTCCCTGCACCCCCCTCACCCCTTTCCCCCTGAGAATCGTCAGCCCCCTCCCTTTCTGTGCTCCCGATTCTCTTCACCAGTTGATTCTGTGGATCAGCTTTTTAATTCCCTTTAATGTTTAGATGATTTCTTACAACAGCCGTTCTCCGGAGGGTTGGGTGGTCAGGGGTGACTTTCTGTCTCCCTCTCCCAGCGGCAGAGTGGCTGTGACTGGCATAAATAGACGTGTTTTTCTGTGTCTCCCTGTGTATGTATATTTAGCGAGGAGAGAGGCTCCGCCTGAGTCATGGGGGAGGGGGGCAGGTTTAACTTTTCCAACAGCTCTCTCTTATTTTTTTCTTTCCTCGCTTCCGATTCCTTCGCCGACGCTTGCCAGCGGCCGTCCCTAACAAGGGACCCTTCTCTCCCTCCGCCGTCCCCGCGCTGCCAAGGTGTCAGCCAGAAGGCCGGGCCGCGCTGTCGCTGGCGGCTTCACAAACCAGACGCTGGCCGCTCCGGCGCTTGGAGGCCGGCCAAGCGCCGGGTGATGTCAGCGCCTGGGAATGTGCAGCTTTCTCCCCCGGCGGGAGTTCCTCCTGCCCGGCCCCCCCAAACAGCCTGGGAGCCCCTGGAAGTGTGACGGGGGTGGGGGGGTGTTAAACAGCAGGCCTGGTTTCCGCCCTCGGGGCTACCATTCCCAGACCCAGGGTCCGCTTTGCACGCGGCACCGTGGAAAAGCCCAGTGACCCACGTTGTTGTGGCCGAGGACGGAGGAAATGCGGAATGACCGGAGGTTAGCGGGCCGGGATCCAGCGCGATTACCGATGTCTGGGGATTGAAATTGTCCTCGGTGAGTGTCCCCTCATGCAGCAGCTGCTCGCTTTCTTTCTTTTATTTTTTAAATATATTTTGTTGATTTTTTTACAGAGAGGAAGGGAGAGAGATAGTCAGAAACATCAATGAGAGAGAGACATCGATCAGCCACCTCCTGCACACACCCCACTGGGGATGTGCCCGCCACCAAGGGACGTGCCCTTGACCGGAATCGAACCTGGGACCTTTCAGTCCGCAGGCCGATGCTCTATCCACTGAGCAACACTGGTTTTGGCAGCAGCTACTCACTTTCTTTCAGGACTGGATTATAATAGATTGTTTCACTGGGTGTTAGAGGATGAGCAATGACAATGGAAATGCCTGTTTTTGGCAAGAAAGGCTTGTCCGTCGGAGTTGCACAGAATTCTCGCACCTCTTGCCGTGCTCCTGGGCTCTTGGCTAGCTGTTTGCAAACCACTGGGCCGGAGATCTTTTTTTTTTTTAATATATTTTATTGATTTTTTTTTTACAGAGAGGAAGGGAAAGGGATAGAGAGTTAGAAACATCGATGAGAGAGAAACATCCATCCGCCGCCTCCTGCACGCCCCCCCACTGGATATGTGCCCGCCACCAAGGCCCATGCCCTCGACCGGAATCAAACCCGGGACCCCTCCGTCCGCAGGCCGATGCTCTATCCACTGAGCCACACCGGTCCGGGCGAGATCTTTATTTCTCATTATTTAATACGCGATTTTTTGGCCTAGGAGCCGCAGACATTAGCAAAACGTGGCCATAGTTTATTTTGTTGTTGTTGTTGTTGTTTTAAGATTATTTAGACAGAGAGTTCCCATTCGCAGGAGTAGTTTAGCTCTGTCTCCTCCTGTCCCGGTAACTTCACGGGGACCATGACGAGTCCAGGGCCCCAGCATGTGGAATGCGTTTCAGATCGATTTTATGGCCGTGCCGCGGACCCGGGTTTGAAACGAAAGCTGTGCTCTGTTGTTATGTCTGCTACGTCGGATCTAGCTCTGCCCCTTCATCCTCAGCGACGGGTACAGTTCCCATCCTCATGCCCTTGGAAGGGCAAATAGTCCAAACTGTCCCAAGTACAGGCCTCGATGGCTGAGCCCTTCCGCACATGGTCACTGCCTGCGAGGGACCCGGGAGGAGGAGGCGTGATGAATTTTGGGGGAAAAAAAAAATACATCTGTCCTCGGGCAGAGTTCCCACCGGGCACATTAGTGACCCACTTAACCTAAGAAGCGAAGTGCCGGCCGCCTCGTTACTGACCCCGGAACGGCGCGGCCTTCTTCCCTGTCCTCTCCTGGGAGCGGGTGACTCACACCCCGTGAGTCAGGGGCCTTTTCTCCATATTAATTTCCGAACTGAACTCCGGTTGACTCTGCAGGCTGGTGGCGTTGGCTGCTGCCTCCTTCGCGTCTCCGAGGATCCTGGGCGGTAGAAATAATTTCCTTCTGATCGCCGGGCTTGATTCACTCAGGATAATGGCACTTCCTGAGGCCGCTCGGCCAGCACTGAGACGCGCTATTGTTCCCGCCCGGCCTGCGGATGGGGCGGCATAACGCGTCCTTTTGATGACTTCCGCAGCCCTCCCTCCCGGCGGCTCTCTGCAGAGGTTTCGCCGCACGTTGAAGCCGGGCGAATTCATGTCGGCTTTGAAGGCAGGGATTTTTTATTTTTTTTTATTTTTTACAGAGAGGAAGGGAGAGGGATAGAAAGTCAGAAACATCGATGAGAGAGAGACCTCGATCAGCCACCTCCTGCACGCCCCACTGTGGAGATGTGCCCGCAAGCGAGGCACACGCCCCCAGCCGGAATCGAACCCGGGACCTCTCAGTCCGCGAGCCGACGTTCTATCCACTGAGCCAAACCGGTCTCGGCCAGGGATTTTTAAAATCTCTGTTTTGAGCAATAATGGCAGATGCCAGAAACCGTTTTCAAATTAGCAAGACCCATGTCATGCTTGTCTTAGAACGCCTCAGCACATCCTCCAGAATTGTTTTATATATATATTTTTTATTGATTTTTTTTTTTAGGGAGAGGGATAGAGAGTTAGAAACATCAATGAGAGAGAGACATCGATCAGCTGCCTCCTGCACGCCCCCTACTGGGGATGTGCCCGCAACCAAGGTACATGCCCTTGACCGGAATCGAACCCGGGATCTTTCAGTCCGCAGGCTGACGCTCTATCCACTGAGCCAAACCGGTTTCGGCTAGAATTGCTTTTATTTTTTATTTTTTATTTTTTAATTGGTTTCGGAGAGGGTGAGGGAGAGGGAAAAATCGGTGATGAGAGAGAAGCGCCCATCGGCTGCCCCCCTGCACTCCCCACCCTGGGGATGGAGCCCACCACCGGGCCTGTGCCCTGACCGGGCATTGGACATGACCTCCTGATTCATAGATGGGTGCTCAACCACGGAGCCACACCCACCAGGTTCCTTCCCCGGAATTGCAGGAGTGGGTTGGCAGGGAGAGCAGGAAGGAGACCTGAAGTGTGGCTGGGTCAGACTTCCGGGTCCTGCCTTCCCCAGGGCAATGACAGGTCAAAACCGTGAGCGGCTTAAGGGTGGTGTATCTAACGGGATAACGCCGCAGGGGGCTTCCGGCCAGCGAGGCGGTGGCCTGGAGGAAAGGACAGCGGGGATGAGGGTGTCCTCCTTTAAATATCCCTGTCACCGCTCTCTGCGCGGGAGTTACACGCCCATCACACCTGCTCCTGTTTCCTGCGTTTATACGCTGCACAGAAACATGCATTTTTCCATTGAAATTGACTTGGGCTTTGTCTGTGGTTTTGAGCTGAAGCAGTTGTTCAGTTATTTTGCGCATCCTACGACCCTACCTGAAGAAGGAAGCTTCTTTTTTTTTTTCCTTCTTGAATCGACCCAAACTTATTCTCTAGTATCTAATTAATACAGTTCTCTCCGTTCGCTTTTGAAAGGCTTGTTTTTCGCCAAAACCGGTGTGGCTCAGTTTGGATAGTGTCGGCCTGCAGACTGAAGGGTCCCAGGTTCGATTCCGGTCAAGGGCGTGTACCTTGGTGGCGGGCACATCCCCAGTAGGGAGCGTGCAGGAGGCAGCTGATCGATGTCTCTCTCTCATCGATGTTTCTGACTCTCTCCCTTTCTCTCTGTGAAAATTCAATAAAAAATATATTTTAAGAAACAGAAAAGTACAGTGGTACCTCGAGATACGAGTGCCTTAACATATGAGATTTTTGACATACGAGCTGTCGAGCGAGCGATTTTTGCTTTGAAATACGAGCAACATTTGAGATAGGATTAATCGTGTGGAACAGCCAGCTGCACACGACCCACCAGTTTACCGCGACTCGAGCATCTCATAGTTTCCCACACTCAAGGTTACGGAATGTATTAAACTCGTATCTCGAGGTACCACTGTATTGTGATGCCCACGCTGTGGTGGTGATGCTGAGTTCCTAACAGTGGTCTCCTAGACATTTCGCTGGTGTGTGGTCATTGCAACCTGCTCGCAGGGCCTCGAGCCTGTCACCCATTTGCCTGGATAATAGATCTGCTCGTGCAGTTTACCTCTCTGGTCTGCGTGAGGGTAGAGACGACTTTACCGGAGATTACTCGCTGGCTCTCTGACCTGCCACGGCATTGCTACAAATACAGGTGCCGGTAAACGCATGCAGTTCACCGTGGGGCAGGGTTTTATTCTGACAATGGCCTTTGTGTGAGAAACTCTTAAGCTTGTTTTTTTTTTCCCTGTAATTTAATTTCCAAAGTAACCACTCACATAATGAGGCATTTCTGGATCGGGAAAGTTGCCGTTCACTCAGCACAGCGAGAAGCTCATTCCCCCAGTTAGCGGGATGAGGCGGAATTCTCCCTCGTTTCCGGGAGGAAGCCAGCGGGGCGGGCCCAGGTGTCAGCAAGAAGACAGCCAGGCCGAAACCGGTGTGGCTCAGTGGATGGAGCGTCAGCCTGCGGACTGAGGGGTCCCGAGTTCCATTCCGGTCAAGAGCATGTACCTTGGTTGCAAGCATATCTCCAGTGGGGGGCATGCAGGAGGCAGCTGATCGATGTCTCTCTCTCATCGGTGTTTTTAACTCTCTATCCCTCTCCCTTCCTCTCTGTAAAAATCAATATATTTTTTAAAAAAGAAAAAGAAGAAGACAGCCAGCCTGCCCTGGCCGGGCGGCTCCATCAGGTAGAGCATCATCCTGGGCACCCAAAGGTTGCAGGGATGCAGCCAGTCTGTGTCCACTTGGATATCTGGGTCCGAAAAGAGATGAAGCGCAGAGGAACAGCCTGACAGGTGGGCTCTGGAGGTGGCCGGGGAGGCGGCACAGCTGTGCACACGCAGCGCAGAGGCGACGGTAATCCCCGGGACCGGACTTCCTCCGGGGTGGGATGTGCGAAGACCAGACAGGATGCTCGCGGGCCCCGAGGTCTGAGCCGCGGAGGATCGGGGATCCGGGGACCGCCCGTGCGTGCCAGGACGTGACTGGAAAACCCTGCTCCCGTGCCCGAGGTGCAGGGGCACCGGGCAGCAGCCCTCCGTGTCCGGGCCTGGCGCAGGAGAGCTGGGAGGTGGGGGTCTGTGGGTCTCCTACCCAGCTGCCCCACCCCCAGACCCCCAGAAGGCTGCAGGAGTGGGTGTTGACACTTGGATGCACATCTAAGGGCGAGCTGGATGTCGACAGCACTAACAGTGTTTCCTGGAAAACGATATAGACACGCGTGAGGCAAACAGTAATACAGTGGTACCTTGAGATACGAGTTTAATTCATCCCGTAACCTTGAGGCGTGGGAAACTATGAGACGCTCGAGTCGCGGTAAACTGGTGGGTCCTGTGCAGCCGGCCGATCCGCGCGATGACTCCTATCTTAACTGTTGCTCGTATTTCAAAGCAAAAACCGCTCGCTCGACGGCTCGTATCTCAAAAATCTCGTATGTGAGGGCACTCGTATCTCGAGGTGCCGCTGTACCCAGGGAAGGGCCCAGTGGGGAAGGAGCTCGGAGTGCCCGGGCCTTACCCAGCATGCCCACGGCTCTTCCCACCACGGCCAGTGCCCCACTCGCACGCCCTCCCTTGTGCATGTCACACAGTGGAGGCGGCGACCCCGGGCTGATCTGTGGGACATCGGGCCTCCCAAGAGGGTCCTCCAGGGGGCGGTCGTTCATTGGCACCTCGCTCAGGAGCCTCTCCTTTCAGACCTGACCTCCCACAGAGCCGCGGCGTCCTCTCTGCAGCCTTTCCGGGAGGAAGTGCGAGCGTGGGACACGTGCCTTCTCACCGGGACACACACGACCTGGGCGGTGACATGCGTGGAGAGTCCTGTGGTCCTTGAACCTGGCGGGGGTGCGGCTGGGTTCGAGGGGCGTCGCTGGCACTTGGGTGTGGTCTCCCCGAGCCCGTGATCGCAGAGGTGTCCTCTCGGGGCGCTCCGCTCCCCGGTGAAAGGAGACGGTTTCGCTAACGGCGGCGCCGGCACCGTGAGAGCCGCGGGGGGGCCCGGGCCGGGGGCTGCATGACAGCGGTCCACCCCCCTCCTCCTAACCCCCCCCACCCCCCCCCCGTCCCTGGCCGCTGGCATGCGTGCACACTGCAGGTGCCAGCCGGCGCCCTCTGCATGTCCAGGGGAGGGCACGTCACGTTGCCTCGACGGCCCCTTTCTCTGCTCCAGCCGTCTCTGCCGCCCGGGAATCGCCACCCAGTGCAGCTTCAAAAACCGATGCAGCCGAAACCCGTGTGGCTCAGTGGATAGAGCGTCGGCCTGTGGACTGAAAGGTCCCGGGTTCCATTCCAGTCAAGGGCATGTACCCTGGTTGTGGGCACATCCCCAGTGCGGGGCATGCAGGAGGCGGCTGATCGATGTCTCTCTCTCATCGATGTTTCTGGCTCTCTATCCCTCTCCCTTCCTCTCTGTAAAAAGTCAATAAAATATATTTTTAAAAAATCCACACGGCGCTCACCCGGAGCGGGAAGAGAGCCCGGGACTGAATGAAAGATGACAGGCGGCGGGAGGAAGTGGTGGCTGGAGGGAGCCCTTTCATTGGAACCAGCCTGGCCGCCGGACGGGAAAGCAAGTTCCTGCCTGGACCAGGAATCCCGGTGCCCGTTTGGCCACGGGCCGCGGGGAGGGGGGGGACGGCTGTGTGTGAGGGGGAAGGCGGGCAGGGGCAGAAAGAGCGCTTCTGAAGCTCCCCGCCCGGGTGGGCCTTCTCCAGCAAGGACAGACAGGGGGAGACCAGCGCCCTCGTCTGCAGGTGTCTCTGATATTCCTGCACTTCCCTCTCATCTCCTCCTACCGAGAGAGAGAGGGGGTGGGGGTTGGGGGGGGGACAGGACTTCGGCAGAGACGTAATCCCCCAATGGGCTCATTATTTCCCTGTTTTGCCCAAAAAGAGATGTTATTCAGCGCAGGGGCGTGGCTCAGTGGCTGAGCGTTGACCTCTGAACCAGGAGGTCACGGTTCGGTTCCTGGTCAGGGCACAGGCCCGAGTTGCAGGCTTGATCCCCAGGGTGGGGGTGCAGGAGGCAGCCAATCCGTGACTCTCTCTCATCCTTGATGTTTCTCTCTCTCTCCCCCGTCCCTTCCTCTCTGAAATCAATAAAAATATCTTTTCTTCAAAAAAAAAAAAAAGAGAGAGAGAGAGAGAGATGTTATGTCAAAACCAGTGTGGCTCAGTGGATAGAGTGTCAGCCTGGGGACTGAAAGGTCCCAGGTTCGATTCCGGTCGAGGGCATGTACCTTGGTTGCGAACACATTCCCGGTAGGAGGTGTGCAGGAGGCAGCTGACAGATGTTTCTAACTCTCTCTTCCTCTCCCTTCGTCTCTGTAAAAAAATCAGTAAAATATATATTTTTTTAAAAAAGAGATATTATAAAAGGGGGAGACGGATTGGGACAGCCTTAGTGTCTTGTCAGCGTCACCACCGCCAGCCGGCGTGTGTGTGAGAGGGGTGTGTCTGATGTCACGTCAGCACCGCCTGTGCCCTGGGAGATGACTCCATCTGTTTACCGTCTCCTTCCTCCTGTACCTCCTCCCCCCTCACCCTCTCACCCCTGGGGGGTGGCGCGGGGGGCGGCGCTGAGGCGCCCTCCGGGCGCTGCCTTCTGCCTCCCCCCTGCAGGTGTCCATTGGGCCCGGAGAGGAGAAGACGGGCCTGGCTGTCCCTGCCGCATCCTCACCCCAGCCCGTGCGGAACTGCTCCAGAGCAGCGGTTCTCAACCTGGGGGTCGTGACCCCTTTGGGGGTCTAACGACTTTCTTACAAGGGTCGCCTAAGACATCCTGCATATCAGACATTTACATTATGATTCCTAACAGTAGCAAATTTTTAGTGATGAAGTAGCAACAAAAATAATGTTATGGTTGGGGGTCACCACACCGTGAGGAGCTGTGTGCCAGGGTCGCGGCCTGAGGAAGGTTGAGAACCGCTGCTCTAGAGCATTTGCGCGTTTCTATTTATGTTTCCTTTAAGGCGAGAAGCAAACAGGAACTTGGCAGCGGGTCCTGCTTCCACAGAAATAACAGTTCTGGCACCTCCGGGTACCCCCTGTCTCTCAAAGCTGCCTCCCAGGGAGCCTAAACACCCCTCAGCCCCCCGTAGGCAGTCTGTCACCCCTCGAACCGCCTGGAAAATGTGTCCCCTCGAGGTCGGATGAGCTACGCCTTCTGCCAGCCCTCTCTGTTCTTATAGGTTTTTGTTTTTGTTTTTTTAAATATATTTTATTGATTCTCTACGGAGAGGAAGGGAGAGGGATAGAGAGTTAGAAACATCGATGAGAGAGAGACATTGATCAACCACCTCCTGCACGCCCCCCACTGGGGATGTGCCTGCAACCAAGGTACGTACCCTTGACCAGAATCGAACCTGGGACCCTTCAGTCCACAGGCCGACGCTCTGTCCACTGAGCCACACCGGTTTCGGCAGATCAGGCAGGATTCATTTTTAGATGTTTCTCCATCTAATGAGTCCGTTTTGCCAACATGGAACACTACCTCATCTTTTCCAGTCATCTTTATCGCAGAAAGATTTTCCCCCCACTGTCCTAACCCGCTCCCGCATCATCCCACAAAAATGGTGGTGTAGGTTGAAATGACTCAGAAGGCCAGAATAAGCAGCCACTCCGTGACTGGCCCAGTCGCACGCCTGAGAGCCATGTCAACACCCCCCCCCCCCCCCCCCCCGCCCCCGGCCTCGGAAAAACTCGGCCGGGGCCTCGGTGGAAATTTGGGGTAATGGCCGAAACCCAATACTGTTTGTTGACATTGTCTGCCCTCCCTTCCGGGGGTCAGCCACATCAGCCACCGGAAAGGCAGGCCCCCTGCCACTCTATCTCTTCGTGACTCAGTTTGTAAACTATCCTGTTATTTTGGATTTATCCATTAGTGATAAGACATACAAAAGAAGCATACGTACTACGCTAAGTCATTCGCATCTTAAAAACTGGATGGGCATAGAAAAATGGTCATCTGGATGTAAAATAAAAGAGAAAAGAAACACATATGTCTACGTATTTTTCCACCCAGCACTCTCTGAGGACCTGAAACATCTTTGGCACACTGCCTGAACAGAGTGGTAATAGTAAATAAATGCTCTTTGAATTGTTTTTATTATTTTGCCTAGTTAAAATAAGGAGGAAGCGTTCATTTGGCCCATATTTTTAATTCTGTTACTGAATTCTGATCACACAAATAGATGAATCATCTCCCCGGCATGGCTCCGTGGCTGAGCATCGACCTAGGAACCAGGAGGTCACAGTTCAATTCCTGGTCAGGGCACAGGCCCGGGTGCAGGCTTGATCCCCAGTAGGGGGCGTGCAGGATTCTCTCTCATCGTGGATGTTTCTCTCTCTCCCTCTCCCTTCCTCTGTGAAATCAATAAATCTATATTTTAAAATACATATGTATGTATTGATCACCTTGCTATTAATGGAGTGCACACTGCTCCTTGCGGGGTATTGTCCATATGTGGTCTCATTTCATCCTGGCAGCAATCACACAGGTAGGACTCGCTGGTCCTGTTTCATATGTGAGGAAACGGACACAGAGAGCTGACCTTGCCCAAGGTTACATGTCTGTCCACTGCTCAACCCAAGGCTGCCTGCTCCTCTGGGGTCCTTATCCACTACCCATCACCACCTGTCAACACAAGTTCCACCTAAGTAAAATCTTGCTGAATGAGGGTGTATTTCTGTCCACCCAAAAGTATATCACCTGCCGAAACCGGTGTGGCTCAGTGGATAGAGCATCGGCCTGGGGACTGAAAGGTCCCGGGTTCGATTCCGGTCAAGGGCATGTATCTTGGTGGCGGGCACATCCCCAGTAGGGGGCGTGCAAGGCGGCTGATCCATGTCTCTCTTTCATCCATGTTTCTGGCTTTCTATCCCTTTCCCTTCTTCTCTGTGAAAAATCAATAAAATATATTTTTAAAAATATATGTGTGTGTATATATATATATGACCAGCATTTCATCACTCCTCCTGCGGACCAAATATTCACAGAGACAGCGCCGTACACCTCAGTGTCAACACTGAGCATCGCCCTGGAACAAGCTACTCATTTTCTGATGATTGACGGATGGTTAGCCATAATTTCCGTTCAGCAACTCCATAGATTCTGGTTTTCTTTTCTCCTTTTTTGTTATTAATCCTTACCTGAGGATATTTTCCCACTGACTTTTAGAGACCGTGGAGGGAAGGGACAGGGACAGAGGAAGAAAAACATCCATGTGAGAGAGACACATGGATTGGCTGCCTCCTGCGTTCACCCCCAACCGGGGCTGGCATGGACCCTGCAGGGTACGTGCCCTTGACCTGGCATTAACCCCGGGACACGTCAGTGTACAGGCCAGTATAACTCTATCCACTGAGCCAACCCGGCTAGGGCCATATACATTTGTGAATAGTTTATCAATTCTTCATGCATCTTGCTAATATCCCGGGCCCCTTTAAGTGCGTTTGGCTTTTATGTTTCGGGAAATAAAACTGTAAGACCAGAAAATAAAGACGTTTCCTTCGCGGTTTCAGAAACTGCTGACTCAGGGCGGATGGCCCGTGTTCAGCTTTCCCCGGGGACTCTGGTGTTTAAAGGGCTGCTCGCCCGCTGGAGACAAGAGTGCGTTCCTCTGAAATGCATCCCTGTGCCTGCGAGGTCGCTCCTCCTCCGGGTGCTGCTCCCCAGCCTGTATCCCCCCTCGGCCTGCCCCGGCCGGAGCAGCCGGGCCCCAGCACGGCCCTGGGCAAGAGGGGTGTTTCCGGGAGCAAAGTCCTCCCCTCGCCCACGGCCTGCTGCACGTGGAGGGGGACAGACGACAGCGGGATGACGGCGGGATGCCCACCAGGCTGGGGGCTGGCCCCATGGTGGATAGAAGCGCAGGCATCTGTGGGAGAACGAAGGATGGGGAGCAGGGAGCCGGCGCAGGTGCGATCTGTCAGCAAAGGCCGGGGAGAAGCAGCCGAAACCGGTGTGGCTCAGTGGATAGAGCGTCGGCCTGTGGACTGAAAGGTCCCGGGTTCGATTCCAGTCCGGGGCATGTATCCTGGTTGCGGGCACATCCCCAGTAGGGGGTGTGCAGGAGGCAGCTGATCGATGTCTCTCTCATCGATGTTTCTAGCTCTCTATCCCTCTCCCTTCCTCTCTGTAAAAAATCAATAAAATATATTTAAAAAAACAAAGGTTGGGGAGAAGCAGAGAGAGAGCAGTGCTGGGGCGGGGGAGGGGGCCTGGGCCGTTCAGGAGTGTGGGACACGGACGGTCCACAGTCTGGCAGCTGGCCCTGCGTTAAACACTGGACCAGCCGAGACCGGTTTGGCTCAGTGGATAGAGCGTCGGCCTGCGGACTGAAAGGTCCCAGGTTCGATGCCGGTCGGGGGCATGGACCTTGCTTGCGGGCACATCTCCACTGTGGGGCGTGCAGGAGGCGGCTGATCGATGTCTCTCTCTCATCGATGTTTCTGACTTTCTATCTCTCTTCCTCTCTGTGAAACATCAATAAAATATATTTTAAAAAAAAAATACTGGACCAGAAACCGAGCCCGAGGCTCAGAGCCGCAGCCGCTGTCACTGCTCCGCCTTTTTAATGAAAGAGGAAGGATCTCTCAGGAGGGAGGCCTCGCCCTCCCGGAGGCTCTCGGGATGGGGCTGGAGTTCCCGTTTTCCTGCAGCTTTGACTCGTTCTAACCGGCCCGCAGCCGCCGAGGCCAGAGGCACGCGGGCCCGGTCTCAGCGGGAGGCCTTCCCCGGCCCTCGCTCTGCCTGGAGCCGAGGCGCACCGGGCAGCTTGTCCTAGAAGAGTGACCTGTCCCCTCCTCCATCCTCCCCACATCTGAGTGTCCGACCGGGCCCGTGTGCCCGCATCGACCCAGCATCTCCTCTGCGGCCGGATTCCCGAGGGGCCCCTGAGCACAGTCAGGCCAGGCCGCCTCCGCCCGCTCTGCTTCTCGAGGAACTTTCCAGAAGGCGTGTAAGAAGCAGCTAGGCCTTTCTCCGAACCAGCAGGAAGGTCGGGGTGCCAGCCTGCTTGGCTCCTTCCCGCCCACGGGGGGTCCCTCTGTCCCAGGCAGCGTCTCTCCGATGGGCCACCTCGGGTACTAAGCCCTTTCCATGCATGGGGTCACCCCGTGGCTGGTGGTGGTCCTCTGTGTGAGGGAGACCGAGGAAACGGGTGCAGGTGGCGATGTTCATGGGGACTGACCCACGTGGCGCCATCGGGGGAAGCCAGGTTTCGACTGGAAGTTTGTGCACGTGACGGCGGTGGGAGGTGGGGGGGGCAAAATGGTAGCCAGTGAGCACCCGTGGAACCGGGGTCCCAGGCCCCGTGCTGAGCCCAAGAACAGCATGCCTGGTTCGGGGCTGCCAGACCTGAGCTCTGCTCCTGTGTCAGTGCAAGGCTTTGAGGAACCGCCTTGCTTCCTTCCTTCTTTCCTTCCCTCCTTCCTCCCTCCCTCCCTCCTTCCTTCCCTTCCTCCCTCTTCCCTTCCTTCATTCCTCCCTTCCTTCCTTCCCTCCCTCCGTCTCTCCCTCCTTCCTTCCTCCCTTCCTCCCTCCCTCTCTCCTTCCTTCCCTTCCTCCCTCCTCCCTTCATTCCTCCCTTCCTTCCTTCCCTCCCTCCGTCTCTCCTTCCTCCCTTCCTCCCTTCCTTCCTTCCTTCTTTACTCCTTCTTTCTTCCCTCCCTCTGTCCCTCCTTCTTTCCCTTCCTTCTTTCCTTCCTCACTCACTCCCTCCCTTCCTCCCTTCCTTCCTCCTTTCTTTCCTTCCTCCTTCCTTCCTTCCTTTCCTTCCTTCCCGCTTTCCTCCTTCCTTCCTCCTTCCCTCCCTTCCTTCTTTCCTCCCTTTCTTCCTTTCTCCCTCCCTCCCACCCTCCATCCCTCCTTTCCTCCCACCCTCCATCTCTCCTTCCCTTCCTCCCTTCCTTCCTCCTTTTCTCCTTCCTTCCTTTCTTCTTTCCTTCCTTCATTCCTTCCTTCCTTTACTTCTTCCTTCCTCTCTTCCCTCCTTCCTTCCTTCATTCCTTCCTTCCCTTCTTTCTTTCTTACTATGTAGAGCAGTTGTAGGTCCGCAGCACAGTTGAGGGGGGAGGGGGTACAGAGGTTTTCCCATGTGCTCCGTGCCCCCGCACATGCGTAGCCTCCCCATTGTCAACATCCCCCCCCCCACAGCGGTGCTGACACATTATCACCCAAAGTCCAGAGTTACCTACGGGTTCATTCCCTGTGGGTGTACAGTCTGTGGGTTTGGCATGAGCCGGCCATTGTGTGCCGTACCGAGTGTCCACACTCAGAACCTCCGTGCGCCCTCTCTGATCGCGCCCTGCCCACTCCTCCCTGGGAACCATCGCGCTGTTTACGGCTCCGGCAGGGTTGCCTCTTCCAGAATGTCAGGTGGTTGAAATCGTAGGGTTTGTAGCCTTTTCAGAGTATCCTCTTTCACTGGTCTATAATGATAAAAGCGTAATATGCTAATTAGGCCAGACAGCTGAACGACCTTCTGGACATCCTTCCAGACATCCTTCCAGATGAAACCGTGGCATTAGGGGAAATCAGGCAGGCAGGCAGAGGCGGTTAGGGGTGATCAGGCAGGCAAGTGAGTGGTTAGGGGCGATCAGGCAGGCAGGCGAGTGGTTAGAGGCGATGAAGTAGGCAGGCAGAGTGGTTAGGGGCCACCAGGCAGGCCAACGATTAGGAGCCAGCGATCCTGGACCGCAAGAGGGATGTCCCCCGAGGGGTCCCCAGTTGTAAGAGAGTACAGGCCGGACTGAGGGATACCCCCACACACACCCGTGCACGAATCTCATGCACCCGGCCTCTGGCGATAGATATTTAAGGCTCCTCCATGTCCCTTCCTGGCTTGACAGTCTTGCTTTACGGAGCTGAAGGATTAGGTGAAATGCAGTGTAGGGCCTATACCATAGGTTTCTCTATTGTTGTGTTTTTTTGCTGGCTTTCCTATATCCAAGTCCCATGCACAGAGCCACGGTGGGAATGACCACGTGAACTGTCCTCACCCCCCACAGATAACACCGACTACGTTCCCACCGTATTCAGAAACCATTCGTGTTTCTGTCCATGGAGTGTTCATCACTTCGCTCTGGGCCTCGAGGTTGAAAACGAAATCCTGTAAAGCCAAGCGCTTTTCCCCCTAATGGAAACCGCAGCCCGGGCAGCTGCGGGCGTGACGTCCCACTCGGGCTCCGCCAGTGTGTGGGAGTTGGCTGTGGGGCGGCGGGAGGAGCGGGGAGCAGAGCAGAAGCCAGGAGCGGGGTCGTGTTTCAGCAGGGAAATAACGGAGGCATGCTCAGCCCGGGGGAGTTTTCCGCGCCCTCCCCGCGCTGTGGACGCCCTCTTTCCTGCTTAAGTGCTTCCAGAAGGTGGGGGAGGGCAGCCCGCAGCCTCAGAGCCCCTGGGCTGAGAACCCCGGCCCCCCGCTTTGAGCCGGAGCTGTCGGAGGCCTGCCCGCGGTCCGCACGGTCCGGGCTGGAGAGCATCACCCGCCCTCGGTCCGCCGGCGCTGGGCGGTCCTCCTCGCCTCCCTCTGGGTGAACGGTGTGTTTATCTGAGCACATTAATGCCCTTTGTTTTGCCGATGTCACTTCCGAGGTCTCTTTCTTTCTTTTTCTTTTTCTTTTTTTAATATATTTTATTGATTTTTTACAGAGAGGAAGGGAGAGGGAGAGAAAGTTAGAAACATGGATGAGAGAGAGACATCCATCAGCCGCCTCCTACACACCCCCCTACTGGGGATGTGCCCACAACCAAGGTACATGCCCTTGGCCGGAATCGAACCTGGGACCTTTCAGTCCGCAGATGGACGCTCTCATCCACTGAGCCACACCGGTTTCGGCTCATTTTCTTTTTCTTTTCTTTTTAATGCCTTTTCCCCTCTCCCTTTCTCCTCGTGCTCTCTTCCTGCCTGCGCTCCCTTTTTCTCGCCTTTCTTCCCTCTTCTCCTCTCGTAAGATGGGGTTTTAAATTCTACAACCGAAAATGGAAGTCTTATGTTTGCTGCTCTTCATGTCTCTGTGGATAAGTAGATCGTTGTATACTTCCCCAAAAAGGAGGGTACCTCGAAAGTAATTGCTTTTTACGTATCCAGGTGAGTTCACCCAGTGGATTCCCCATCGGGTCCCAGCTGTGGGCTCCATCCCCAGGAGGGGGCATGCAGCGGGCAGCTGATCCATGATTCTCTCTCAGCATTGATGTTTGTATCTCACTCCCTCTCCCTTCCCCTTTGAGGTGTATATATACAGTGGTACCTCGAGATACCAGTTTAATTCGTTCCGTCACCTTGAGGCGTGGGAAACGATGAGACGCTCGAGTCGCGGTAAACGGGTGGGTCGTGTGCAGCCGGCCCATCCGCGCGATGACTCCTATCTCAAATGTTGCTCGTATTTCAAAGCAAAAATCGCTCTCTCGACGGCTCGTATCTCCTATGTTAGGGCACTCGTATCTCGAGGTACCACTGTGTGTGTGTGTGTGTGTGTGTGTGTGTGTGTGTGTACAATGCATATATATATGTATGTATGTGTGTATATACATATACGTGTGTGTATGTGTGTGTGTGTGTGTATGTGTTTGGGGGAGTTTTTGTTTTTAAGAAGTTGGTCGTTTGGTATGTGAGTCTCTAACTCTTTGCCCACACTGGCATCTGACATACTCTGGCTTTCAGAGTCAGGTGGGACTCGCCGGCCTCTGTGACCGGTTTTGAATTGAGTCTGTCTGGAAGCCAAAGGAAGGGAACTCGGGACCCAGCCAGGCAGACAGCCGTCACCAGGGCGGCCTTACACGAGTGCACTCTCAGTGTGCTCGGGAAAAGCTACCGACAGAAGCCCCCGCTGAAGGCCCCAGCTTAAGGGAGAAGGACGCACTTCGAGAGCCCAGACCTCCCGCTCAGTTCTCTCTAACATTTCCTGTCCACTCATCACCCACCCACAGAGGGTCACCCGCGTCAGGGGGGTCAGAGGCCCTTGGTCAGACGACAGCCGTGCCTTCTCTCTTAGCCAGGTAGAGGGGTCTCCGGGTTAGAGGGAATTTTTTTTATTACTATTATTTGAACCAACCATTAAAACGCAGACATGGCCGAGACCGGTGTGGCTCAGTGGATAGAGCATTGGTCTGCGGACTGAAAGGTCCCGGGTTCGATTCCGGTCGGGGGCCATGTACCTTGCTTGCGGGCACATCTCCACTGTGGGGCGTGCAGGAGGCTGCTGATCGATGTCTTTCTCTCATCAATGTTTCTGATTTTCTATCCCTCTCCCTTCCTCTCTGTAAAAAATCAATAAAATATATTAAAAAAAGAAAAGAAAAAGATGCAACTTGTCTTAAAAAAAAAAAAAAGACGCGGACATGTTTACTTAAAATCCAGTTTCCTGCCTCCGGGCATAAGTAGGTGTCAGAGCTATGAGGTCACCGCCTCCACCTTTGTTATCAATGTGACCGATGGACTCAGCTTCTGCGGGCACATCAGTATTTGACTTTGAGGTTCCAAATATATATATATGTCTTTCCTGCTCTAAATGCCGGCCCTTGCGGGCACATCAGTATTTAACTTTGAGGTTCCAAATATATATATGTCTTTCCTGCTCCGAATGCCGGCCCCTCCGAGCAAGTGTTTATTTAATTCCTAGGATGGTCTCGCACTGTGTTGCCAGGGAAACAGCAGGCACGATCTCTGCCGCCGAGGCCCTTGCGGTCTAGCTAAGAAAACAACACAAGAGCCCGCAGAATACGTGGGGGGTGATTAAACGTGAAAGCCCGGTCACGAACCCCCGTGAAGCTCAGCGTGGGGTGAGGTCAAGGGAACAACCCGGACGGAGTTGGACTTGAGCTGATTCTTAAATTCGTTCCTTCCTTCGGCCGTCGGTGATTTTCCCACTCTGCGTCTTGCCCTGCTGCATGTACAAAGGTAAATATGTAAACAAGTGAGGACATCGTCCATGCCAGATAAAAACCTGTAGATCAATAAGGACATCGTCCATGCCAGATAAAAACCTGTAGATCAATAATGAAGTCACCAAAGAATGTGGCCTGTTATACACCTGAGACAGGCAGGTTGTTGTTGATTTTTATAGAGGAGCTGATGGGCACATTGGTTTTGGAGGAATAGATGGCCGAACCTGGGAAGAGAGGAGAGGCGCTCCAGGCTGTGAGTGCAGTCTGAGAAGACCTCGTCCATCGGGGGTGGGTCTAGACGAGCTGTAGCCTCCGGGGAGAAGGGTCAGGGTCAGATCTTGGAGGGCCATGTATTCATTAAGAAGTTAAACTTCAGCTGAAACCGGTGTGGCTCAGTGGATAGAGCGTCGGCCTGTGGACTGAGGGATCCCAGGTTCGATTCCAGTCAAGGGCATGTATCCTGGTTTCGGGTAATCCCCAGTGGGGGACGTGCAGGAGGCGACTGATCGATATCTCTCTCTAATCAATGTTTCTAACTCTCCCTTCCTCTCTGTGAAAAATCAATAAAATATATTCTTTTTTCAAAAAGAAAGTCATTACTGGTCCTATGTAATAATTAGTCAAGCTTTAAAAAAAAAAGAAGAAGTATAAAGAGCCGAAACCGGTGTTGCTCAGTGGACAGAGCGTCGGCCTGTGGACTGAGGGGTCCCAGGTTCGATTCCGGTCAAGGGCATGTTCCTTGGTTGCGGGCACATCTCCAGTGGGGAGCGTGCAGGAGGCAGTTGATCGATGTCTCTGTCTCATCGATGTTTCTAACACTCTATCCCTTTCTCTTCGTCTCTGTAAAAAATATGTGTGTGTGTGTGTGTAAAGAAGTATAAAGAGGTCAGCTTTGCATGGGTCCGTGTAGATGTCCTCGTGGGAGAGCTGTTGGAGGTACTGGTTAGAACGCTGGGGCATTCAGGAGCCATCTGGCTGGCGGGAAGGCTGGTATATTGCCACCTCATCGGTGGTCCTTGAAGCCGAGATGACAGAGCAGGTCCCCAGGAGAGCTGAGACCGAGGGAGAAGACAAGAGTAAGCGAGGACTGCAGTTGTGCACAGAAGCTAGACGGTCGCCAAAGGACCCAGAGTTTTGCACCAACTGAATAAAGAGCATGAGCAGAGGCAAAGGAGAGAGAGAGAGAGAAAGAGAGAGAGAGAGAGAGAGAGAGAGAGAGAGAGAGAGCGAGCGCGCTGACCGCACACAGGTGGGGGGGATCGTTGGCAGAAGACGAACAGAGCCCGACCGTGGAAGCAGGCGCGGCGGCAGAAGCCCGGGCTCGGGTTCGAACGCGAAGAGCTGTGATTGTACTGACACTGGGTCGGCTGGTCTGCCAGCCTGTGGGGAACCCTTCGGTCCTGAGGGCCATGAACCCCGCGCAGGGTGTGTTTCAGGATGGGGGGAGTGCTGATGCAGGCGGCAGCGATGGACTTCCGGTCCAAAGCAGTGGTCCTCGGTGAAGGGAGGAGGAGGATGGGAACAGGGCAGTAGCAGGGAGCGCCGAGGGCAGAGGTTTCAGGGGAAGGAAGGGCAAGGCTCCCGGAAGCATGAGCTGGGGCAGCGGTTCCCCACCTTCCTCAGGCCGCGGCCCTGTAAGACAGCTCCTCATGGGGTGGTGACCCCCACCCATAACATCATTTCCGTGGCTACTTCATCACTGTAATCTTGCTACTGTTATGAACTGTCATGTAAATATCTGATAGGCAGGATGTATTTGCGTTGTTACAAATTGAACATCATTAAAGCATAGGGGTTAATCACAAAAACAATATGTAATTACATATTGTGAAATATTTATTTCTAATGACAAATAAAGGAAATTTTGTCTTGAATCGTGGTGTAGCATGGGCAACAGTCTTCCTAGGACAACAGTAAACTACATGGCTACACGTTGCTACACCGAGGAGCGGTGTGTTGGTTCCTAAGACCATGGGAAATAGGTGTTTTCCGATGGTCTTAGGCGACCCCTGTGAAAGGGTCGTTCGACCCCCAAAGGGGTCGCGACCCACAGGTTGAGAACCGCTGGTCTATGGGAAGGAAGGTGAAGATGGCCCCGAGATTCCCACCCTAACACCTCAGCGACCTGGTTCACAGCCACAACCGTGTTTAGCGTCCATCGCCTGTATGGTCCCTCTGCCTCAGACATCCTCTGATCATCCTGAAGAAGCAGCTACCCCGTGAGCGGTGGTGAGACATTCCATCCTCCCCATTTCAGGAAAGAAGGAAACCATGTGCCCGGTGTGAGGTAGCGTGGCTGGTTAGAAGAGGGGGCCCAGAATGATTTCATTTGGAATCCGGTTTAGTCTGGTTTTAAGTCCCAGGGTAGAATTGCAGGGCTGACATTCTGCCACTTGGTCTCTGTAACCTCAGAAGGAGAAATAAATAGAAATGCCACAGATGATGATGCTGAAGCCCGTTCGATTTGGGTTGATGATTTCTCTCTGTTCTTTGGCTGTAGTTCTCATTCTCTGCGGTTACCGGCTCTGAGGCTCTGTGCCGAGTTTCGTTCTTTCTCTCCCTCTTTTCTCCCCGTTCCACTTCCACTCGCCCTCCTCCCCACCAAACCCTAATTTTAGCAACTAATGGTAAGTGATGTAGGGAGTCAGATTGTAGAGTGGGAAACGCTGCGTGGTAATATTTCAAGTTTGTGGTTTTAGTTTTTAAATTATGCTTCAGATTAGCAGAAACTGCTGAAACCGGTTTGGCTCAGTGGATAGAGCATCGGCTTGTGGACTGAAGGATCCCAGGTTCGATTCCGGTCAAGGGCATGTACCTTGGTTGTGGACACATCCCCAGTGGGGGGTGTGCAGGAGGCAGCTGAACGATGCCTCTCTCTCATCGATGTTCCTAACTCTCTATCCCTCCCCCTTTCTCTCTGTAAAAAAATCAATAAAATATATTTAAAAAGAAACAAAGAAACAAAAACAGATCTCCCTTTTTAGTAAAAAATGCCATTAAAACCCCAATGAGATACTATTTTTCACCTGTCAGATTGGCAGTGATAATTTTTTTCAAAGCACAAGGAAAGGTATGAGGAAACGCGTTAGCAGTGGGAAGATGAGTGGGCAGAGCATCCAGAAAAGTCCGTTTGGCAGTAACTGCCACAAATAAAAAAGCAATAACCGTCACAAATAAAAACTTAACTCTTTGGCCCAAACATTCCCTTTGAGCCTTTCCCACCAATGTGTGTGCACTGGGCACACAAACGTCAGCGCAGCTACCGTATTTTCCGGCGTAGAAGACGACCCCCGACTTTTCCAGTTAAAATATAGAGTTTGGGATCTACCCGCCCTATAAGACGACACCCGGCATACAAGACGACCCCCGACTTTTGAGAAGCTTTTCCCGGGTTAAAAAGTCGTCCTCTTCGCCGGAAAATACGGGCGGGTGCTTTTTAAATGGGGAACCAACAATGGCTTCTCCTCACCGCTCTGCCCCTGGGACCCTCAGAGCCGGGACAAGGCCACCAACTGGGACGGTTTCGAGCCCGTCGGGTAGAGGAGATGCAAGCGGGTTCGCAGAGCGGAACCTGAAGACCACCGGACCATTTCCTTTTTTCTTTTTCTTTTTTTTTTTTTATAAAGAATAAGCTGATTATTGGCATAGGAGAGAGGATTTGGGGGATGGGTGAAAAAGTGATGGGAGCTGAGACCGGTTTGGCTCAGTGGATAGAGCGTTGGCCTGCGGACTGAAAGGTCCCAGGTTCGATTCCGGTTTGGGGGCATGGACCTTGGCTGTAGGCACATCTCCAGTGTGGGGCGTGCAGGAGGCGGCTGATCAATGCTTCTCTCTCATTGATGTTCCTGACTTTCTGTCCCTCTCCCTTCCCCTCTGAAAAAGCTTTGGGAGCAGCGGCGGGAGGGATGCGGGACCCGAAGCGCTCCGTACCCGGCCGAGCTGACGCAGCCCCTCTATACACACAGCTGCACGGGGCGCTATTTTCCGAGAATGCCGCGTCTGGTCGGCGCCCAGAATCCCCACCCCGGGCCGTGTCCTGATGGGAAGAGGCGAACGGTCCTCCGAAGGCAGAGAAGACTCGGAGCCGGGGTAAGGGGGGAGGGGGGGTTCGGAAAGCAGACCAACCCGCACAGGAACCTGCACGCATCCTCCCGGCCTACCCTTCCCACCCAGGCTGGCAGCGTCCCGCTGAAGAACACCGACCGGCCGTGGCGTGCCAGCCGCTGGCATTGCTTTTCCGTCGCCGTGGCAGCCACGCTCCGGTTGCCATGGTGTCCTGGTGGCGTGTCTAGTGCCGCTGCTCTCTCTGCCGTGTCGTCCTTTCGTGCTGGCGTCTGTGGCCCTTTCCCTCTCCCGACACGGAGGGACACGCCCGCGGGATCGTGCCGTCCACTTGGGACCTGGACCCACAGAGGGACCCTCACGGCCCCCGCTCTCCCGGGCTGCTTTTTGTGGATTCACAGGCGGACACCGTGCGGACAGGCCAGGGACGGAGCCGCCGTAGCTGGAGGAGGAGATGGGCCGCAGACGGCGCTCACCCCCCCCCCCGTGAGGATGGGGACCGGGAGGCGCCAGTCACAGCCCCCCCTCCGTGCCGCAGCCTGGAACGCGCCTCCCAGCCCGGGACCGGAACCTGCAGGCCTGACCTTGACCTCCTCTCGCTCCCCCTGTTCTCCCTGCGCGCCTGGGCGTCATCGCTGTTTCTTCCGAGTTAGCGGACCGGTTTCCACGGCTCCCGCCGGACAGGTGACCTTTATGTCTCAGCAAACAAGGCGTGTGCCGCAGGAGAGCCGCCAGCTCCGTGGACGGGAGCAGGGGACCTGGGGACCCCGAACGGCAGGGCGGAGCCTCTTCGCTACACGCGGCGCGCATCCACGTGGAGGGAAACCCCGGAGGTTTTTCTGTGAGCGGCACACACACACACACACACACACACACACACACACACGTGGATGCTCTCTGGATGGCGGTTATTCCCGGCCCCCGGGTGAATTATGCACACAGTTTGGGGGACACGCATGACAGCAGTGCAGAAGGGTGCCGGTCTTTGCAAGCATCCCCTTGGGTGTGTGTAAAGCGGACCAGTGGGCCTGTGGCTGGTGTTGCCTTCGCTCCTGGGGGCCCGGGTCCGGCAGCCGGGACCGCTCTCCGGGGGGCGGCAGGGGGGCGTTTCCTGAAACCCTCAAAGCTGCAGAAAGACGCGCGCTCCCCCCGCCGAGCGGGGTGGTGACAGTGACACCTCAGAACAGCTGTCCCGTGACCTCCAGTGCTTCTCTCCGGGGCACAGCCTCTGCGCTGCCTGAAACGGTCTGTTAGGAAATTCGTTCCGCCGAGACCGGTGTGACTCAGTGGATAGAGTGTCGGCCTGCGGGCTGAGGGGTCCAGGTTCGATTCCGGTCAAGGCCATGTACCTTGGTTTCAGGCGCAACCCCAGTGGGGGGCGTGCAGGAGGCAGCTGATCGATGTCTCTCTCTCATCCATGTTTCTGACTTTCTATCCCTCTTCCTTCCTCTCTGTAAAAATCAATAAAATATATTTTAAAAAGAAATTCGTTTCCCCGCGTGGGGACTGGGGAGGTGGGAGCTGGGTGGGGGTGTGGGACATGTTATGTCCATTGATTCCGCATCTGGCCCGGAGCGGGCTCTTCACGCCTGGACCGTCCCCGAGGTTGAGGGGACGTTGTTGGGACGTCCAGGCCGCAGCAGCCACGGAGAGGAGGGCGACCCGGGAGGGAGCTCAGCCGCTCGCCCAGCGTGCCCCGCGTGGACTCGCCCTGGCGGGAGTGGCGTGGTCTTCTGCAGAAGAAGAGGGCTCGGAGCAAGGCCCTAGAGCAGTGGTTCTCAGCCTTCCTAACGCCACGCCCCGTTAATGCAGCTCCTCATGTGGTGTGACCCCCAGCCATGAAATTATTCTCGTCGCTGGCACCGAAAGGGCCATGGCATTAGGAAGGCTGGGAACCACTGTCCTAGAACCTTGGGCTTGCGAACGACAGGGAGGGGAGCTGGGTGTTGGTGCCAGCCGGCGGCTTGCCTGCTTCTCCCGGTGAAACCCGCTGTGACCGCTCACAGCAGCTGTCCGACGCCCCCTGCAGGGAGAACCCCCATCTCCCAGGTGAACAGGGTCGGCTTAGTCTGGGGTCTCCCGGGCCTTACCAGAGACCCCGGCATAACTGTCCGGGGAGTTGGCACGTAGGCCCGGCCGTCTTCCCTTCTGACATCCGTCCGCTTGTCCCCCGTCATCGATGCCAGGCGCCGCTGCCTGGTGACCGGGCAGCCAGGGGCGCGGCCTGGCCCCGGCCCGTGTGTGTACATCACGTCGGCTGGGTGCGCAGCTGCTCTGCCTTGTTTACATATCGCCGGCGGCGGCGGCTTTCCAGAACGGCCGAGTGGGGTCCAGCGACAGAGGCTCCTCGGCCCACGGAATGTGTACAGCGCGAGTTGGCCAGCCCTGCGCGTTGAACGCCACAGAGAGCCCAGCCCGGGTGGCTCAGTGGTTGAGCGTCGGCCTGTGAACCAGGAGGGCACGGGGTGATTCCCGGTCCGGCACCTGCTCCAGTTTTATGGTCTCGATACCCAGGGTGGAGGGGCATGTACGAGGCAGGCGATGGATGAGTCTCTCTCATCGTTGATGTTCCCGTCTCTCTTCTTCTCCCTTCCTCTCTGAAATCAATAAAAAATATTTCAAAAAGGGGGGAGGGCTGAAACCAGTTTGGCTCAGTGGATAGAGTGTCAGCCTGCAAACTGAAAGGTCCCAGGTTCGATTCCTGTCCAAGATATGTATCCTGGTTTCGGGCACATCTCCAGAGGGAGGTGTGCAGGAGGGGCTGATCGATGTCTCTCTCTTATCGATGTTTCTGGCTCTCTATCCCTCTCCCTTCCTCTCTGTAAAAAATCAATAAAATATTTTTTAAAAAAAAAAAGGAAATGGATGACCTGTTTACGGTACGGTAGTCGTTGTCATCACCAACCAGCTCACGGATGGGCCGCAGCGCAGCCGGAGCTGTTCAGGCAGGGCGAGGGCTCTTTAAATCAGGAGTCAGACACCTGCTGGTAGCTTTGGGGCCTTCTATTCCGGGGAGGCCTGATGTTCGGGGAGGTCTTATTTTCAGGAGGGGGGAGATACCTTCTATGACAGCGAGAGGCCAAATGGGAAGTAGGTCTTATTTCCGGGGGATGTCTTACTTTGAGGGAAGCAGCGTACACATCTGTGCTTGTTCTTAAGCCGGCGTCTAGGAAACCCTGCTGCGGTCTTTGTTGGTTGGTTTGTTGATGATAGTGATCAGAAGCCTTTGACAAGAAGAGGGGGGGGGAGGGAAAAGGGGTGTCCCCCCCCCCGCGGGCGCCCCTTTCCCCTCTCCCCACCCCCCGCCAGCATCTCACCTCTCTTCCGTGTATCGTGTGTTTCAGGCCAATTCAAGCTGCTGGAACAGGACCGAGACATCAAGGAGCCGGTGCAGTACTTCAACAGCGTGGAGGAGGTGGCCAAAGCCTTCCCCGAGCGCGTGTATGTCATGGAGGAGATCACGTTCAACGTCAAGGTACCTCGGGAAGAGCCACGTGTGTGTGTGTGTGTGTGTGTGTGTGTGTGTGTGTGTCCGTCCTCCCTCTCCGGCCGTTAGGGACCCCCTGGGCCTCGCGGAGAGGGCCATCTCCCGGGGAGGGGCCCCTGTCCTCCCAGGTGTCGGGGGCCAGCACTGGTCTTGGAAGAATGGCGTTTGCTGTAGCCGACCAGATGCCCAGACAGTCCCTGCGCTTCCTGAGCCCTCGCTCTTGCTAAACGGTTAAGGCAGGTCAAAGGGTGTCCTCCTCTCATTTGGACTTTATTCCTTAATACGTACCCATACTTTCCGGCGTAGAAGACAACTTTTTAACCCAGGAAAGTCTCCTCAAAAGTCAGGGGTCGTCTTAAACGCCAGAAAATACGGTAATAGTTGTGTGGCCAGATGGCCTATCAGGCTGACGATGCTCCACTTGGAGGAGCTGGTAAAAGGCATAGGGAGGCCTGGCCGGCCTGGCTCCGTGGTTGAGTGTCGAGCTACGAACCAGCAGGTCACCGTTTGATTCCCGGTCAAGGGCACAGGCCCGGGTTGCGGGCTTGATCCCCAGTGAGGGGTGTGCAGGAGGCAGCCGATCAGTGATTCTCTCTCATTATGGATACCTTTCTCGGTCTCTCTTCCTCTCTGAAATCAGTAACAGCGTTTTTGTAAAAGGATCATAGGGAGGCTCTACTACCGTTCGCTTATTTAGAGAGAGAGACTCAGCGCATGGCCGGGGATCGGCCTATGTCCTCCCGTTTTTCAGAGACCGCCTATGTCAGGACCCCCGGGGGGAGCTGATGGGTAGGATGTTGCCAGCGGGAATGGGCTGGTCCTTGCTCCTCAGAGAGAAGCTGAGGGGTGCTTACGGCCTGCGTTCACTTTGCATTTGGAAAGGGACTGACCGGAGAAGCTGGGCCAGCAATGAGGTCCTACCGTACTGCCTCCAGACCTCCGCCTTTCCCTTAGCTGACGGCCCTGTCACCTGCGTCTTGGCCCCGATTCCCGGCTTCGGCACCTGCTTCGGGGAGGGGTGTCAGTGCCCGGCAGCAGAGCCGCGTGTGGCTTGTCCTTATTCATGGGAAGGGAATCACACAGAGTCAGACGGCCTCCCTGAGAGCTGGGCTTCTCACCCTGAGACAGTGGTTCTCAACCTCTTTTAATGCTGTGACCTTTTAACACAGTTCCTCATGTGGTGGTGACCCCCAACCATAAAATTATTTTTGTTGCTACTTCATCACTGTCATTTTGCTCCTGTGATGAATCATCATGTAAATATCTGTGTCTTCTGATGGTCTTAGGCTCTACAGCAGCGGTTCTCCACTTGTGGGTCGCGACCCACAGGTTGAAAACTGCTAGCAAGGTGGCCTAAGACTCTCGGAAAACAGATATTTACATTATGATCAAGAGTAAAGGGGTAAGCACGGCTAGCCTGACACCGTGGCTGAGCATCGACCTAGGAACCAGGAAGTCAGGATTCGATTCCCCATCAGGGCACCTGCCCGGGTGGCAGGCTTGATCCCCAGTGGGGCGGCTGGCATGTAGGAGGCAGCCGATCCATGATTCTCGCTCATCATGGATGCCTTCATCCCTCTCCCCTTCTCCCTTCCTCTGTGAAAGCAGTAGAAATGTTGTTTAAAGAGTAAAAGGGTGAAGTAGTGCCGATAATCAGCAGCGTGGACGTCTGCCGACACTGAGTGTTTAGGATCCTTAAACCAGAGGCTTCCTCGATGCCTCGTCCTCCTCCCTCTGATCAGCATGCACCCTGGGAAACAGGTGTTCGCTGGCTGCAGTGACTCACAAGAAGCGCCGAGACCAGTGTTGCTCAATGGATAGAGCGTCGGCCTGCGGACTGAAGGGTCCCAGGTTCGATTCCGGTCAAGGGCATGTGTCTTGGTGGCGGGCACGTCGCCAGTGGGGGGTGTGCAGGAGGCAGCTGATTGATGTCTCTCTCTCATCGATGTTTCTAACTCTATTCCTCTCCCTTCCTCTCTGAAAAAAATCAATAAAATATATTAAAAAAAAAAAAACGCTACTCAGCAGCCGAGCTAGGTCTCCTCACTCAATCCAGCCCGCTCCTCACTCCTCGCTCCCCACTCTCGCTCCCCGATGCCTCCCACTCTCTCTGTGGGTTCGAGATAAGGCTGGGGATGGGGACAGCCTTTCACATTGACACAGGAGCTTGCACACTCAGTGTGTGGTCCATCTGAATGAATGCTTTCCCTCGTTGTTACCTGGCCAGATCCTTTGGTCTTTGTGTTTTGGTTTTGTGTTTTTTTAATATATATATATATATTTTTTAATATATTTTATTGATTTTTTACAGAGAGGAAGGGAGAGAGATAGAAAGTCAGAAACATTGATGAGAGAGACATCGATCAGCCGCCTCCTGCACACCCCACAGTGGAGACGTGCCTGTAAGCAAGGCACATGCCCCCAACCGGAATCGAACGTGCGACCTTTCAGTCCGCAAGCCGACGCTCCATCCACTGAGCCAAACCGGTCTCGGCTTTTTAATATATTTTTATTGATTTTTTACAGAGAGGAAGGGAGAAGGATAGAGAGTTAGAAACATCGATGAGAGAGAGGCATTGATCAGCCGCCTCCTGCACGCCCCCCTACTGGGGATGTGCCTGCAACCCAAGTCCATGCCCTTGACCGGTATCGAACCCAGGCCGACGCTCTATCCCCTGAGCCACACTGGTTTCGGCTGTCTTTGTGTTTCTGAGACACAGGGGTTGGCGGCTTTTGTGGATGTTCTACGTGCAGATCCGTACACCTTCTTTCAGACCCGGGTATCACACCAACATTTTAAGAGTCAAGTCCTACCAGTGACCTTGATGCTGCGCCCCTCTTGGCACCCGTGTAGTTTCTGATTAGATCAACCTGTGTCGGAAGGAGCCCCTTCGAAAATACTGCTGTTGCCGAAACCAGTTTGGCTCCATGGATAGAGTGTCGGCCTGCGGACTGAAAGGTCCCAGTTCGATTCCGGTCAAGGGCATGTACCTTGGTTGCGGGCACCTCTCCAGTGGGGGGTGTGCAGGAGGCAGCTGATCGATGTCTCTCTCTCATCGATGTTTCTAACTTTCTATCCTTCTCCCTTCCTCTCTGTGAAAAATCAATAAAATATATTTTAAAAAAAAATACTGCTGTTTAGTAGGAACCCGGGACCTTCACCAGGATTCACAGAGAAACAAGACCGGAGGTGGGGTCTGGCGAGGTTCAGGAGACGCCGCAGGGGCTGAGCACACAAGCCGAAGTCCTAAAGCTGAATAGAATTCAGGATGCTAAGTTTGGGGTTTTTTCCCCAGGCTTTCGAGTTACTGGGAACCAGCCTCCCCCCCCACCCCCAGTCATGGACTTGAGGCGATCCGTGTGCCTTTTCACTTAACGAATTAGTCCCTCCTCGCAGAGGCTAGGACATACTGCCCCTTCCCTGCGGCCAGCTAGCTCGCCTGCATCCTGTGTCCCCACAGACAGCCGTTAGCAAATACAACACACATCCTCTTTCCGGCTCCTCTTCACAGGCGCGGCCTTGAAAAGCCATTACCAGAGGGGCCTCGCCTGCTCGGGGTAACTAACTGCTTTCCTCCCCGCCACCTCCCTGGTCCCGTTTGTCTTCTGAAAGGCAAACAGCTGGCCAGCAGCCCTTTCTCTGCGGTCACGGTCATCCGCCGTCCCCGGCTGCCCTGTACGGTGACCCAGAAGGACGATGCAGAAGCATGGATGGCGTTTTGGGGAGTTTTTTGTCTTGTTGTTTGGGGAGTATAATAACCCGAACCGTCATCCTCGTTTGAAACAGGTCCCTAGACGTTCGGGAAAGGACCCTCCTGGCGCTGCTGGGAGGTTTTCACGAGGCCCGAGAGGCGGGGTCCCGGGAGTTTGAAAAGGTGGGGGCTGGGCGCTCAGCATCCTCTGCCGCCCCCGGAGCCTGGGGGCCGGAGCCATTCTGGACAGCCAGCTCGGGGGCGGCCGGCCCCGTCCACTGTGACGGTCACTTTCGTTCGGCTTCCGGAGAGGGATGGCCGTTCTCTGCCGTCTGTGAGGGAAGTGTTTGAGCGCCCTGCGAGCCTCATTCTCGCCTCCTGAGACCCTCCCACGCGGCGGTGTTCTGCGGCCTCGTTGGCGTGGTTTTGGTTTTTGGTTTTTTTGTGGGGTTTTTTCATATATTTTATTGATTTTTTACAGAGAGGAAAGGAGAGGAATAGAGAGTTAGAAACATTGATGAGAGAGAGAGACATGGATCAGCCGCCTCCTGCACGCCCCCCACTGGGGATGTGCCCACAACCAAGGTACATGCCCTTGACCGGAATCGAACCTGGACCTTTCAGTCTGAAGGCTGACGCTCTATCCACTAAGCCACACCGGTTTCGGCTCATTGGCATGCTTTTGGTTGTTGCCTCCGAGTTGGGATGCTTGCTTGGCCGTCTGTGTGGCTGGGGTTAAGGTTTACTTCCATCCCCTGGGGGCGAGGGGCGGGGGGCTGGTCGCCACAGGGGTGGGGGGAACAGGACAGTGATGAGACTGGAGCATGACGCTGAGCGAGGGCGGCCCTTGCAGGTCCTTCTCTGGGCCCGCGCAGCAGCCACCGCTCCGAGGCCTGGAGCCCACCGCCTCGCTCTGGGCCTGCGGCCGGGTACCACTTCCCGCCGACGAGGGCGGAGGATGCGTGTGGCTCTAGCAGATGCATCATTTGGCGATTGCGTCGTCGTGCGAACGGCAGAGGGTGGATTTCCACAAACCTGGGTGGGATAGTCTGCCGCCCGCCCGGGCTATGGGTACAGCCTCCGGCTCCGAGGCGGCAAGCCCGCCTGTTACTGCACAGAACAGCACAGGCTAAATCGAGCTCACGAGAAATGACACATCAGGAGAGCTGGTGCCAAAACCGGCGTGGCTCAGTGGATAGAGCGTCGGCCTGTGGACTGAAAGGTCCCAAGTTCGATTCCGGTCAAGGGCATGTATCTTGGCTGCAGGCACATCCCCAGTAGGGGGTGTGCAGGATGTGGCTGATCAATGTCTCTCTCTGTCATTGATGTTTCTAACTCTCTATCCTTCTCCCTTCCTCTCTGTAAAATATCAATAAAATATATATTTTTAAAAAAAAAAAAAGAGGTGGCAAGCAGCAATAGTATAGTGAATATGTTTAAGTAAAAATTTCTAGTGTAGTAAAAGCCCATAACATTGTCATTTATTGTTATTATCAAGTATAGGGTACTGTACGTAAGTGTACGTGCTATAATTTTATACAGCTGGCAGTGCAGGCGGCTTGTTACATCAGCCTCGCCAAACACACCTGAGTGATGTGTTGCGCTAGACCAGTGGTCGGCAAACTCATTGATCCACAGAGCCAAACGATGGAAACCAACAGGACAACGATGGAAATTTCTTTGGAGAGCCACATTTTTTAAACTTAAACTTTTTCTACCACCACTTCTTCACAATAGACATGCCCAGGCCCTGGTATTTTGTGGATGAGCCACACTCCAGGAGCCAAAGAGCCACATGTGGCTTGAGAGCCGCAGTTTGCCGACCACTGCGTTCGGAAGCTACAACAGCGATGAGGTCACTAGGCAATAGGGATATTTTAGCTTCATCCTAATCTTGTGGGCCACCGTCATACATGCCATCCACAATCAGACATGCCATCCACCGTCATACATGCCATCCACCCTCAGACATGCCATCCACCCTCAGACATGCCATCCGTCCTCAGACATGCCACCTACCATCATACATGCCATCTACCATCATACATGCCATCTGCCCTCATCCATGCCATCCGCCCTCATACATGCCATCTGCCCTCAGACATGCCATCCGCCCTTATACATGCCATCTGCCCTCAGACATGCCATCTACCATCATACATACTATCCACCCTCATACATGTCATCTACCATCATACATGCCATCCACCCTCATATATGCCATCTACCCTCAGACATGCCATCTGCCCTCAGACACGCCATCCACCCTCATACATACCATCCACCCTCAGACACGCCATCCACCCTCAGACACGCCATCCACCCTCATACATGCCATCTACATCATACATGCCATCCACCCTCAGACATGCCACCCACCCTCATACATCCCACCCTTCCTCATACATGCATCCGCCCTCAGACATGCCATCCGCCCTAAGACATGCCATCTGCCCTCATACATGCCATCCGCCCTCAGACATGCCATCTACCCTCATACATGCCATCCGCCCTCAGACATGCCATCTACCATCATACATGCCATCTACCCTCATACATGCGATCTGCCCTCAGACATGCCATCCGCTGTTGCCTGAAACTTCTTTATAGGGTGCAGGGCTGCACTCACACAGAGGTCAGAAAGTACCATTTGCTGAGCAGCCTGGATTTTGCTATGAAAGAATGAATTTTAAAAATTAAAAGCCAGTGAACCTAGAGGCAGCTCCTTTTTCCTTTTACGTTCAGTCTTTCTTACGCTGAGTCAGGTGTCATTTGTTTTTAAGATTCACACGGGCAGGAAGTTGGGTACGGCGTGAGGTTAATAATTGCGGCGTCTGAAGACTGACGGGCGCTTTCCATGCCGTCTGAGGTCGGACGCCCCTGGTGCGCATCACGCATGAGATCAGCGCCCTCCTGGCCCTGTTTCCTGTTTTAAAAGATAAGAAAGACGCTCGAGATGGACATCGACGGAACGCTTCATGCGCCTTCTCGTTTTCTGCCGATTCCCCAAAGGAGGGAGTTGCAGAATGGGAAGTTGGGGAGCCATGTGCTAATAGTCACCAAACAGTCTCTGTTCAATTTACACCTCCACCCGCTCAGTCCCGAGTTTTCTTTCCCAAGAGCTCAAGTTTTCACCTCTGTGCTGCGGCTGATCTTCAGAACAGCTATTTTTAGAGAGCAGACGGCCGATGGCCAGAACCATCAGAGAGAGAGAGAGAGAGAGAGAGAGAGAGAGAGAGAGAGAGAGAGAGAGAGAGGAGAGAGAGAGAGGGAGAGAGACGTTACACCCGTGTTTGCAGCGTGGCCTGACTCGGGCCGTTCCTCGCATGGCACTGTGCGCAGGAAAACCCCGATGGCTTCCTGGATTGGCCTCTGGGCGAGCGCTGAGCCGATAACGCGCCCAGAATGACTTCCTCTCCGGAAACCCTGACCCTGGGGCCGCTATCCGGCCCGCCTGCCGGGCACTTAGCCAGACACAGGTTTCCTGGGCTGTGAAGAGGGCCGTCGGGAGGGAAGGAGCGATGCAAATCAGTCACGTCTGGAGAACCCAGCGGAGACCGGGCGGCGCAGCGGCCAGGGCAAGAAGTGCTCCAAGAGCTGCTTCGCCTGTCGCTGGCGGCGGCCGAGAGGGCGGAGGGCACGTCGGGTCTCCTCGTGTGTGCGGAGCTAACTGCTGGCGCTGGTGATGCGTCGGGGCGGGGAGTTACAGACTGTCCTCACACATGTCGTGTGCGTGTTTACATAGGGGAGCAGGAGTCGCTTCCTTTAGAAGCGCACGCACGCACACACACACACACACACACACACACACACATGCCGAAACCGGTGTGGCTCAGTGGATAGAGCCGGACTGCAGACTGAGAGGTCCCAGGTTCAGTTCCAGTCAAGGGCATGTATCTTGGTTGCGGGCACATCCCCAGTTGGCAGGGTGCAGGAGGCAGCTGATTGATCTCTCTCTCTCATGGATGTTTCTGACTCTCTATCCCTCTCCCTTCCTCTCTGTAAAAAAATCAATAATATACATTTTTTTAAAAAGTATACACACACACACACACACACACACACACACACACACACACACGGGAATGTTGGCAAAACGTTGAGCCGTGCCCAGAGAGTGGCATTTAGGAAAGGTGGTGTTGATTGGTTTACTCTCTGCACCTGCTGTCTGGCTGGCTGCTTAGGGTCTGAGAGGCCGTGTAGACGGTCGCTTTCCGTGTGTGCGGCTCAGCGGGCCGGTAACGGGTTCGTTCTGGAAGGCGTGTGTTTGTGAAGGTCCATCGGGGAAATGATAGGACCACCGTCAAGGGCTCCCTAACACACACGCCGTTGTTCCTGTGTACAGTGGTGCCTCGAGATACGAGTTTAATTCGTTCCGTAACCTTGAGGCGTGGGAAACTATGAGACGCTCGAGTCGCCGTAAACTGGTGGGTCGTGTGCAGCCGGCCGAACCGCGTGATGACTCCTATCACAAATGTTGCTCGTATTTCAAAGCAAAAATAGCTTGCTCCACGGCTCGTATCTCAAAAACCTCGTATGTTAGGGCACTCGTATCTCGAGGTACCACTGTATTTGAGAAAGGCGGTTGGCTCCCAGGAGCTGGAACGCGTGTGGTGTCCGAGAGGGTGAACGTGTGTGTGTTTCTCAGCTCTCACGAGAGCCCTTCCCCTCGGCTTCCGTCTCCATCCTCATCCAAGTGGACGAACGGCTGAGTTCTCTGTGCGAGTCCCAGCGAGGAAGAGGTGGAGCGGCGCTGCTGAGCGTTCTGCAGACCAGACCGCCCCTTCCTTTGAGAGGTCACAGTCATGGTCTTGCAGGCCCTCTGCTGACACATTAAGTTTTATTCTGGGGCAACACAGCCAGGACTTGGAACAATGCACCGTAGAGAAGAAAGGATCACGCTTATAAGTGATGATTTGATTGGCCCTGGCTGGTGTGGCTCAGTGGAGAGAGCGTCGGCCTGCAGACTTAACGGTCCCGGGTTCAGTTCCAGTCAAGGGCACAGGCCCGGGTTGTGGGCTTGATCCTCAGTAGGGGGCATGCGTGAGGCAGCCCATCAGTGATTCTCATCATTGATGTTTCTATCTCTCTGTTTCTCTCCCTTCCTCTCTGAAATCAATAAACATTTAAAAAAAAAAAAAAAAAGAGAAGAAGTTGCCGAAACCGGTTTGGCTCAGTGGATAGAGCGTTGGTCTGCAGATTGAAAGGTCGCAGGTTCAATTCCGGTCAAGGGCATGTACCTTGGTTGCAGGCACATCCCCAATAGGGGGCGTGCAGGAGGCAGCTGATCGATCACTCTCTCTCTCATAGATGTTTCTGGCTCTCTATCCCTCTCCCTTCCTCTCTGTGGAAAATCAATAAAATATATTTTTTTTTAAAAGAAGAAGAAGAAGAAATAGTGGTTTGGGCTCAAAAACAGTAGTGAATAGACCAGAAGCCAACATGAACATACAGAGATGTTGAAGGCATCATGAAACAATTGAAAGGATTAAAATGTTTTATTCTATTATTATTTTAAAATATGTTTTATTAGGGTGTTTTTTTTTTAGCAATATAAAGGGAGGGGGGGGAGAGAGAGAGAAACATGGATTGGTTGCCCCCCACATAAACCCCAACCAGGGATCAAACCTGCAGCCCGAGTATGTGCTCTGACGGGGAATTGAACCTTCAACCTTTCGGTTCACAGGACAATGCTCAACCAACTGAGCCTCACAGGCCAGAGCTAATGTGTTATTATTAATAAAAGTAATAGTAATAGTCACTGTTAACTGAGAGCATACATTGATCAGCCTGCAGAGCAGATGATGCTGTTCCCTCTTTACAGATGAGGAGACTGGGATTAAAAAAAATGAAATAAGCCGAGACTGGTGTGGCTCAGTGGATAGAGCGTCGGCCTGAGGACTGAAAGGTCCCAGGTTCGATTCCGGTCGGGAGCATGTACCTTGCTTGCCAGCACATCTCCACTGTGGGGCGTGCAGGAGGCGGCTGATCGATGTCTCTCTCTCATCGATGTTTCTGACTTTCTATCCCTCTCCCTTCCTCTCTGTAGAAAATCAATAAAATATATTTTAAAATAAACAAATAAAACAAAACATTTGGTGCGAGGTCACCTCACAATAAAGGCAGGATTCATACTCGTCTTGCACTTTAGTGAATAGCGCCGCACCGTTAATGTATTGTTCCCATTAATTCCCAAAGGCCATCGCCCTCTCCATTCATCTACGTCAGGGCCAGGGGACTTTTTCTGGAAGGAGACAAGAGTAACTAGTGTAGAGATTGTGGGCTGTGTAGTCACTGTTGCAGCTACTCAACACTGTCATGAGTGAACGACCTTAGGCTGTACGTCCATGAGGGGGCATCGCTGAGGCCTAATAAAACTTTATTTACAAAGTCAGGTGGTAAATGTAGTGGAAGATTGGGACCCTGGACAGGAGTTGGTTGACCTCTGATCTATATCTTGTAAGTTTTTAAATATATATATTTTATTGATTTTTTTACAGAGAGGAAGGGAGAGGGATAGAAAGTTAGAAACATTGATGAGAAACATTGATCAGCCGCCACGCCCCCTACTGGGGATGTGCCCGCAACCAAGGCACATGCCCTTGACCGGAATCGAACCTGGGACCTTTCAGTCCGCAGGCCAATGCTCTATCCACTGAGCCAAACCGCTTTTGGCAGTCTTGTAAGTTTTAATGAGATGCTACCTGAGAATAAGAAGCCTTCAGGATAACCCAAAAGTTAGAATTAATAGCAAACAAATCTCTTCTTTAAAAAATATTTTTTATCAATTTTTTTACAGCGAGGAAGGAAGAAGGATAGAGAGTTAGAAACACTGATGAGAGTTAGAAATATCGATCAGCTAGCTGCCTCCTGCATACCCCTCACTGGGGATGTGCCTGCAACCAAGGTACACGCCATTGACCAGAATCAAACCTGGAACCCTTCGATCTGTAGGCTGATGCTCTATCCACTGGGCCAAACCGGCTTCGGCCTCATAAATATTTTTAAACGGGGGGGTGGCTAAATTTAGTGCTACCCCCAACCCCATCTCCCCATCCCACCGCACCCCCATCCCCCCTGTCTGTGTGCGCATGTGTGTCTCTCCAGAGGAGGAGGGGGGGGAGGGGGAGGAGGGAGGGAGAGGGGAGGGAGGATGGGGAGGAAGAGGAGGAAGAAGAAGAGGGGAAGGGAGGAGGAGGAGGGGGAGGAGGAAGGGAAGGGGAGGGGAGGGGGGAGGGGGTCTCGGCCCCCTCCTCGGGGTGCGGCAGCAGCAGCCTCCGCTCACCCCGCCGCCCCGCGCTCTGACCGCCCCGCCCCCCCCCTCCCCCGCAGGTGGCGTCGGGCGAGTGCGCCGAGGACACGGAGGTGTACAGCGTGCGGCTGTGCGCGGGCGACGAGCTGACGCTCATGGGGCAGGCGGAGATCCTGTACGCCAAGACGCTGCGCGACCGGGCGCGCCGGCTGCGCGGGCTGCTGCGGCGGCTGGGCCGGCTGCCGGCGCGGGGCCCGGGCCGCGGCCGCATGCCCTGCCTCGTGTGCATGAACCACCGCACCAACGAGAGCCTGAGCCTGCCGCTGCGCTGCCGCGGCCGCTTCAGCACGCGCAGCCCGCTCGAGCTGCAGCTGCGCCAGGGCGAGCACCCGCTGCGCCGCATCGTGGAGCGCGCGCGGCTGCCCGTCAACGTGACGCTGCCGCGCGCGCCGCCGCGCAACCCCTACGACCGCCTGGCGCTGCGCCAGGGCCACCGCTACAAGCTCGTCAGCCTGCAGACGCGCACCGTGGTGCTGTGCTGCGCGCTGCGGCCGCCGCGCGTGCGCCCGCTGCACTTCCCGCTGCACCTGCCGCTGCCGCGCGTGCGCCTGCCCGAGCCGCCCGCCGCCGCCGCGTCCTCCTCGTGCTCCTCCTCCTCCGCTTCGTCCTCCTCCGGCTGCTCCTCCGCCGCGTCCTCCTCTGGCTCCGCCTCCTCCTCCGCCGCCGCCGCCGCGCTGCTGCGCCACTGGCTGGCCGTGTGCCAGGAGCAGGTGGACATCGACGAGTACTCGCGCGCCGTGCGCGACGTCAGGGCCGACTGGGGGGGCGGCGGCGAGGACGGCAAGAGCCCCCCGAAGGCGGCGTTGGCGGCGGCGGCGGCGGCGGCTCCTGCGCGCGGCGCTGGGGGGGGCGCCCCCGGGCCGCTGCCCAGCGCGCTGAGCCACGCGCGCGACGAGCTCACGCAGTCCTTCCACCGCCTGTCGGTGTGCGTGTACGGCGGCCACCTGCACGGCAACAGCGAGGTCAACCTGCACGGCTGCCGCCCGCGCGGCGGAGACTGGGACCCGCCGCCCGAGCCCGGCGGTGGGGGTGGGGGGGGGTCCCCTGCGCCCCGCGGCGCCGGCGCCCAGCGAGGAGCCCCCCGGCGGCGGCGGCCCGGGCCCCGCGGTGGCGGCGGCGGAGCTGCCGTACGAGGAGCTGTGGCTGGAGGCGGGCGCCCCGCCGCTGGCGCGCTCGCTCAGCGACAGGGGCCAACGCCGACAAGGGGGGACCCGGCCGACAACGCCGCTGCAGCCCGGGACGCTGGTGGGAGCCACCGCCACCAACGCCACCGCCACCAACGCCTCCACCACCGCCACCACCTCCACCGCCACCGAGATGGCCCCGCCGCCGCCGCCGCCCGTGCCGCCCAAGTCCGAAGCCGTAAGTCCCCCTGTTCCCGTCCCCCTTCCTTCCTTCCTGCTGGCCGGCCCCTGGAGATCAGAGGGCAGAGGGCGCGCTCATGTCCACACCCCCCACATGCACACACCCCAGAACCAGGAGCCAGGGTCACACACACACACACACAGCCCCACATATGC
>JAAGEH010000480.1:61134280-61147455 GCA_011751065.1 Lasiurus cinereus
TGTGTGTGTGTTCACCTCCCTCTGTGTGTGTGTGTGTGTGTGTGTGTGTGTGTGTCCTCCTCTCCGCAGCAGCGTGGCTAAGAGCGACGCCAGCCCGTCCTCCGATGGGCCCCCCGCCGCCTGCCGCCCGTGCCGCCCCCGCCCGGCGGACCCGCCGTCCCCGCCCGGCAGCCCCTCGGACCCGCTGGCCGCCCGGCTCTCCTGGCCCGGCCAGCACTCGGCCGCCGCCTCCTCCTCCTCCTCGGAGGCCCACGCCCGCAGCGGCTTCCTGCTGGACCCCAGCCGCAGCTACAGCTACCCGCGCCAGAAGACGCCCGGCACGCCCCGCCGGCCCGGCCCCGCGCCCTGGGACCCCGAGGCCCGCCCGCCCCCGGCCGGGCCCCCTGGCACCGCCCCCCTGCCGGGCGCCAGCTGCCCCAAGTCGGCCAGCTACTCCCTGGGCAGCAGCAGCGCCGCCCCCGAGACGCCGCTGGCGGCCGGCACCACCAAGCAGAGCCGGTCGTGCCCGGCCCTGCCCCCCCGGGCCCCCCGGCCGGCAGAAGAGAAAGCCACCACCTCCTCCTCCTCCTCCTCCTGCTCCTCCTCGTCCTCCTCCTCGGGAACCCCGCCGCTGCCTCTGAAGATCGACGGTGCTGAGGGGGAGCCCGCGGCCGGGTCGGGGGACCTGGCCGAGGACCCGTACTTGGGGGGGCAGAAGGGCCCCCAGGACCTCTTCTCCACGGCCGCGGTCCCCTACGCCTTCTCCTCGCCGCTCCACCGGCAGCTGGCGCCGCGCTCCTGCGGGGACGGCTCGCCCTGGCAGCCGCCCGCCGACCTGTCGGGCCTGTCCGTGGAGGAGGTGGCCAAGTCCCTGCGCTTCATCGGGCTGCCCGCCGACGTCATCGGCTTCTTCGCCACCGAGAAGATCGACGGCAGCCTGCTGGTGCAGCTGACCGAGGAGATCCTCTCCGAGGACTTCCGCCTGAGCAAGCTGCAGGTCAAGAAGATCCTGCAGTTCATCGGCGGCTGGAGGCCCAAGATCTAGCCCCGCCGTCGTCGTCGTCGTCCCTGCAACCCCCCTCCACCGGCACACATCCTCCCAAACCCGGGAGCACGTGCCGGGGCCTGGCCCGGGTTTTCTTTTGCACTAAGAACCCCCTCTGTGTAAGCAGGGGGTCCTCTGTGTAAGCAGGGGTCCTCTGTGTAAGCAGGGGTCCTCTGTGTAAGCAGGGGTCCGAGAAGCGCTCGCTCCGCAGGCCGCGTGCCAGGACGGCGAGCGGGCCGTTCTGTGCGTCCTCGTCGCCGCTGAATAAAAACGCTGTGCGGAACCCGCAGAGGTGCCTTGTACATCCGTCACTCCATGCCCAGCAGCTGCTCCAGGACCACCGGCAGGGGGCCCCCCGGCCGGCCGGGCCTCTCACCCCCCAGCCGGGGGAGGCCAGAAGGGATGATATTTATTACACAACAGCCAAAGCGGAAAGACCTGAGGATCTTTAAAAACACACACACACACACACACACACACACACACACACGCAACAAATCCACAGTTCCTGTGGGGGGAGGGGGTGGGCAGAGGGGAGATCTCTTGTAGTTGGCTCGTCCTGTGCTCTGTCGGGGTGCCCGCGGCGAGCCAGCTGGCTCTGGGCCGGGCCAGGCCGGGGAGACGGAAGGACGCTGTCGGGGTAAATGCCCGGCAGGGGTGGGGAGCTCTGCCCTCGCCCGGCGTTTCCCAGAAGTCGGGAGCGGACCGGAGACCCGGGACGCCCTCCGAAGTCAGAGGGACCTGGACTGTGGGCGCCCGTCACCGCTGCTAATCGTACCGAGGAGGAGGAGACACAGAGTAGATGCCGTCTGTGTGTACGTGGAGACGCAATACACACGTGTATGTTTTGCACCTCGTTGTGAGTCTGGTGTTTTCTGGGAACGTCGGTGGGTGTCCGCCTGCTCCCAGGGGTGTGGGGCGCTGGCCAAGTGGCCTTTTAGGAGGCACGGAGAGGCGCCCCGGGTGTGCCCGGAGCCTGCGCCTCGAAGGCCGGGTGTGGTGGGCTTCCCCGTGGGGAGCGGGGACCAGATCGGGAGAAAGAGGGGGTGAGGTTTGGGGGGGAGGGGGGTCCCTTGACAGGGAAGCTGAGCACGGGCTGGGTTTTGCGCGTTCCCCTCCCTCCCGGGCAGACGTCTTGGGAAACAACGACGGTTCTTCTCGGGGTGGAGGGCCCCATCCCCCAGATTTCTGAGCGGGGGGGGGGGTCTGCAGGCCGTTCCTCGGGCATCGGACGTGCCGACGGGCTGCATCTGTTGAGTGATTTTTAAAAGTACCGATGGGCCGAGACCGGTGTGGCTCAGTGGATAGAGAGTTGGTCTGCGGCCTGAAAGGTCCCAGGTTCGATTCTGGTCAAGGGCATGTACCTTGCTTGCGGGCACATCCCCACTGTGGGACATGCAGGAGGCGGCTGATCGATGTCTCTCATCGATGTTTCTGACTTTCTATCCCTCTCCTTTCCTCTCTGTGAAAAATCAATAAAATATCTTTAAAAAAAGAAAAAGTACCGACGGGAGACCTCCCTCCTCGAGTTCATAAACCTCTCCCAGAGCAAACACATCATTATGTCGTGCCCCCGACCGGAATCGAACCCGGGACCTTTCAGTCAGCAGGCTGACGTTCTATCCACTGAGCCACACCGGCTCCGGTGAAAACACTCCAATACTGTGCGTTTCTTGCAAGAGCCGCAGAGCAGGGCTCTGCCCGGTGTGCCACGCGGGGTTAAACATTCCCAACGCGAATGCCTCCCCACGGCGGCGGCTCTCTGCGGGGACCGGCGCCTTCCAAAGCGTTAACTCCGAGCCAGCGAGCCAGCCAGGCCACTGCGGACAGAGGTCTGTCCCGGGTTCCGGGGCGCCGGCAGCCCCTGGCTGAGGCCAGCCGGTCACGGCCTCCTCCTGCCACTGAGACGGACGGACATGCAGGCGAGACCCACCCACTCCTCAGACCGCAGGGAGGCTGTGTTCCCACGGGCGCTGGAGACACTTTGACCATCTCGGGGTTCCCGTCCTCACATCCCGTACAGACAGCAGTCCCGTGGATGTCCCCAGCTCGGCTCCCCCGGAGGGAC
The DNA here is from genome assembly GCA_011751065.1 of Lasiurus cinereus. NCBI lineage: Eukaryota > Metazoa > Chordata > Mammalia > Chiroptera > Vespertilionidae > Lasiurus > Lasiurus cinereus. The sequence goes on from JAAGEH010000480.1 coordinate 61,137,373, forward strand.
GGGCCGGTCGGGGCTGGGCGGTCAGAAAGCCGCCTGTGCCTGCGGGCAGCCCCCAGGGATCCGGTCCTTCCCGGAAGCCGGCGGCGCCACCGAGAGGCCACGGACAGGCCACGGAGAGGCTGCTTTCTCCGGGAGCTCCTGCCGAACCCGCGGACACACCCTCACCGGCCGGGAGGGAGGGGGAGCGGGTCCCTGTGGAGGTTCCCCGCATACACGGCGCCTCCTTTTACCTTCTTTTCTGTTTTTCCAAACACGTCACAGAAAGTCGTTTCTGTGGCCGCCGGGTGTGAGTGGCCGCCAGGTGTGAGTGGCCGCCGGGTGTGAGTGGCCGCCGGGTGTATGTGACAGGTGTATGTGGCCGCCCAGTCTGAGTGGCCGCCAAGTATATGTGACTGCCGGGTGTGAGTGACTGACTGCCAGGTGTATGTGTGACAGGTGTGAGTGGCCACCGGGTGTGAGTGGTGGCAGAGACTGCGAGGCCAGGGCTGTGGCCTGGGATCTGTGTGTCGCGGGGTCACAGCGCCCCAAGCATCGGCACGTGCTGACCCCGCGCTGAAGAGGGCGCCCCTGCCCTCGGTGCCTCCCCTCCACACCGTGGCCAGCCGTGCCAGAGGGCAGGGGGGGGCACGCAGCCCCGGGCAGGGGTTGGACGCAGAGGGAGGTGGGCGCTGTCCTCAGAAAACCGCAGGCCGAAGAGCCGCAGCCCCACAGGAGGGCGAGACCGTCACCTCGGACGGACGGGGAGTGCTCGGCTCAGGACGTGCCGGGCCGCGTTCCCCGGCTCCCACGGGCACGGCCCCTCTAACCGCCGTAAAGACCCTCCTGGCCTCTGCAAAGCCCCCAGTGCCCCAACGGCTGTCCCTGCGTGCCCAGCACTTGTCCGGAGGGGCTAGGCCCTGGCAGGGGGGGCAGCAGAGCCGGGGTCCAGACTGGGGGGCAGAGAAGAGGGGGGAGGGGTGCCGCTCGCCCTCCTGAGCAGTGAAGACAGTGATGCCTCCGGGTGGTCCCAGCCGCAGAGTGCTCCCCGCCCAGCAGGTGGAGGCAGAGCAGAAAGCTGGCTGCTCCCGCACACAGGGCGGTGGCCACCCATGTCGAGAGGGGGGACGGGAGGGGTGTGTTGGTCAGAACAGGACCCGTCATTGGGTCCTTACCTTCCTGGCCAAAGCCATCACGGCCTCCGGAAAGACAGTGAGCATAAGCCCACCCACAGGCCTAAGTGTCAATAGTGGAGCTGGCTCCCGGAGGGAGGGAGGAGGGAGGGGGAGGAGGGAGGAGGGAGGGGGAGGAGGGAGAGGAGGGAGGGAGGGAGGGGGAGGAGGGAGGGCCCACACCCTCGCAGCCCGACTCCCGCAGCCGCAGAGGCTGCAGCCCTCCCCCTCCTGGCGAACCGTGATCGTCACCTTTGCGCACTCTCACCCCGGGCGCCGTGGACCCGTGCGAAGTCCCCACACGAGGGAGCTGCCGGCCTGCCCTTGCCTCGCGGACAAAGAACACGCGGCCGGAGGGGACGGCTGGGGGGCTTCCAGGCACAGCCCGGAACCCCCGCCGCCCAGCCCGCACCCTGCGCCGCACCCGGATGCCAGGGCCGTGGGGAGCGGGCCCTTCTCCCCGAAACACTGCGGGCCACAAGCAACACCCTCAGCCCTGCCTCCGGGCCAAGAGGAGCATCCCAAGAACACGGGGAACAGCGCACCCCACAACCTCACACAGCTCCAGGACCATGTCCGCGTCCTCCCCCCACCGAGAACATCACCCCTGGGCACAGGGGGGCCTCTCGGAGACTGTGCTCCTCAGGCCGACCCCCGCGTTCGCCCGGTCCTGTCCGGCCCCGCCGCCAGGGCAGGAGGGAGGAGGCCCACAGTCCCCTCCTCGGGAAGCAGACTTGCTCGGTGTGGGGCTGTGGGGTGACCCCTCTGGCTTGCTCCCTGGCCCACCCCGTCCGCCGTCTGTCAGACGCGGCGCTGTGCAGCTTGCCTCCCGGGAAAGCCAGAGCCCGAGCCAAACGCTGGTTCGGTTCCGTTAAAGCCGGACAGCCGCCCAAGCCGGGGTGGGGGGCGTGCAGGAGGCAGCTGATCGATGTCTCTCTCTCATCGATGTTTCTAACTCTCTATCCCTCTCTGTGAAAAAATCAATAAAATATATTAAAAAAATAATAATAACTGTTTGGGACATTGCTCAGTAACACCCACGTTTGGGGGCCATTAACCTCCTTCTCTTCCCCCGGAGTTTCCAGAATCACAGGCGGTGGATGGGCGGTGAGAAGGGCGGCTCTGACCCTCAGGGCAGAAGGACAGATGCGGGAAGTGACTCTCCTGGCTTGCCCCCCCCCCCCCCCCCCCCCCTGGGGGGGGGGTTTCAAAACGGAAAAGAGGGTGATGGGCGGTCGGCCGCGGAAAGAACGAGCCTGGCTTCTGGCAGAACTGCTTGAAGAACCCATCTTAGCTTTGTGTGTTCTTCCAGTGCCCATCCCTTACTGCGGGCACCACACAGACTGGGCACCCGCTCCCCGGGGATGTCCCGGCACCAGGGGGCCACCCCCTCCGGGGCCACAGGGGTGCGCCCTGGAGCCACACGGGGCCAATCCCTCCACCTTCGCCGGGCCACCTCCTGGGCCCAGAACCTAAACCATGGCCATCACACATCCCTCTCCACACGCTTCAAGGTGCAGCTGTGACAGAGCTGCTAGAACCTGCGCCCCATCCCCGGCCACAGAAAGGGGGGGCAGCCGGTGTGACAGCACACAGCCAGCACTGGGGGAGAGGCAGACATGGGGAGGTCCCGGTGGCGGGCACGTTTCTGATTCCCATCATTCCTGGGCCCAATTGCCCGCCAGCTTCTTCCGAAGGTCAGAGTCTCAGGCCCATAAAGTCCTCATTTGCTTAAACAAACGGTAACTCCTTCACTTATCACCCAAGGAGCCCCGGATTGCACAGCCAAAGGTCACGTCTCCGCTCAGCTGTTCCTGGAGCTTATCTTCCTCGGTTCCCTGAAATCCCTCTGCCGTGTCTCTGCCTCACCAGCTGAGACTGGACTCTCTCCTTCCTCCCAGGCTCTGCCAGGAAGCAGTGGTTCAACCTCTGGGCTCTAGAGTCAAAGGTTCTGGTCAAATCCAGCTAGTTTGTGTGTGTTTACGACCAGAGAGCACAGTGGGGACACCTGGAGGAAGTGGTCCCTTTAAATGGTCTAAGGAACGGAGGGTCCATGTTGTAGGCCGCCTGTGAGCAGGCATCTCACAGAGCATATGAATGTCACGCATCAGAGCATGGTCTCCAGAAAGCATGCTCATTCTGTCGCTTCAGCCATTGCTCTGTGGCTTTTCCTTCCTTCGCTTTTCCTTCTTATATTGTCACGAGAGGCCCGATGCACGAAGATTCGTGCAAAAATGGGCCTTCCTTCCCCAGGCTGCCAGCCCTGCCTTCACTCTGGCCAGAGCCGCCTTTCCGCCTTCCCACGCTGCCCAGAGGCCCATAGCGGCTGGGGGTGGTGCATCCCACCCCACCCACAGCCACCACCAGGCACCTGCATATGCAAATTAATCCGCCATCTTTGTTGGGTTAATTTGCATACTCACTCCTGATTGGCTGGTGGGTGTCACAAAGGTGCAGTCAATTAGCGTGTTACTTTTTTATTCGTGTGGATGGTAAATGATCCCAGAGGATACGGCCAAGAGAAAGAATGACAGACAGGCAAGCAGCAGCCGAAAGGAGCCACAACTGGAGGGGCGTTAAATGGTTGAGCATCGACCTATGAACCTGGAGGTCACGGTTCGATTCCATGCCCGGGTTGCGGGCTCAATCTCAAGTTAGGGGGCGTGCAGGAGGCAGCCAATCAATGATTCTCTCTCATCATTGATGTTTTTCTCTCTCTCTCTCTCTCCCTGTCCCTCCCTCTCTGAAATCAATAAAAATGTATTTTAAAATAATTTTTAAAGAGTAGAAAATAGCCGAAACCGGTTTGGCTCAGTAGATAGAGCGTCAGCCTGCGTACTGAAAGGTCCCAGGTTCGATTCCGGTCAAGAGCATGTATCCTGATTGCGGGCACATCCCCAGTAGGGGGCGTGCAGGAGGCGGCTGATCGATGTTTCTCTCTCATCGATGTTTCTAACTCTCTATCCTTCTCCCTTCCTCTCTGTAAAAAAATCAATAAAATAAAAATTGTAAAAAAGAGTAGGAAATAGATAAGTTTCTCAGGATGATGAGAGCTTCCAAGGAGAGAAAAATATTCCGATCTTTCCTGACATCAACTACGTCTTTAGAGTTACCTTCCCATTGGCTTTGAGGCTTTCAGAGGAGACCATGCACATTAATTCAGGAAATAGTGATGCAAGCCACGGCCTGTGGAAGCCACAGCCTCCCTCTGGCTAAGGATTACCGGTCAGCAGGTGTCTGGGCCCAGAACCTAAATCATGGCCTTTACTCCCCACCTGAAGGTATTTTTCCCACTGATTTTTAGAGAGAGTGGGAGGGAGAGGGAAAGACAGAGAGAAACACAGATGTGAGAGAGACACAGCGATTGGTGGCCTCCCGCCTGCCCCCCCCCCATCCCCCTCCCTGGGCCCGAGTTGAGTCTGCAACCAAGGTATGCGCCCTGGACCTCCGTGGAACTCGGGGACCTTCAGACTGCAGGCTGACGCCCTGTCCCTTGAGCCACACTGGCTCGGGCCGGGCTGCAAAGCTGTGGGTCAAAGGTGTCCTTTTCCTGGGAAATGACCGTCATCATAAGTAGGTGGTGCCCACCAGCCAATCAGGAGTGAGCCTGCGGTACACTGCTTACCGTCAGCCTGCCTTATCAGCCAGCGCCTTATCAGCACCGTCCGTCCTGACAGTTCCCTGCGCTCATTCCAGGCGATACCGGGTTCCAGAGCTCCGTGGAAGAGGGGGTGTCCGTAATCCTCGCTGTCTGGGGCTGCACCGAATCCCTGTCGCCACGGTTTATGATGACTGGCTCATTTCCCAGGAAAAGGACACCTTTGACCCACAGCTTTGCAGCCAGGCCCGGGCCAGTGTGGCTCAAAGGGTAGGGCGTCAGCCTGCAGTCTGAAGGGTCCCCGAGTTCCCCTGAGGTCCAGGGCACATACCTTGGTTGCAGGCTCCCCTCGGGTACAGTTTGAGGGGTGGGGGCAGGCGGGAGGCAACCAATCGCTGTGTCTCTCTCACATCCGTGTTTTCTCTCTCTGTCTTTCCCTCTCACTCCCACTCTCTCTAAAAATCAGTGGAAAAAAGTACCTTCAGGTGAGGAGTAGAGCTATTCACCCAGAAAAGTGGAGTCTCCAGAACCTGGGAGTGATTTTTGTCCTGTTATACAATTATCAGAAAGTGAAAACCAAAATTATATGTTTTTGTTGTGATCCTTAAAATAAGAACACCAGTAAACCCCAAAAAGATCCTGCGGTATTTGAAAGTACTTGGGAAATTGGTTTAAAGGCAGCTAACGACACATTATCTAAACTACACTTGAGGTAGTTATATGAAAGATGTACAAATGATATCCTTGTAAAAAAAAAATGTATCCTTCCCTAGCCGGTTTGGCTCAGTGGATAGAGCTTCAGCCTGCGGACTGAAAGATCCCAGGTTTGATTCCGGTCAAGGGGATGTAGTATCTTGGCGGCTGATCAATGTCTCTCTCTCATCGATGTTTCTAACTCTCTATCCCTGCTTTCCTCTCTGTAAAAAATCAATAATATATATATATATATATATATATAAACTATCCTTCCCTAGCTGGTTTGGCTCAGTGGATAGAGCGTCAGCCTGCAGACTGAAGGGCCCCGGGTTCAATTCCCGTCAAGGGCACACACCTGGTTGCAGGCTCCATCCCCGGCCTGGGCCCTGATTGGGGCTCGTGCAGGAGGCAACCAATTGATATGTTTCTCTCACGCGGGTATTTCTCTCTGCCTCTCCCTCTCTCTTCCACTCTCTCTAAAAATCAATGGAAAAATATCCTCAGGTGAGGATTTAAAAATACATTATAAACAATTTTTAAAAAAAAATTTATCCTCACAGTTTAGATGTCCTAATGTAATGAGTAGAAAATATGTTAAAAATCTAATCATTTCACATTTTAGGAAGGAAGGGGACACCTGGAACACTTTTAATAATGAAGATAAACGTAAAACAATTAAGAAGAACTATTGAACCTCCTCCCTCTCCCGCTCCCACCAGCGCGTGCCTTCCCTGAGCCTCTGGAAGCAACGCTGAAGCAAAGATTCACACACCGTCCGAAAGCTTCACGTCGGAAGCGAACAGGTCACTAAGATGTGGACCCACTAGGGCTACACGATATTCATGAGTGGCATTTTACTATGTAGTACATGCACACCTGCTCCTTCCCCATCCTTATGACACGCTCCTACGTTCCCTGTGAGTGATCCGACCGTACTCCGCAGAAGAAATCTGGGACACTTCCCTCTGTTGGTCCCAGAGTAAAAACTAGAAAACCCTCAGAAACTTATCTCGGCCTCCACTGGGGAATTAGCAACCGCTCGCCCACAACTTGGGAGTGTCCGTCGCCCAAGAACCTCACTGAGAGGCCAACAGCACGCGTAGAAGACGAGAGCAGCCTTTCAAGGCTCCATTCTTTTTTTTTTCTTTTTTTTAAATGTATTTTATTGATTTTTTACAGAGAGGAAGGGAGAGGGATAGAGAGTTAGACACATCGATGAGAGAGAGACATCGATCAGCCGCCTCCTGCACGCCCCACAGTGGAGATGCGCCCGCAAGCAAGGTACATGCCCCCGACCGGAACCGAACCCGGGACCTTTCAGTCCTCAGGCTGACGCTCTATCCACAGAGCCAAACCGGTTTCGGCTGGGGCTCCATTCTTAACCAATATTTTTTTATTACAAATGAAAGTTTCAAGAAATAAAAAGCCACGAACAAGTGCTTGAGGAAAGGCTCCTATGCAAGTGCTTTCGCTCAGGAGGTCGTTAGGAAAAGCTCCTTTAACTGTTCCTCCTGCCCATTCACTGAAAGCCATCCACTGTCACCCAAGATCTTTCCTCCTGCTTCCTTAACCTCCCCCCACCCCCACCCCCAGTTCCTCTGCTGACAATAGCAGCTCTCCAGCACCTAATGCTTTTGAGGTGCCTGGCTTATTCGAAGCCCCTGACATAAACGAGGCAATTCCGGTCTCGCACCAGCATGATGAGTGCGTGCTATTTTCCCTCCGTAGAGAGGTGAGGGCATTAAGCAGAGAGAGAGGGGTAGCCCCTGATCGGGCAATCATTTCCTGCTGTGGCTACAGTGATGCCCTACACGTTCATCAGGTGAGGATTAAAGCTCTTCATCCAGAACCGCTGAGTCTCCAGAACCTGGAAAAAATACTCTCAGGGGTGATGTCTTTGACTTTGTTTTGTTCATCCTCGCCCACTGATTTTTAGAGAGAGTGGAAGAGAGCGGGAAAGTCCATCGTCTAACTTAGTAACTAAACAGGAACCATTCTGCCGAGACCGGTGTGGCTCAGTGGATAGAGCGTCGGCCTTGCGGACTGAAAGGTCCCGGGTTCGATTCTGGTCGGGGGCATGTACCTTGCTTGCAGGCATAACTCCAGTGGGGGGCGTGCAGGAGGCAGCTGATCGATGTCTTTCTCTCATTGATGTTTCTAATTCTCTATCTCTCTCCTCTCTGTAAAAATTAATAAAATGTTTAAAAAAAATAAAATAAAGTAATCCACTGTTTAAAAATAAAAAAATAATTTAAAAAAAGATAAACCGTATTTGTTGCTTCCAACCAAAAATTAGGGTTTTGACTTTTTTTTTTTGTGCCACCAGGAGTGTCAACTTCCCAAGACCTAAAGGCTTTTTCATGAAGTTAGTAGCGATAGTAACTAATGCCATGTTCATATATGAAGAAAGTTGCCCAAAGTGGTAACAGCTGCATCGCTTCAACGAATCGGTTTTCTAACGAATCCATACGCAACACTGAAAGGAATTCTCAGGGGTGAGACAGGCAGGGGGAGGAAACTTTGGAAATTAAGGGGCCCATGGAAAAGACACGGGGCTACAGAGTTGCAAAAAAGGGTGCATTTCCACCAGACAAGGGAACTGGGAGAAGCAAAAGGTCCACATTTGCAGGATGGAAAGGCCTCCTTCGAAGAAGGAGGAAGAAAGCCAGAGGGAACAGAGAACAATAAGGGAGAAGGAGGAGGGAACCGCTGTACCTCACGGAGCCTGGAGCCCAGGAGTTGCTCTGGGGACCAACTTACAGGGGAATGTGACCCAGCAGAGGGCCAGCGAGGCACTAAGAGCGGCCGCCGCCTTCACGAACCGGGGGAAAAGGAGGCTCCGTGGGACTCCTCCCTCCCCACGGGGGAGTCCGTGCTTGCTTCTCAGTCAGGGTCTGCCTTTCCCCGAGGTTCATCCTTCCCCTCCACCCGACCAGAGCCCCCAACCAGCCTGTGTGTTCCGGTCCAACGTCCCCGGTTCGAGAGTCCGCACCCACTCGGCGCAGCCGAAGGACCCGCTCACAGCACAGGCCGGAGCCGCGGGCTTCCTGGACGGGGTGGACGGGCGCGCAGATTCACACTGCCACCGCCCTGGCCTGAGCTGCCGTGGACCTACCCTCTCCCGGAACCGTTCAAACCTGACCCCTCCTCCGGCCGTGTGTCTGCGGGCCGCAGGCGTGTCTTCGTGCCCGTCAGCTAAAATAATCCATTAGGCCCAAACCGGTGTGGCTCAGTGGATAGAGCGTCGGCCTGCGGACTGAGGGGTCCCAGGTTCGATCCCGGTCAAGGGCATGGACCTTGGTTGTGGGCACATCCCCAGTGGGGGGCGTGCAGGAGGCAGCTGATTGATGTCTCTCATTGATGTTTCTAGCTCTCTATCCCTCTTCCTTCCTCTCTGTGAAAAATCAATAAAATATTTTTAAATAATAATAACATATTAGAACAGACTGAACTGCATGAGACATGTATATATGAGAAGTCAGCTCTTTTCTATTAAGTTAGACGTTAGAAATTTGCAACAAAAAAAAAAACTTTAACAAGCCTCTCTTTTTGCTCTCAAGTTTCTTCATCTCGGAAAATACACTTTTTTTTTCTTTCATTAAAAATGTGATGTGTGCTACCATAAGTGGGCGTGTTTTGTTAAATGAGTAATAGACACTCGGATTTAAATCTCCCCGGTTTGAATTCCTAATAAAGTTCGTGCTCCTGACCATCACGCTCAGAAGCAAAAGCCCTTTGGGGCACTGAATAACGTAGAAGAGGGTGCGGGCTCTGCAGACCTGAGCCTCGGAGTTTCAAGTCTCCTTTGTGGATTGTAGTTGTTCAAACAAATTCTTTTAAAAAAAAAATATATGTTATTGATTTTCCACAGAGAGGAAGAAAGAGGGGTAGAGAGCTAGAAACATCGATGAGAGAGAGACATCGATCAGCCGCCTCCTGCACGCCCCCTACTGGGGATGTACCTGCAACCAGGATACATGCCCTTGACCGGAATCGAACCCGGGACCTTTCAGTCCGCAGGCCGACGCTCTATCCACTGAGCCAAACTGGTTTTCAGTGGTTCAAACAAATTCTAACCCAGGCCCAGGGACCCCCAGGATCTACATAAGAAAATGGGAGGGTGGCCGGTTTGGGGGAGAGAGGTACGTGTCCCCAGAGAGCATGGAGCTGTCCCCTTGCCCCCCTAAGGGGACAGGACAGCCCGGCCAGGCCGAGGCTCCACAGGGGAGGTGGGGGGGTGTAGGCCGCCCCGTGAGGCCAGGCCCGGGACGGGGAGATGGAGAGGGACCCGGCCGGCTCTCCAGCTGCCGCTGTGCTCCTTGGAGACAATATTAGGCCTCGGCAGAGCCTGGCTTGCTCCCCACCTCTATTTTTATTTATTTTATTTTATTCATTTATTTTATACACGTATTTTATTGTTAACAATATTACAAATGCCTCCCATTTTCTCCCTTTTTTTTAAATTTTAATACGTTTATTTCCTTTGCTTCCCCTCCTCCAAGAACAAAAGCACAAACAACACCCCGTGAATGTGCCATTGGCCACCATAGCGATTTACTCCAGGGCGTGGCGCTGTGTACGGAGCGGGTCTGTTTTTAAATATGTTTTATTGATTTTTTTTTTTACAGAGAGGAAGGGAGA
>JAAGEH010000480.1:61147465-61196872 GCA_011751065.1 Lasiurus cinereus
AGGCAGCCGGTCCATGATTCTCTCTCATCACTGTTGTTTCTATCTCTCTCGGTCCCTCTCCCTTCCTCTCTGAAATCCATGAAATGTATTTTTTAAATAAATAAATAAATAAATAAATAAATAAATAAATAAATGAATGAATGAATGAATGAATGAAAATTAAAAAGGAAAGACATTCCGAACATCAGGCCCCTACAGTCTTTGTGGGTGTTATTTTTCTCCCTGCGTCACACAAGGCCGTTGTCTGCGTGTACAGAGTTCAGGTCCGGCCATCTGGTCACCTGGCCAAAAGTCCATGTGTGCCTTTATGGGGTTCCCAGGTGGCAAGGGGTTATTAAAGTGAGAAATACGATCACTGTGCCCTGGCCACGTGGCTCGGTTGGTTGGAGCATCATCCTGTGCCCCAAAAGGTGTGCGATCAATTCTCTAGGTTTGTGGTTTGATCCCAGATGCATACGGAGGCAACAGATTGATGTTTCTCACTCACATCAATGTTTTATGTTTCTCTCTCTCTCTCTCTCTCTCTCTCTATCTCTATCTCTATCTCTATCTCTCTCTCTCCCCTCTCCCTTCTTCTCTCTTAAAATCAATAAAAACATACCTTCTGTCAAGGATTAAAAAAAAGAAGAAGAAAGAAATGTGACCATAGTCTTTTGGATTCTGCTCCTTTTTGAGACCAGGAGATGGAAGAATGTCTCTATTATAGCAAACCTTCTAGAACTCCATAAAAAGGTGTAATCCCCCCTATCCGGTGTGGCTCAGTGGATAGAGCGTCGGCCTGTGGACTGAAAGGTCTCAGGTTCGATTCCGGCCAAGAGCATGTATCTTGGTTGCTGGCACATCCCCAGTGGGGGGTGTGCAGGAGGCGGCTGATCGATGTCTGACTCTCTCATCAATGTTTCTAACTCTCTATTCCTCTCCCTTCCTCTCTATAAAAAATCAATAAAATATATATATATTTTAAAAAGATCTCTTTGCTTAGAGCTAGTGAGAAGCACACCGTGGATTTTCATCCAGGCCTGGCAGACTCGGAAACCGCTTCCTGGCCCAGCACTGGGAATTGGGGAACGGCCATTAGGTCAGTAGGATCTCTTCCGCCGGCCTCCCTGCTGACTCCCCTGATGCTCCCCTGCCTGGGAGACTGTCCCCAGCCGCAGAAACAACCCCGCCCCTCTGACCCTGCTCCCCTAAACCTAGACTCCGAACCAGCTCGGTGCCTGGCTGTGCAGACTCATTCCCGAGCCGCCCGCCCCTCCACGATGAGCCAGGACCGGAGTGTGAGCCGCCGAGACCGGGAGTCACAAACCGGAGATCAGCAGCGGGTCGGTGGTCACGCTGCGCTGGTTGGACATGCGCCGTCGGATGTCCGGGTGCTGGTCCAGGAGGGTCATGGTGGCTTGCTGCCAGGGACAGGGCCACGCCAGCCGGTCGTCATTGGCCCCGGAGATCAGGTGGAAGTAGATGCCGGCGTTGGTCGGGTGCCTGAGCACCAGCGACACCTGGAAGGCGTAGCCTTTAGGGGAGTAGAACGGGGGGCTGTAGAGCGGCCCGTCCGCGCCGTCCACCAGCCGCGTGAAGTTCCTCAGGCGCCAGACGTGATGCGGGCACCGCGTTTCCGAGAGATTGACGTCGTCCAGGGACAGGCCACCCCGGGAGGCGCCGGCGCCTCGGACGCCCCCAAACGCCACCCGGAATTTGTTGGCCACGTTCAGCGGCACGTGGTACAGCTGCCAGCTCCCCCTGGGTATGTCTGCAAAACACACACGTGGTTCTGGCAGAGGAGACGCAGGACGTGGGCCACAGACAGGCATGTCGACGGAGAGGTCTGACCGTCGTGAACGGACGACGCGCATCCCGGGGTGACCGATTCCCCCAGGGCTGAGGCCTGGCTTTCCCGCTCCGCCAGCCCCCGCCCTCTCATGTCCAGATGTTTCTGTGGGGCCGGCCTCCTCTCTGTGATCTTCGTGTGTTTGTCTAGCTCAGCGGTTCTCCACCTTCCTAAGGTCACGACCCTTTAAGACAGCTCCTCCTGGGGTGGTGACCCCCACCCATAACATGATTTCCGTGGCTACTTCATCGCTGTCATCTTGCTACCGTCATGAACTGTCATGTCAATATCTGATAGGCAGGATGTATTTTCGTTATTACACATTGAACGTCATTAAAGCATAGGGATTCATCACAAAAAACAATGCGTAATTGTATACTGTGAAATATTTATTTCTAATGACAAATAAATGAAATGTAGTCTTGAATCGTGGTGTAGCATGGGCAACAGTCTTCATATGACAACAGTCAACTACATGGCTACACTTTGCTACACCGAGGAGCGGTGTGTTGGTTCCTAAGACCATGGGAAATAGGTGTTTCCCGCTGGTCTTAGGCGACCCCTGTGAAAGGGTCGTTCCACCCCCAAAGGGGTCGCGACCCACAGGTTGAGAACCGCTGCTGTAGTTGCTGTTCAGAGAGGTTCCCCTTCCCCAGAGACAGGTGAGCAAACAACAGCATCAAACTCAGGAGTGCCCCATGCCCTACATAGGGTGGGTGACCTTTCGTTCTGTATTAATTCTATGTTCATTAAACGGTCAAGCGAGCCCCATGGTCTACCCTGGTACCCACGATTCCTGGAACACCCAACCAAAGCGTCCTTGAACATACTCCTCCTCCGCTTGGGACACTGCCTTCACCTGGAATGCTTTCCACCGGCTTCTCAGCAGCGTTCCACGGGATTGCACCACCCCTTCATCAGACTCCCTTGCAGGCCTGTTCCCTCTGGCCGATGTAGGACTACTATACACTGTCCAATCTCTTCTTACCACGTCCGACGTGGTAAGAAGGGGGCCAGCCAAAGCGCCAGGTCCGTGGACAAAGACCAGCGAGGTGCAGGACAGGTCCCATCCTGCCGAGGCCAGCTCCCCCCCCCCCGGTCCATGGCACCGCTCAGCCACACCAAGCTGGGGATGCTCCCCAGGTCACCGAAGCTGGCTGCCGTTCCTGGCCAAGATCTGGCCTCCTCCGTGCCGGAGACTGAGCTACGGTTTCTTAGCGACACACACACACACACACACACACACACACACACACACACACACACAAATACACACACGGCACAGGGGACCCTGGCCGTAGCTTCCTGCCCCAGCATTGCCCACAGGAGCAGCCGAGGAGTGGAAAAGCCATGACCGAGCCCCTGCCCTCGTGCAGGTGGTGCCCGGGCCAGGGCGCAGATCGCCTCCTGCTGGCCCGCGACGGGAGGAGGTGGGCACGGTACCTTTTATCTCCTCCACCAGGGTCAGGGTTCCGTTCTGGGAGCCGGCGGAATACTCCCGGATGTAAATGTTCAGCTGGTCGCTTTCGCCCCCGCTGTTGTAGAGGTAGAACTGCAGGCACTGGAACCCGCGCTTGGGGTACAGGGTCCTGCTCTCCAGCACGGCCGTGGCCCCCGCGTTCACCGCGCTGCTGTCGAAGTGCATGAAGAAGCCAGCGCCTGGGACACGGGGCACAGCGGACGTGAGAGAGTTCCCCTCGCTGCCCACGGTGGACAAGGCAGGGACACACGGTTCCAGGAGCACGGGGTTTATGAAGGAGACTAGAGGCCCGGTGCATGAAATTGGTGCACATAGGGTGTGTATCCCTCAGCCCAGCCTGCACCCTCTCCGATCTGGAACCCCTGGAGGGGTGTCCGACTGCCGTTTAGGCCCAATTCTACTGGACAGGACTGCTGGCTCACAATCCAGGACTGCTGGCTCCCAACTGCTCACCTGCCTGCCTTCCTAGTTGCCCCTAACCGCTTCTGCCTGCCAGCCTGATCACCCCCTCACCACTCCCCTGACAGCCTGATCGATGCCTAACTGCTCCCCTGCCAGTCGGTTTGCCCCTATCTACCCTCCCCTGCAGGCCTGGTCACCCCTAACTGCCCTCCCTTGCAGGCCTGGTCTCCCCTAACTGCTCTTCACTGCAGGTCTGATCCCCCTCAATTGCCCTCCCCTGCTGGCCTGATCGCCCACAACTGCCCTCCTTTGCAGGCCTGATTCCTACCAGCTGCTCTCCCCTGCTGGCCATTTTGTGGTGGCCATCTTGTGTCCACATGGGGGCAGCCATCTTTGACCACATGGGGGTAGCCATATTGTTTGTTGGAGTGATGGTCAATTTGCATATTACTCTTTTATTAGATAGGATAGAGGCCTGCTGCATGGGAGGGGGCCGGCTGGTTTGCCCTGAAGGGTGTCCCGGATCAGAGTGGGTGTTCCCTTGTGGTGTGGGGCGGCCTGGGTGAGGGGCCTGTGGTGGTTTGCAAGCCAGCCACACCCCCTGGCAACCCAAGTGGAAGTCTTGGGATCTGGGTTTTATTTATCTTCTATAATTGAAATTTTGTAGCCTGGAGCAGAGCCAAGCCTCCTGCTTGCTCCATGGCTGCCGCCATTTTTGTTGGGATTTATTTATCTTCTATAATTGAATCTTTGGCCCTGACTGGTTTGGCTCAGTGGATAGAGCATCGGCCTGTGGACTGAAGGGTCCCAGGTTTGATTCTGGTCAAAGGGCATGTACCTTGGTTGTGGGCACATCCCCAGTAGGGGGTGTGCAGGAGGCAGCTGATCGATGTTTCTCTCATTGATGTTTCTAACTCTCTATTCCTCTCCTTTCCTCTCTGTAAAAATTCAATAAAATATATTTTTTTTATAATTGAAACTTTGTAGCCTCCAGTGGAGACCTAGGCCCACCAGGTTGTGCAAAAAGCTTGACTTCCTCCATTGCTGGGAAACCCAAGCCTCCTGCTCTCTCCATGGCCACAGCCATCTTGGTTGGCTTAATTTGCATACGTGCTCCTGATTGGCAGGTGGGCATGGCTGCGGGTTTGGTGGAGTGCTGGTTAATTTGCATATCACTCTTTTATTAGATAGGATGGCACCAGGCCTCCATTTCCTTTCTATAGATGGAAAAATGGAAAAATGTGTCACCTACCAGGCCTATTCTCTCTCTGTCTCTCACTCTTGCTCTCTCTCCTCTGTCCCCTCTTCCCTCCTTTTCTTCCCTGTTCCTTCTGGCCTATGTAGGACTACTATACATGTCCAAATCTGCATTTAAAATGAAAAATAGCCTAGTCAGCATGTCTCTGTGGTTGAGCGTCATCCTATGAACCAGGAGGTCATGGTTCAATTCCCGGGTTGCAGGCTCCAACCCCAGTGGGAGACATGCAAGAGGCAGCCGATCAGTGATTTCCTCTCATCATTGATGTTTCTATCTCTCTCTCTCCCGCTCTCTTCCTCTCTGAAATCAATAAAAATGTACAGTGGTACCTTGAGATACGAGTGCCCTAACATACGAGATTTTTGAGATACGCGCTATTTTTGCTTTGAAGTATGAGCAACAGTTGAGATACAAGTAATCGCGCGGATCAGCTGGCTGCACATGACCCACCAGTTTACCGCGACTCGAGCGTCTCATAGTTTCCCACGCCTCAAGGTTACGAAACAAATTAAACTCGTATCTCGAGGTACCACTGTATTTAAAATACATCCTATCTAATAAAGAGAGAATGTGCTAATTGACCCTCACACCATTGCAAAGATGGCAGTGCCCACAGCCCATAAAGAGGGAATATGCTAATTAACTGCCCCACCCTCAGAAATGACAGCGCCCACAGCCACTAGATGGCAGGTCCCAGTCCCCTCAGCCCCACCAGGGCGGCAGGCAGGCGTGGGTGCCTAGATGAGAGGGTACAGGCTTCACAGAGCCCAGCTCAGACTCAGGAAAGAAAGCCAGCTCAGACCACAAGCACAGCGTCAGCTGTGTCCTCACGGCACAGATCTGGGCCCGTGGGCTCTCGTGAATGATCCAGAGAGGAGTTAGAGAAATGAGTTAGAGAGAGAAGTCCCAGGCTCTCCTGGCAGAGGACAAGCCGAGGAGCCGATGGGAGGGACTCCGGCCGCTCTCCCGGGTACCTGCGCACTGGCCCATGTTGGAGTGGTCGCTCTCCGGCCCCTGGGGCACCCGGGACACCCGCTGCCAGTCTGCACTGTCGCCCGAGCCTTGGATCATCCCGCACACGTTTTCCAGCTCGAAATCGCACGAGTCCATGAAGCTCAAGGAAGAGGCTACGGAAGCAAAGAACAGTGATTGACACTCACACATCATGATAATCCAAGCAACAATAATAGAGCTTCAGCCCTGGCTGGTTTGGCTCAGTGGATAGAGAGCGTCAGCCCGCGGACTAAGAGGTCCCGGGTTCGGTTCCGACCAAGGGCACATGCCTGGGTCGCTGGCTCGATCTCCTGTGGAGGGTGTGCAGGAGGCAGCCGATCAATGATTCTCTCTCATCATTGACGTTTCTATCTCTCTCCCCCTCTCCCTTCCTCTATGTAAAAAATCAAGAAAATATATTTTAAAATATAAATAAAATGTATTTTATTGATTTCAGAGAGGAAGGGAGAGGGAGAGAGAGTTAGAAACATCAATGGGAAACATCAATCAGCCGCCTCCTGCACACCCCGCACTGGGGATGTGCCCGCAACCAAAGTACCTGCCCTTAACCGGAATCGAACCTGGGACTCATTCCGCAGGCCGACACTCTATCCAGTGAGCCAAACCGGTCAGGGCTAAAATATATTTTAAAAAATAATAAATATCTATTTTAAAAAATAGAATTTTGTCCCACTGGTGTGGCTCAGTGGTTGAGCATTGACCTATGAACCAGGAGGTCCCCCTTGGATTTCCGGTCAGAGCACATGCCCAGGTTGTGGGCTCAATCCCCAGAAGGCAGTCAATCATTGATGTTTTTTCTCTCTCCCTCTTTCTTTACTCTGAAATCAATTTAAAAATATTTAAAAAACAAACAAACAAAACAAAACAGCTGAAACCGATTTGGCCCAGTGGGTAGAACGTCGGCCTGCAGACTGAGGGGTCCCAGGTTTGATTCCAGTCAAGGGCATGTACCTCGGTTGCGGGCACATCCCCAGTAGAAGGTGTGCAGGAGGCAGCTGATCTATGTCTCTCTCATAGATGGTTCTCTCTATCCCTCTCCCTTCCTCTCTGTACAAAATCAATAAAATGTACATTAAGAAAAAAAAAACGGTCTGACTATCGCCCCTGAGCATCCTCCTCTCCTATTCAGATCACCAAGCCTGCACCCGCATCACCTGGCCCCGTTCAGGTTGATGACTGCCCTCAGCTGGGCTGAAACCAGTTTGGAAGGTCACACTGGTCCCTGCGCCTTGGGGACAGCTCAGAACCTGCGTGGGACGTGTTCCTTCAAAACCCGGTCTGTCTGACCTCTGAAAGCCCGGCTGTGCAACCAGCAAAAGGCCGCCTCCGAAGGGTGGACTGAGATTGGGGCGCTTTAAAAAAAAAAAAACAACTGAAAGTGGTGTGGCTCAGTGGATAGAGCATCAGCCTGAAGACTGGAGGGTCCCAGGTTCGATTCCGGTCAAGGGCATATACCTTGGTTTCGGGCACATCCCCAGTGGAGGTGTGTGGGAGGCGGCTGATCGATGTTTCTCCCATCGATGTTTCTAACTCTCCCTCTCCCTTCCTCTCTGTAAAAAATCAATAAAATAGCCGAGACCGGTTTGGCTCAGTGGATAGAACATCGGCTTGCGGACTGAAGGGTCCCGGGTTCGATTCCGGTCGGGGGCATGGACCTTGTTTGCGGGCACATCTCCACTGTAGAGCGTGCAGGAGGCGGCTGATCGATGTCTCTCTCTCATCGATGTTTTTGACTTTCTCTCTCCCTTCTTCTCTGTAAAAAATCAATAAAAATTATATTTTTAAAAAATCAATAAAATATATTTTAAAAAAATATAAAAATCAATGTCATTTCGGAGAACTCAGTCCTACTCGGCAAAAGGGCACACACACACACACACACACACACACGCCCCCCCACCCCCGTAACGGCCCCCCGTGGAGCGGAGAGGGACAGACGCCCCCCAGAGCCGCCACCACGGACAGCAGTTGTACAGCCGGTTCAGCTTGAGGAGGTCGGAGTCGCTGAAGTCCATCCGCTGGCCGATCACGTCCATGAAGTCGGGGATCCTGGTCACGATGGTGGGCTCGGTGCCGTTGCGGAAGGCCGTCTTGCTGTAGTGCATGACCGACGTGTAGTCGTAGGGAACGTTCAGGGAGTCCGAGACCCGGTCGTCGTAGGTGTTGAAGTTGTTCTCTTTGCCTGGACGTGAAGAGAAACGCGGTTGCCCTCCCTGACGGCCACAGGGTTCCCCCCGCCGCGCTCTGCACGCTGTCCGGGTGGGGACGCAGACTGTCATCGGCACGCCATGACCTTTGCCGTGACTGCTCCCCGTTATTTCTGGGGAGGAGGGGGGAGGTTCGCGCCTCCTGCCTCCGGATGCAGAATTCAAGCCTACAACTGGGGTACCGGCCCTCGTGCTGAACATGCCTAAGTTTTCATGACAGCCCACAGGGGGCTATTCGCATGGGGCCCGCGGCTCTGAGACCTGCCCAGGCAAAGGAGGGTTCGAGAAAGTGCGCGGAAACAGGCAGGTTCTTTGGCAGGCGGTGAGCGGAGGATGGAGGTGAAAGTGAGAGCATTTGGGAGGTGCGGGGTGGGGTGGGGAGGGAAGAGGACATGGGGGTTACAATGCAGAGTAGCTAGAGAGGATTCCCGTCGTCAGGGTTTCGTGGTTTCCCGGAACACGTGTAGCTGTTTCTTTGTTTTTTAAATATATTTTATTGTTCCTTTACAGAGAGGAAGGGAAAGGGATAGAGAGATAGAAACATCAGTGAGAGAGAAGCATCGATCAGCTGCCTCCTGTACACCTTCTACAGAGGATGTGCCCGCAACCAAGGCACATGCCCTTGACCGGAATCGAACCTGGGACCTTTCAGTCCGCAGGCCGACGCTCTATCCACGGAGCCACGCCGGTTTCGGCGCTGTTTTGTAAATGGATACATGTAGAGAAGGTACCAAGCTGCTTAGCATCACCTGCGGCAACTGATTGCAAGTTGAAATGCAATGGTTTTGTGGGCAGGATGAGGCAGATCTGCTGTCCAAAGCACAAACATGTGTTGGCAAATCTAGGCAGAAGCTTCTGCCGACAACGAGACGCCAGGCACCCCAAAGAGTGAGGCTAGCCCTAGCCGGCTTGGCTCAGTGGAGAGAGCGTTGGCCTGCGGACTGAAAGGTCCCGGGTTCCATTCCGGTCAAGGGCATGTACCTTGGTGGCGGGCACGTCCCCAGTAGGGGGTGTGCAGGAAGGAGGCAGCTGATGGATGTTTCTCTCTCATCGATGTTTCTGACTCTCTGTCCCTCTCCCTTCCTCTCTGTTAAAAAAAAAAATCAGTAAAATATATTTAATAAATAAATAAGTAAGTAAGTAATAAAAACGTAAGGAAACAAGGGAGAGATACCTGACTGAATTCTGTCCCAGATGATGCTGACGTAGTCGTCCCGGTCAGAGCGTGACTGCTCGTGCCAGAAGCCCAGGGCGTGCAGGAACTCGTGCTGGACGGTGGCGATGCGGTCGCAGTTTTGGCCGATGGACAGGCTCTGCTTCCCGGCGCGCTTGTTCCCCACCGAGGACCAGCAGCTGCCGGGAGGGGGGGAGGCCGTTACCGCCATGCGGGCCGAGGCCTCGGTCCCCGTCCCTAATGGCTCCTCGGCTTAGTTACCCACCGGGGTCCCTCACCTCGGAGGGACCCGAACGCTGTCGCTGCTCTCATCGCCCCGGCGAGCCGTGAACAGGGCCCCCGCCGCCGGGCCATCTCTGGGCACTTGCCCCGACACCAGAAGGAACCCAGGGGCGGCCATCCCACATCGGCCGCACCTGATGGTCCCGGGAGAGCCTAGGTGTGTCAGGTGGTCCTTGCCCTGCGAGGGCCATTCCTAAGGGTCTTACCGGTGCACCAACCACTCAGAACCGCTGCGCTCCAAGCTAATGGCACGGTCACCTTTTCCTTCTTCTTTTTTTTAATATACAGCGGTACCTCGAGATACGAGTTTAATTCGTTCCGTCACCTTGAGGCGTGGGAAACTATGAGACACTCGAGTCGCGGTAAACGGGTGGGTCGTGTGCCGCCGGCCAATCCGCGCGATGACTCGTATCTCAAATGTTGCTCATATTTCAAAGCAAAAATCGCTCGCTCGATGGCTCGTATCTCAAAAATCTTGTATATTAGGGCACTCGTATCTCGAGGTACCACTGTATTTTTATTGATTTTTCACAGAGAGGAAGGGAGAGGGATAGAAAGTTAGAAACATCGATGAGAGAGAGACATCAATCACCCGCCTCCTGCACGCACCCTACTGGGGATGTGCCCGCAACCAATGTACGTGCCCCTGACCGGAATCGAACCTGGGACCTTTCAGTCCACAGGCTGACGCTCTATCCACTGAGCCAAACTGGTTTCAGCCACTGTCACCTTCTTAACTCAGACGGTTAGAGTTATTAGGTAAAGATAAATTTAAGGCCAAAACCGGTGTGGCTCAGTGGATAGAGCGTCAGCCTGCGGACTGAAAGGGCCCAGGTTCGATTCCGGCCAAGGGCACGTGCCTGGGTGGCAGGCACATCCCCAGTAGAGGGTGTGCAGGAGGCTGCTGATCGATGTTTCTCTCTCACTGATGTTTCTAACTATCTCTCTCCCTTCCTCTCTGTGAAAAAATCAGTAAAATATATTTTAAAAAATAAATTTAAATACACACACACACACTCGTGTTTTACTTGAAGAGGAACATAAGAAGTAGCTGAAGTTCACAGAGTTGTGAGAAGGATGCCAGGCAATCCCATCCTCCTTATCAAAAATAAAAGGAAAGAAAGAAGAAAGAAAGAAAGAAAGAAAGAAAGAAAGAAAGAAAGAAAGAAAGAAAGATTGGCAGACCGCTTACGTGTATGAAAATATTATCTTATGGCCAGAAAAACTAGATCCAGCTGTCTTTTTACTCTCCGACCAACAGGAAGGAAGCCCCACCCTCCCTCAAGGTCAAGGCCTAGGCCAGTGGTCGGCAGACTTCTCGGTCCACAGAGCCAGATAGCAACAGGACAACGATGGACATTTCTTTGGAGAGCCACATTTTTTAAACTTAAACTTCTTCTAACGCCACTTCTTCAAAATAGACTCGCCCAGGCCGTGGTATTTTGTGGAAGAGCCACACTCCAGGGGCCAAAGGACCGCGTGTGGCTCGCGAGCCGCCGTTTGCCGACCACGGACCCTAGGGCAGTTGCTGTGACATAATGTCCCAGCCACACAGTTCTCATTAACACCCTCCGAGGACACGCTTCACGTACCCACTGCCCTTGAACACGGATATGTAGTTGGTTTCTCCCGTCCAAGGCTTGAAGTCGATGCATGTTTTTAAGCGGTAGCGTTCGAAGGCGTTGAGGATAACTCCCTTGGCGTTCATTTCTGGGGGAGAGAACAAGCGAAAACATGCAGCTCGTGAACACCCACGAGAGGGAAGTCCCTGTGACACCTCGTCACCATCAGAGCGAAATGACATGGGACAAGACTACCTTCGTCCAGGGCCTGCCATGTTATTGCGCAAGTATCTGATTACTCCTCAGGCCCCGTATTTCACCCCATATTTCTGTCTATCCCCATTCCTAAAAGTTGCCCCTCAGGCTGAACTTCACCTTGGCCTTCTCACTCAGTACCACCTTCTTAGGTCATCCAATCAGATCCACTCTCTATGGAGTGTCTGCTACCTGCAAGGCACCAGGAAAGATGCTCATTCCACCTTCCCTACATCCAACCAACTCCCAAATATTGCTCTCTCTTGAGTGACCAGGCTCTCTACTAACACTTTCCATGATATCTCCACCACCGCGAGCCTGCATCCAAAGACTGATTTCCACTGCACTTCTCTCCTTTTTTTAAATTTCTTTTTATTGATTTTTTACAGAGAGGAAGAGAGAGGGATAGAGAGCCAGAAACATTGATGAGAGAGAGACATCGATCAGCTGCCTCCTGCACGCCCCACACTGAGGATATGCCTGCAACCAAGGTGTATGCCCTTGACTGGAATCGAACCCGGGACCTTTCAGTCTGCAGGCTGACGCTCCATCCACAGAGCCAAACCACTACACTTCTCTATCCAACCCACGTTAAGACATACTGTATTCCTTATTCTTGTTGAAGGTGCTACAATTCATCAAGTCGGGTAAACACTGGCCACTAACACCCCTTGACCTGGGCCTACCTCTTTGGCCTCTTGGTGTCAATCACTCAATCTAATGACTGCCTCCTAACTGTCTTATACGTAGCCATTCTTGTCTGCCCTTACTTGGAGAATCTTGGCTCAAAAACTCTGCAGTTTTTCCCTAATTATCTCCCACAGTCTGATCCCCCTCCTTTCTTATTGCCCCATCAACAATACATGTCTATGCTGCCACAAAGGGGTAACACTCTTCTCCCACAAAAACTTTTGGTGGTTCCACGTTACCATCAGTAGAGACATTCCCGATCCAGATCCTGCCTGCCTGTCCCACCTCCCTAGCTCCTGCCTTCCCATCTACCTTCCCGCTGAGGGCAGCTGTTTTCCCCTCCCCCATGCCTTTGCACATGGGCCGAGGGCACCTTCCCTGGAGGTCCCTCCCGTGGGAAATGCTGTAGGTGTGGTCGTGGTGGGTGGATAGCACTCCACACAAAGAAGCCAATGTCTCTTGATGAACAGAAGGCAACTCAATTTCCATCTCCCTGTCCCCCTCCCTGTACCCCTGGATGGTGTACAACTCACACAACTTTCACTCACCCCTGCTGCTCAGTGCCCGCTGCTCCCAAATGTTCATGCCTTTCTGTGTGGGCAGCTCACGCAGCTCTTTGAACTTCGGACTCATCATTACGACTATGCCATTCTATTGTAATGAGTGTTTGGTTTATCTGAAGACCCACTGGAATGTGTGCTCTCTAAGGAAAGGTTCCTGAACAGCGGTTTGTAAACGGATGCTGCTCAGTGATACCATTTTCACTAGTCCAACGAGGATCGGCCCGGCTGGTGTGGCTCAGTGGTTGAGCATAGACTTATGAACCAAGAGGTGATGGTTCAATTCCCAGTCAAGATTCATTCCCGGGTTACTCGGGCTCGGTACCCAATGGAGGGCATACAGGAGACAGCCGATCAATGATCCTCTCTCATCATTGATGTTTCTATCGCTCTATCTCTCTCCCTTCATCTCTGAAATCAACAAAAATATATTAAAAAATAAAATAAAGACCATGTTGTAGAGTGGCCCGTTACAATTAAATTTCTTCTATAGAAAGCTATCCTTGCCCTCATCTGTTTGGCTCCATGGATAGAGTGTTGGCCTGCAGACTGAAGAGTCCCAGGTTTGATTTCGGTCAAGGGCATGTACCTGGGTTGTGGGCACATCCCCAGTGGGGAGTGAGCAGGAGGCAGCTGATCATTATTTCTCTCTCATCGATGTTTCTAACTCTCTATCCCTCTCCCTTCCTCTCTGTAAAAAATCGATAAAATTTTTTTTATAAAAAGATAGTGAGTTCTCGTTTAAGCTCCTGACTTGGCAAAATGAAACATTGGTAAAGCCATCCCTAGAGTTTTATTTGTTTGGTTGTTTCGGTTTTTACTCATCTGTGAATCTGGACATATGGGAAACCACGGCTTCTCAGTAAAGACTAGCTCCCTAACCTTCATGTCCCTAGAATGGAATAATCCAGCACAGAGGAGCCACTCCATAAATGTTGGTGAAAGTAATTCCTTTATTGTCCAAAGCTCAACAAACATTTCAGACCAAGTCACTTAGGTTCTGTTTATTGTCCACTTTGCTTATTTTTTTTTTTAGGTAACTTTACATACCTACAGAAAGCAACAAACAAAAAGCCATTAAAAACCATAATTGCGTGTCCTTAGAAATACTGTCATCGCATTCTCTCAGGAACATGAAACAGTTATGGACACTCCAAGGTGTATACTAACCCAAGCTATCTTCTAGAACATATGGAATGGTTTTAGGCCATCTATATTGGTCTCCAATGATGGAATTTCTATCTTGTACCTGGAAAACATAAATATGAAAAAAGGAAATTAAATGAATCAGGCAAAAACTTACGAAACAACGAATAGTTAATCTAGCAATAAATGAAGTTTTAAGCTCTCCCAACCAGTTTAACCAAACTGTGTGTGCATGCACATGTGCCTGTGTGTGTACCTCTGCTTTTATCATATTAGAACAAAGTTTCTAGGAGGAGATGTCTATCACTAATTTTATTTATAGAGTTGAAGAAGAAATCATGCAAAACAGTGTAAAGAATGATTTTTACAAAACTGAACCATAAATATTGGTAGACTTATAAACTAGGTTCCATACAAGAGACTGGTAGCCTGGTGCATGAAATCCATGCACATTAAAAGGGGATTAATTAGAGGAAACAATTTAATACGTATTGCTATTTGCCCTTTCTCTATAATGGAAGTGTCAGAGATTAAATAAAATTAGCAAAATCTATATGAAAATCTTGCTCCTGTCAGAGTCTGGGGCACACCTCAGGACCCAGATCCAAGTCCCTGCCCCACCTGTGTGCACCTCAAAATCACAGGAGCCCCAGATCCAGCTGGACCCGTCCCCATTGGGTGAGATCTAGACCCAGCCGATCCCACCCCTGTCAAGACCCACCGGGCGAGGGGCACAGCCTCAGGTCCCTCAGCACATCCTGAGGTCCCCTGGCCCGACGCCAGGGTGAGGGTGTGACCTGAGATCCCCCTTTAAGCCCCGCTGGGCTGGAGGCATGGCCTAAGGTCCCCCAGCCTGGCACCAGGGCAGGGCGCGTGGCCTGAGGTCCCCCATCAAGCCCCACCAGGAGACTCCTGGATGTTTCACTTGCTCAGTGGCAGGGGCTGAGGGTCCCGTGAGGACTTCACTAAGAGGGGACTCGGTGCAAAGTCTGGGAGGACCAGGCAACACCGCCTTTAGCTGTCAGGGTGGAATTGCAGGACCTATCTCTAGGGTCAAACGCCTGACCCACTGAAGATGTAGGAGTCTAGTTTCACTTCGCTTCAACTACGTTGGATCAGTGAAGTTCTACTGAAAAATGAAACTATTATTCCAATCGTGAAAATCAGTAAGACCCAGGCACCCCTGGTGAGTGATCGTGGCTTTAACCACACAGAAATCGGAGTAACAGATCACGCAGACACTGTTTGGGGAGTTCCTTGCAGCACAAGGTATTCATCGAACAAATGTGTCGCTGTGGTTCTCTGCACGCAGAGATCATCAGGCTTAATTAAGCCCGGGCCTGCCTATCACTCTTACGTGTTCCGTGTTTTAGCTTCCAGTGATTAACACAGGAGTCTTCCTCGCATTGTCTCAACTCACCCCGTCGAATCTGATGTCTCCCTCAAAAAGATCCAGCCCCAACGCTGAGAGGAAAGATAAAAATGCATGTTAGCAAATTGGTTCAAACTCCTCACTGAATAAAAGATGTAAAAAAAAATGTCCACACACCTTCATTGATATCAAATATATCCTGGTCAACGCCACCGTCTACATCTTTAACTGAAATAAAGAAAAACACATGGAACATTATGTTTATGAAAGAGGAAATCCTTATCAATTACTGGATTAGAAGCGAGCGAGATGCCAAGCAGATGAGTGATTAGTTGGTTCTGAATTAATATATATACATTGATTGATTGATGGATTGATTGGTTGGTTGGTTGAGAACCTCTCATGAATCAGGCATGAAGCAATGGAGTTTTTGCATATATGCTCTTGTCCTATTGGTGTCCCTTGAATCCTGATGACTTCAGGAATAGGAAACTCATTACTTCCTCTAATATTAAACTCAGTTTGGAAGACTAAGTAGCAGGATTGATGAAATAGAAAGCAAATGTTTAAGTTTGGTCAAACCAGTTCCATCTACCCATATATGTATATTCTTTGCAACAGCCTGTCGTGGAACTCTCAAGCAAAATCCCCAACTTAAATTTAAATTTATCTTTTAAACTGCAAAGGGGTGACTAACATGGCCAAATCTCTCAGGGTCCAAAGGAACAGCATGTTCATATGACTGGACACAAAACAGCTAAATTGATAACAGCAAGCATTTATGGGTGTCTGTGTCAGTCACTCCTCCACCTGTTTTTCTGCTGAGTACGTAGAACCCTGGACCAGGAAATGAAATGCTCTTCCATGAGTCAAGAGAAGGCAGGATTTGATCAAAGTTCAATGCAATTAGGCATGTACTTAGCACTAAATGTGTCCCAAGTTCTTCTGCTCTGCTGTCCTATTACGCATGTAACTTCCTTTTCCTTTAACTTACAGCAAATCTCAAAATACACTCACCAAAATGTTCTGGAGTTGGCTGGGAAATAAACACATAAAAGAAGATATTATTGTGATGCCCATGGTTTAATGGTCTTCTGGGGTCCAATTTATATCTAGCCATTTGGGGGGAAGGGGTTCCATTAATTCTATGAATTACTTTCTGACATTGATCTCTAAGACAGTTAAATCGGAGACTTTATGACCAAAGGGTCTTCCCATTTCATACAAAAAAAATAAAACTTACTGCCCGGTCGGCATGGTTCAGTGGTTGAGCGTCAACCTACGAACCAGGAGGTCACGGTTCGATTCCTGGGTTGCGGGCTCGATCCCCAGTGTGGGGCATACAAGAGGCAGCTGATCAATGATTCTCTCACATCACTGATTTCTTTTTCTCTCTCTCCCTCTTCCTTCCTCTCTAAAATCAATAAAAATGCATATTTTTTAAAACTTCCTGTTATATGAAAGAAACTAGAAACTAACGTCATAGATTGGAGAGAAGGCAGAAGAACATAGGACTCCAGCCCTGAAATGCGTTTACTTTTATCACAAATTCCCAAAGAACTCACGGAGTCCTATTTGAAAACCCTAAAAATGTACTCCCAACATTGAAATGCTATTCTAATGTATAACGATCCTTTAAAAATAAATTTGATGGGAGACCTCCTTGATCCTGATTTACGTTCCTATTGCCCTCAAGACGCTGCCTTCAAAGACAACACCAAACGTTTAAGGACAAAGCCTCGGGGTGGAGATAGCATTGTTATTAAAAACAAACAAACTTCTGAAAACAGGAGCAACCCAATGAACCCTGGACGGCATTTTAACTCTACAGCAGCGGTTCTCAACGTGTGGGTCGCGACCCACAGGTTGAAAACCGCTCACAAGGTCGCCTAAGACCATCGGAAAACAGATATTTACATGGTGATTCATTAACAGGAGCAAAATGACAGTGATGAAGTAGCCACGGAAATAATTTTAAGATTGGGGGTCACCACCACAGGAGGAGCTGTGTTAAAGGGTCGCGGCGTTAAAAAAGGTTGAGAACCACTGGGTGGGGAGATTACACCAGGCGGGTAACTCCGAGGGACGCCTGGGGTGCTCTGGGGCCGGGAGACACAGATCGAGGTTAGAGCTCTAATTCCACCAACTCCCGGGAAGGCGGTTCCCTCCCTGACATCGTCAAACGCGGTCACCCCCGCTCTGCGGGCATGGTGCGGCTCGCCTGCGGCCACACGAAGGCACGTCTTAAACCATCACGCAATGCCACCCAGCGGAAGGGACCCCTGAGTGCGAATCCAGCTCCGGATCTGCTTCTAGACGCACGTGGAGCCTTTGGGCAGCGTGGGCACGAGGGCGCCGGATGCTGCCCGTCCTCCTGCCAGTGACAGGCCCGGGGTGTCCCCGCCTCAGCCACACAGAGGGGCCCCGGCGAGCGTTTCTCCGGGCACCTGCGCGTTTGAAGGCGGCCGATGGTTCCCCTCGGTCTCGGCGCCCCGCTGTTCACGGCACGTGAGCCTATGACAATGGCCGCTCTTCCACAGGAGCTTCACGTATGTCCTCGGCCGGGCGGCGCTCCCAGCGGCCTGTCACTCAGAGGCCTGCTCTGCCTTCAGGAGGAGCGGCCGCCAGTCCCGTGTAGCCCGACCTCCTAAGCATGTAGCCCGACTTCCTAAGCATGTAGCCCGACCTCCTAAGCATGTAGCCCAACCTCCTAAGCATGTAGCCCGACCTCCTAAGCATGTAGCCCGACTTCCTAAGCATGTAGCCCGACCTCCTAAGCATGTTGTCCGACCTCCTAAGCATGTAGCCCAACTCCCTGCCAGGCCCCATTCACTCCCTTTACACCTCACTCCCAGGCCAGCCATGGGATGTCACCCAGCCATAAAAATGCAATGATTTGCCGAAACCGGTGTGGCTCAGTGGAGAGAGCGTCGGCCTGTGGACTGAGGGGTCCCAGGTTCGATTCCGGTCAAGGGCATGTACCTTGGTTGTAGGCACATCCCCAGTAGAAGGTGTGCAGGAGGCAGCTGATCGATGTTTCTCTCTCATGGATGTTTCCAGCTCTCTATCCCTCTCCCTTCCTTTCTGTGAAAAATCAATAAAATATTTAAAAAATGCAGTGATTTTCCCACGTCCCATTCGCCATCTCATCAGAAGGAAACTCGCCCATAACAATGAACAGAGAGAGAGAAACCCAGCATCAAGTCCAGGCCTCGGACTCCCCCCGCCCCCCGCCCGCCCCTGCTGGCCCAAAGGACACCCTCGTCCCATTAACCCGTCAGCGTCCATCAGAACCAGAAAGCGATGGACTGTTCCCTCAGCGGTCGGCACCCACCGCCCGGTGTGTCTCACCGCTCCCACCCGGTGTGCTTACCAGGCCGGACGCCGCGAGGCAGGCGGCGGCGAGCAGCAGGCAGGGCAGGCCCCGGGCGCCCATGCTGTCCAAGTGCCAAGTGCGCAGCTGAGAGCGGCCCTCGCCTCTTAAAAGGCAAACCTCGTCACCTCCAGCCTTTGATCCATCTTGCGGGCCGGCCGCAGCGAGGAGGTAAAGTCCAGGGTCCCTCGCCCGGCCCGGCCCGGAGCTGATTGCTGGGCTGGTTCCTTCTCTGTGTGTCAACAGTCAAGGGCCAAGGGCCCGGCTGAGCCCTGGAGCCGGTTCTCGAAGGTCCGCCTGCTGGTGCCCCTCGCTCATGAGCGTCTATGGAGCGAAAGGAAAGGTCCGATGGCTTCTTCCTCTCGGGCTTTCAAATGGCAAACATCTGGGCGGTTCTTTCTGCCCGTTCGCCCTGCGCTGCCTCCATCCATCCGGGATGTCCACAGCTTTTCATCGTCCATCCGCTTCATGAACGTGGACTGAGTTACCGAAGCCATTCATGTGCTGGGCATCTGATAACGTTTGTGACCCAAGTAAACAGTAGCCAAAGGCTCTGGCTGGTGTGACTCAGTGGATAGAGCGTCAGCCTGCGGACTGAAGGGTCCCGGGGTTGATTCCGGTCAGGAGCATGTGCCTGGGTGGTGGGCACATCCCCAGTAGGGGGCGTGCAGGAGGCAGCTGATGGATGTCTCTCTCTCATGGATGTTTCTAACTCTCTGTCCCTCTCCCTTCCTCTCTGTAAAGAAATATATTAAATAGTTGAAACCGGTTTGGCTCAGTGGATAGACCATCGGCCTGCAGACTGAAGGGTCTCAGGTTCGATTCCGGTCAAGAGTATGTGCCTAGGTAGTGGGCACATCCCCAGTAGAAGGTGTGCAGGAAGCAGCTGATCGATGTCTCTCTCATCGATGTTTCTAACTCTCTGTCCCTCTCCCTTCCTCTCTGTAAAAAGTATATTAAATAAAATATATTTTAAAAAAGAAAAAGAGTAGCCAAATAGCAACATGGTCCACTCCTGAAAATTCCCCTCTAGCAGACGCAGGTGGGCCTTCAGGCAAAGAGGCTAGGGCTGCCTACTGGTTTTCCCGTAAAGGGACGTTCCCATCCGCCTCTCAATTCTGCCTCACTTTTTTCCTCTTTCCTTGGGATAACTTCTCTCTCTCTCTCTCTCTCTCTCTCTCTCTCTCTCTCTCTCTCTCTTTTACTATATTTTATTGATTTTTTACAGAGAGAAAGGGAGAGAGATAGAGAGTCAGAAACATTGATGAGAGACATCGATCAGCCGCCTCCAGCAAGCCTCCTACTGGGGATGTGCCCGCAACCAAGATACATGTCTTTGACCACAAAATACCACGTGGGGGCGCGCACGTCCAGTGCGACTGAAACTTTGAGGCCCATTTCTTTTCGGCTCTCAAAAGAAATTTCCATCGTTGTCCTGTTGATATTTGGCTCTGTTGACTAATGAGTTTGGCGACCACTGGTCTAACGGATACTACACACCAGGTCCTGGTCGGCTTGGCCCAGTGGGTAGAGCGTCAGCCTGCGGACTGAAGGGTCCTGGGTTCGATTCCCAGTCAAAGGCACAGGCCCGAGTATCCGGCTCCATTCCCAGGAAGGGGCGTGCAGGAGGCAACCGATCAATGATTCTTCCTTCCTCTCTAAAATCAATAAAAACATATTTTTTAAAAAGAAGCACAGCTTGGCCTGACTGGTGTGGCTCAGTGATGGAACACTGACCTATGAACCAGGAGGTCACGGTTCCATTCCCAGTCAGGGCACAGGCCCAGAGTTGCAGGCTCCATCCCCAGTGTGGGGTGTGCAGGAGGCAGCGGATCCATGATTCCCTCTCGTCAGTGATGTTTCTCCTCCTCTCTCTCCCTCTCCCTTCCTCTCTGAAATCAATAAAAAAAAATTAGAAAATAGCCAAAACTGGTTTGGCTCAGTGGATAGAGCATCGGCCTGTAGACTGAAGGGTCCCAGGTTCGATTCTGGTCAAGCGCATGTATCCTGGTTGCAGGCACATCCCCAGTAGGGGGTGTGCAGGAGGCAGCTGATCGATGTCTCTCATTGATGTTTCTAGCTCTCTATCCTTCTCCCTTCCTCTCTCTAAAACAATCAATAAAATATATATTTTTTAAAAAATTAGAAAATAAAAGCTCAGCCTCCACCAGGTCACTGCCCTCTTCAAAGACCCTCCTCGTCCCTGAGGCCTGGCTCCCAGCAGCCCTCCTGTTCCACCCCTTCTGCGCCCATCCTCTCCGGCCACACCCCCAGGAGCAGTGTCCGTCCATCCCTCACGCCTGCTGACCTGTGTCTCCCACGCCAGACATGCCTCCCTCCTCTTGGTACTGCGTATGACTCACCTTCCAGAGTCCGGGTCAAGGTCAGCCTCCTCTGCAAAAGCCGCCTCGAAACCAAGGTCTCCCCTCCTCTGAGCTCCCGCTGAAACCTATCCATCGTTGAATGTTTTGAGGGACAAGCAACTCCCTCACCCCACTAGTTGTAATCCCCTCGAAGGCAGGAGTTCACAGTACCTGTCGCCCTACGCGCACAGCTTTCCTTCACCCAGAGTGGGTCTGAGGAAAGGCGACTTGGCTAACTGGTGGTTTTGATTAGAGCAGTGGTTCTCAATCTTCCTAAGGCCGCGACCCTTTAATACAGTTCTCCATGTGGTGGTGACCCCCAACCACAACATTATTTTCGTTGCTACTTCCTAACAGTCATTTTGCTGCTGTTGTGAATCGTCATGTAAATATCTGTGCTTTCTGATGGTCTTAGGCGACCCCGGTGGTGGGGTCGATGGACCCCCAAAGGGGTCGCGACCTACAGGTTGAGAACCGCTGGGCTAAAAGAAAACTGAGGAGGGGCCCCTGGAACTCAGGGACCATGAAGACCAGCAGCTGCGCTCTGAGACAGGGAAGAAAGGCGGCCTTCTCTTCCTCCAGGGCGGCGTCTTGCTCCCTACGCTACATTTAATAGTGTATGGCCCTCTGCGACCCTCCACACCACAGCGAGTGTCTGCTCTGCTGCTAAGTCTGCCTCTTCCCTTCCCTTCGTTTCTAACCACCTGCTGTGTCCCCGGCACGGTGGACAGCACTGGCTCCCTGACTTAAGAGCATCCTATCTAATAAAGAGGGAATATGCAAATTGCCCATCGCACCATGACAAAGATGGCAGCACCCAATCCCCTCAGACACGCCGGAATCCCCAGTCTTTCAGCCCAGCCAGGGGTGTGGCAGGTGCACAGTGTAGTCAGACCTGCCCTCAGCCCCCCAGCCACCCAGGGCCAGCCTGAGGCCCAGGCAAGCCTCAAATGGCAGCTGCCCAGCCAATGCCCGAGGCACAGGCAAGTCTTGGATGGGTGGCTGCCCAACCACCCAGGGCCGCCTGAGGCTCAGGTAACCGGGGCTGGCTGAGGCTTGCGCTGCCGGCAGTGGCAGCAGCAGAGGTGTGATGGGGGCATCAGCTTCCCCTGATCACCGAGTCGCCTCCAGCCCCTGAGGCCTCCCGGACTGTGAGAGGGGTCAGGCCGGGCTGAATTTTCATGCACCAGGCCCCTAGTGTGTTACATATTTTTACAAGATATAAAATACATGTTATATATATAACATTAAAACAATTACATATCTACAGACCTAACTGGTTTGGCTCAGTGCATAGAGCATCATGCCTCAGACTGAAAGGTCCTGGGTTCAATTCCAGTCGAGGGCATGTACCTTGGTTGCAAGCTCGATCCCCAGTAGGAGTGTGCAGGAGGTAGCTGATTGCTGTTTCTAACTCTCCACCCCTCTCCCTTTCTCTCTGTAAAAAAATCAATAAGAATATATATATTTTTTTATTTTTTTATATATATGTATATATATTTTATTGATTTTTTACTGAGAGAAAGGGAGAGAGATAGAAAGTCAGAAACATCGATGAGAGAGAGACATTGATCAGCTGCCTCCTGCACGCCCCACACCGGAGATGTGCCCACAACCAAGGTACATACCCCCGACCAGAATCAAACCTGGGACCTTTCAGTCTACAGGCTGACACTCTATCCACTGAGCCAAACTGGTCTTGGCAGAATATATATATATTTAAATATATTTTCCTTGATTTCAGAGAGGAAGGGAGAGGGAAAGAGAGATAGAAAGAAAAAAACCTCAATAATGAGAATCATTAGGGCCATACACTATGAAAGGTACATTTTTCAATGACAACCAACATACATCCCTGCCTCCTGCACGCCCCCTACTGGAGATCGAGCCCACAACCTGGGCATGTGTCCTTGACCAGAATCGAACCCAGGACCTTTCAGTCCACAGGCCTACACTCTATCCACTGAGCCCAACCGGCTAGGGCAAGAATTTTTTTTTTTAATTACATATGTACATGTTTACAAGCCGAGTGGAGTCGTATTCACTAGGAGGGTCAGGCGCTGAAGGACCTCCACCAGGCGGAAACCAAACAACAGTGAAATGGGCCTCGGGAAGTGCCTGCAGCCTGCGAGGCAGCGGAGAGCTGCAGAGACGAGGCCCCCCGGAGGGACTACGCTCCCACTTCCAACACCCCCTTCCCACCGGGGCCTCCGAGGAGGCCTTGCTGTGCCTGAGCATCTTCCTGTGTCCGTCCCTTTTCTCTGGACACACGATCATAAAGATGGAGTGGCAGGCCCGACACCGCACGGGCTCTGTTGTCCTGCCCGTTCCAGCGGCCCCCGTGTGACCTGCTCTCCCTTCTCCACTCGGCCACATCCCCGCAGTGTGGTCTTAGAACGGTCCATCCTGTGTCACAGGTCTAAGCTGCCCCCTTGTGGCTGTTTCACCGAAGTGGGATTTTCTAAAATCATTCTTAAAATGTTCAATGACAATCAACATACAGGATAGTATTGGTTCCAGGGGGACACGCCAGTGGTTGGGCATTACAGAACATACTAAGTGGTCACCCCGATCCGTGTCCACCCGTCGGACACCATAGCGATCAGGATAGTGTTGTTTGCCTGTGCTGAACCTCACGTCCCCAGAATGGTTGTTACCACCGATTGGTGCCTCATAATCCCTTCGCCTTTCTCAGCCCCCCAGCCACCTTCCGTCTGGCAACTGCCAAAACAGTCTCTGTGTCTCTGAGTACGTGTCTGTTCTGCTTGTTTGTTTATTTTGTTTCTTAGGCTCCATTGTTGATAGAGTTGTATTTATTGCCAATTTTTTGTTCATATTTAGGCGTGTTTATTTTTCTTCTCCTGCTTGAAGAGGTTCCTTTAACATTTTATATAATACTAGAGGCCCCGTGCATGAAATTCATGCACCAGCCTGCACCCTCTTCAATCCAGGACCCCTCAGAGCAGCGGTTCTCAACCTGTGGGTCGCGAACCGCTAGCAGGGTCTCCTAAGACCATCAGAAAACACAGATATTTACATGAAGATTCATAACAGTAGTAAATGACAGTTATGAAGTAGCGACAAAAATAATTTTATGGTTGGGGATCACCACAACATGAGGAACTGTATTAAAGGGTTGCGGCCTTAGGAAGGTTGAGAACCACTGCCTCAGAGGATGTCCAACTGCCAGTTTAGCAGTCAGACATCCCTCTCACAATCCAGGACTGCTGGCTCCTAACTGCTCACCTGCCTGCCTGCCTGATTGCTAGCCTGATCACCCCCAATTGCCCCCCCTGATGACCTGGTCACCCCTAACCTCCCCCCTGCTGGCCTGGTTGCCCCTTGCTCACCCCCTACCAGCCCACCCCTAACTGCACCCCCCCACCAGCCTGATCTCCCCCAATTGCCCCTCTCTGCCAACCTGGTAACCCCTCACTACCCCTCCCCACGGGCCTGGTTGTCCTTAACCCCTCTCCCCCTGCTGTGGTCACCCCACGCAGTCTGCTGTTTGGTCATTACTGTTACTGTGATGGCGTCCCAGACAATTTGCATATTCCTCTATTATTAGTACAGACGAGGGGTCCAGTGCACGAATTTGTGCACCTTGAAAGGAACTGTGGGCTGCAAGGCTGCGGTGGGCATAGGAGCAGGACTCAGCCCATCCTCCGGGCCCCCGCCTGGCCCCTCCCACCAGGGCCCCCGGTCTCCTGTCTGCCAGCAGCCCCGCTCCTGCCGCTGCCACTCCATGCACTGCTGATGCCGGCCCCGCTCGCACCTGCTAATGGCACAGAGCGATCGGGGCACCAGCAGTGGGTGTGAGTTGCGGCTGCTGCCCTGATCGCTCCTCAGGAGCAGGGGAGGCGAGAAACCCTCAGGGGTGATTGGAGCCGGTAGCCACCGCTCGCACCCACTGACGGCACCAAGTGATTGGAACCGGTGCCAGCCGCTGGTAGCAGGTGCAAGCACCGAGTGAGACTACATTGCACAGGAGCAGAGTTTTCAGTAACCACCAGAGGCTCACCCCAATGACAGCAACTGGCACCCCCCCACCTTGGTCTGGCTCCCCTGCTCACCTGCTCCACCATCCCGCCGTGGCCAATGCCCGCCAGGTTACACGCTCTGCCACCTGCTGCCAACACCCGCTATGTTTAGTGTGCGCCCCTGGGTGGTCAGCGCACATCATAGCGACTGGCTGTTCGGTCGTTCCACCGTTTGGTCTACAGTGGTACCTTGAGATACGAGTGCCCTAACATACGAGATTTTTGAGACACGAGCCGTTGAGCGAGCGATTTTTGCTTTGAAATATGAGCAACAGTTGAGATAGGAGTCATCGCGCAGATCAGCCGGCTGCACACGACCCACCAGTTTACCGCGACTCGAGCGTCTCATCGTTTCCCACGCCTCAAGGTTACGGAACGAATTAAACTCGTATCTCGAGGTACCACTGTATTTGCATGTTAGGGTTTTATAGAGAGAGACTAGTTTGGTGGTGATGAAAACTCCTTTAGCTTTTTCTTGTCTGAGCTCTTTATCTGTTCTTCGATTCTAAATGGTAACTTGGCATGTCACAGGGATGTGTCTTAACCAGCCTTTTTTAAAAATATATATTTTATTAATTTTTTTACAGAGAGGAAGGGAGAAGGATAGAGAGTTAGAAACACCGATGAGAGAGAAACATTGATCAGCCGCCTCCTGCACACCCCCTACTGGGGATGTGCCTGCAACCAAGGCACGTGCCCTTGACCAAAATCGAACCTGGAACCTTTCAGTCCGCAGGCCGACACTCTATCCACTGAGCCACACCGGTTTGGGCAAGGCATGTGTTCTTGCTTGTGGAATTCTGGGGCTTTGAAATAAAAGTCACGTGGCCTGTTGGGAGAGAGGGGTAATCACGGCTCACCCCGAAGTGCTGCGCAAACCTGCCGGGAGTTGGAGCGCTGGGGACAGGTGTCCTGGAGGCTGCCGACTACTGTCCTTCATTCTCAGGAGTGTTCCCCAGGGAGACTGGCGGCTCCGGGGGAAGGGAGCTCAGCTCTCTGCTCCGTGTCTGTCACAGGAGTGGCACGCTGCTCCTGGATGCCAGGCGAGGGAGGGGCCGTGCTGGAGACGCAGAAGCTCTGAGGCCTGGCATCAGATCGCAGAGGCAGGAAGGCCAGCGTCACATTAAAAAAAGCTGGTGAAGCCCTAGCCGGTGTGGCTCCGTGGATGGAGCATCGGCCTGCGGACTGAAAGGTTCCAGGTTCGAATTTGGTCAAGGGCACGTACCTTGGTTGCAGGCACAACCCCAGTGGGGGGTGTGCAGGAAGCAGCTGATCGATATCTCTCTCTCATCGATGTTTCCGGCTCTCTGTCCCTCTCTCTTCCTCTTTGTAAGAAATCAATAAAATACATTTTTTTTAAAAAAGAGCACATGCCTCTCCTAAGCCTTCCTTGGGCACCTTTTAGCCACTGCCCTGCCAGCCTGGCGAGGAGCGGGTGAGAGGGACCCAGGCAACAGCTGTGATGCGACCTTCTCCCCCAGGCGCCTGGGAGGGAGCGCCCGACTCTCTCGGGAGGGGTCAGTGCTGTCTTTGGGGTCAGCGAGGTCTTCCCAGAAGAGTCCAGCCTGGAGCTCAGACCAGAGGCGCAGAGACTGAGGCTGGGAGGAAGTTAGAGTCCCAGGGCCAGGGGGGGCCCTGCTGTTTTGGGGGCAAAGCGGGCCCTCTGCTCCCTACCCCACAGCCCTCCAGATCTCACTTTTTTTTTTTTAATAATTTTTTACAGAGAGGAAGGGAGAGGGATAGGAAGTTAGAAACATCAATGAGAGACATTGATCAGCCGCCTCCTGCACGCCCCCCACAGGGGATGTGCCCGCCACCAAGATACATGCCCCTGAACGGAATGGAACCTGGGACCCTTCAGTCCGCAGGCCGACGCTCTATCCACTGAGCCACACCGGTTTCGGCCAGGATCTCACTTTGAACAGACTCACTCAGATTCCCTTAGGATAACTTACTCTTCTCCAAAACAACAGCTTCCACTGAACCGCAGGGACTCCCGAGATAGAGTTTGGCCAAATACCGCATCACCGGATGTCTGTCCCCTCTTTCCTTAGCAGCATTTTCTCCTTTCAAGATGCTCACTCTACAGCAGCCCTCTCCTCACAGCCCATGCATCCCTGGGAGCCGGCCTGGAGACCGGCTGAGGCTGCCCTCTCCCAGAAATCGCTGAAGAACACACGTTGGTACCCAGCAGGGGAGATGAAGGGGGGGAGGGGCGTGGCCCAGCTTTCTCTGCTCCTAGTTTCGCACCCGTGTGTGTGGCATATACAGCAACCGTCCAGATAACGGGCTGGGTAAGCGCTTCCTGTACTAAGGCGTACAGTCCTCCTAATGCACAGAGAGGCGACATCATTGGTCCAAAGCCACACAAGCATCAACCTTCGGAGTCATCAGAACCAGGTCACTTAACAAAGGAATGAGGCCTGCTTGTTTCCAGTGCTCTGGGCCCCAGCAAAGATCTACTCACCCCATCTTCTGCATCTCCTGCAGCATTCACCCCTGTCCCCAGAAAATATGGTCCTTGCAGACTTCTTCAGACCCTGTGTCCACAGAACGCCCCGGGAACAGAACACCCTGTCCTGTCCACAGCTTGGTCAGGGCAGAGCTGCAGAAGGCCATTGGGCATACCTTCCCGTCATTTCTTAGTTAGCACGAGGGAAGGACCAGCCCGTTTTCCATTTTTACTGCGATTTGGCAACGCGCTCCCCCCTACCACCACCCCCACCCCCACCAGCCCCAGGTGCTTCAAAGAACCACGTGCAATACATCTAACATAACTTTAATGGATATTAAAAAGCAGCTTTTGCCCTAATCGGTGTGGCTCAGTGGATAGAGCGTCAGCCTGCAGACTGAAGGGTCCCAGGTTCGATTCTGGTCAAGGGCATGTTCCTTGGTTGCGGGCACATCCCTAGTAGTGGGTGTGCAGGAGGCAGCTGATGGATCTCTCTCTCATTGATGTTTTTAATTCTAAATCCCTCTCCCTTCCTCTCTGTAAAAAATCAATAAAATATATTTTTAAAAAAAAAAGCAGCTTCAACCCTAGCCGGTTTGGCTCAGTGGATAGAGCACCGGCCTGCGGACTGAAGGGTCCTGGGTTCAATTCCAATCAAGACACGTACCTTGGTTGCAGGCTTCATCCCTAGCCCTAGTCAGGCACGTGCGGTAGGCAACCAATCAACGTGTCTCTCTCTCACAACGCTCTCTCCTTCCCCTTTCCTCTCTCTAAAAATCAATGGAAAAATATCCTCGGGGGAGGGTCAACAGCAAAAAAAAGTAGCTTCAAAAGCTGCTTTCCAGCTTTTCTGTTCTGGACAAAAGACAAGTTTCTACAGTGGTAAGCTGTTGACTCGGCTGAAAACTGACATAAAAATCTCAAAACCCTGTTAAGTGAAAGTTGTCGTTTTTATTGGGTGCTTCCATTTGTGTCCTATATATAGAAGTGTAATATGCAAGCGGACTGATGGGGGAACAGCAAGCAGGTGGGGGCGGGGCTGGCAAGCAGGCGGTGCCAGGCCAGCCAAGGCACATGCCAGCGGGCAGAGGAAGGGAGGGGACAGCAATTGGGGGAGGTGCCGGCGACCAGTGGTGGCAGAGGGGCAATGGCACTGTCCCCAGCGTGGCCCACCAGCTGCCTCCTGCGGAGGGAGGCCGGACTGTGGCTTACGCCCTCCCCCGGCCGGAAATCCCAAGCGCTCCTGGACTCCGAGAGGGTGCAGACCAGGCTGAGAGCCCCCGAGGGCACGGATTTTCGCGCACCTGGCCTCTAGGGCAGTATAAAAGCAGCAAACATCTGTGGTACCAGTTAGTGGTGGCAGCAACTTGGGACTAGAAGTGGAACAAGGGGACTAGGAGGAACCTAATGTTTCTCTCTGCTATTGCTCACGCGTGCACTTCCAGTATCGTGTGCCGTTATCTTGCCTGTTTAGGAAAATGCGAAATCCCCTCCCTCACACCGCAAGTACTCTCTCCTCCTCCGTAACCCCCGTAGTCTGGTTCTATCTCTTTGGATGATCAGCCCCCTCCACGTCTGTTCCTGTGCTCTGCTCACCGTAAGTTCTGCACCAGTACCCCCCTCACCGTTACAGTCCTTTAAGAACCCCTGTGACACAGCAAGCTGCACGGAAGTTTAGTGCAATCTTCCCAGCCCAGTACACAATGGGACACATTTCCTTCATTTCAGGGAGGGACTGCAGCTTCTGGCCTGCATTCACTCCAGGATTGGACAGTGGCTGTTAGTGGGGTGGGGCTGTAACATCTATTTTCTTTTACATATTTTTACTAGAGGCCCAATGCACAAAATTCGTGCAGGGAGGGAAAGGTGTCCCTCAGCCCAGCCTGCATCCTTACAATCCGGGACCTCTCATTCCTAACCGCCCACCTCCTGGCTAACTGCCGCCTGCTCACTCCTAACCACCCGCCTGCTCTCACTCCGTAGCACCCCTCTGGCTGAGTGGCGCTCTCGTTGTGGGAGCACACTGACCACCAGGGGGCAGCTCCTGCATTGAGCACCTGTCCCTTGGTGGTCAGTGCGCATCATAGCGAACAGTCATCTGGTTGTTCACCCTTAACCGCCGCTGGGCTTTTATATATATAGATTTCAGAGAAGGGAGAGGAAGAAATGGAAACATCAGTGATGAGAGGGAATCAGATTGCTGCTTCCTGCACAGCTGACCAAGCCCGCAACCCAGGCTTATGCCCTTGACTGGAATCAAACTCGGGACCCTTCAATCTGCAGGCCAGCCCTCTACCCACTGAGCCAAACCAGCTAGGGCAGCATCCATTTTTTTGAGGTCCCCATGTATTTTTAACCACTTAATGTAACTCATTCCCAGAATTCCTTTTTTTCAAATTGTACTGTATAGTAAGAAAATCACATTGCCCACTAAATCATATCATGGAATGAGCATTTCTTTCTTCCAAGTTGTACACTACATGCATGTACATGCTTTCTGGGTCACACCAGTTCTATAAAGACTAAAATGTCACCACCTCCTCAAAGGGTTTATTCTTTTGAGTAGCAGCCAAAAGGGTTTCTATAAAAGTTACGATTCACTAAAGATCACACTTACTGAGCTGCCCAGCAGGTATATGACATTGTACTTGGCAATATCATTATAGCCAGGATATCTTCCTTAAGGGAACTTCTCGATATAAAAGTATTTATTAACCAATTAACCATCTTCCTGCCTGGTTGCTAATAGGGCTTGAAAAGCTTGATGTATGAATCCTATACAATAAAAGGCTAATATGCAAACCGAACGAACAGCAGAACGACCGGTCACTATGACGCACACTGACCACCAGGGGTCAGACGCTTCATGCAGGAGCTGCCCTCTGGTGGTCAGTGCGCTCCCACAGGAGGAATGCACTCGGCCAGAAGCCAGGCTCACGGCTGGAGAGCTCAGCAGCGGCACTAAGGATGTCTGACTGCCGGCTTAGGCCCACAGGGCGCGCTGACAGCAAGAGGCACAGGCCAGGCTGAGGGACCCCACCCCGAATGCACCATTGTCAAGCACTGGGCCTCTAGTACTTAATAAAATAGCTTTATAAGGTGATTAACATTTGAAATAAAGATAAAATAGGTTTATAAAGTTAAATCCAACTTGCAGCATCATCAGTATGTGGCAGTTTCTATCTACTTTTTAGATGCAAAATAACAGATTATCTCCTACACATCTTGCAGAGTGGGTTATGAGAATTAAATGTTACCATCTTTGCCTCTAGACAAAATTTTAGACACACAAGTAGGAGAAAACCACTTTTAATTGAAAAATAAAACAAATACATCTCAAATAAAACTCTTTTAATAACATAAACGGTAATTTGTTGAAGAAATCGCTTCCCTAGGTGATAGTGTGAAATTTCGGTATGAGTATCAATGCAATTCCCCTCCTTTATCCTGAATCAGTTATAAGCATATTAAAAATAAGAACCTTTTCAGAAATTCAAACTGAAAATCTGTAAAGCCTAACCTTATTTCTAATCCACTGACAAGAGGGGAGATTTTTAAACAAACATTTCCATACTGAGGAGTTCCCAGATAACAGCAGATACAGTCAATATTTCCTTTATGAAAAAGCTTATATAAAAGACACACGAGACTATTAGTGATACTGAACTAACCCACAAAATTTCAAAACACAATTTCATCAAGATGATCTCTACTACAACTTTCCTTTCAAGCTCTCACATCCCCACATAGTTTGACATCCTGGGAAGTTATTAAATTTTGAAAGAAAGTACTAACGTTATTGCTTTAAGTTAGAAAAAGTCTATGGTCAAGTCTCTTATTAAAGAGTTAAACAGCTATTCTTACAATTACTCAGGTAACTGCAGAAAACACTTCCAGCACGCAGTAAGCATCACTCTTCTGAATGACAAAGGCATCAGTTCATGAAGATGCATGGCTTGGTGACTGTTACTACCCATAAAGTCATTACTGTTTGACGGAGAAAGGTGGTTTACAAAACTCCACTTCCAAAATTAACGTTTTTATTAAATCAAGTTAAAAAAAAGTGTTCACTGTAGAAAAGTCAACAAGGGTTTTAACAAAACCAAAATATCCCTTTTTATACAATGCATGTATATATTAGCAACTACTTCTGAAATGTCATGTTCTTTTAAAGAAAGCACACACCATGTATATTATTAGTATGGAATGTCAGCTAACCCACTCTTCATTGTTTGCTCTGTGATTTGGGCCTTCTAGTACAAGTTATCTTATGATTTCCATGAATGAATACTAAGAATCAGCAAACCCAGTCCGACTAAAAAGCAGTGAAACGGAGTGGCTGGAAAACGTGTCACCACCTCAGTCATGCATTATCATCGAGAACAAAGAGCACCATGTAGACAGGCAATTGAGTGTGTGTATAAACTCAATTTT
The DNA here is from genome assembly GCA_011751065.1 of Lasiurus cinereus. Lineage (NCBI taxonomy): Eukaryota > Metazoa > Chordata > Mammalia > Chiroptera > Vespertilionidae > Lasiurus > Lasiurus cinereus. The sequence continues at coordinate 61,179,358 of JAAGEH010000480.1, forward strand.
TAAGGTGTAACAGCAGCCAACCAGCACGTGGCATTTGGCTGTTACTTTTAAAAATGTTGGTGATATAAAATGTTAATCAAATCAAGTAAACACGTAAATCCCATATTGCTTATCTATGTTTAAAATCTGAATAGAAATCCTGTATATAAACTGCATGCATGTGTGTGTATTATACATATGCATCTTTAGCTTTGCTTGAATTTCTCAACTGAGATCATGAAGCCAAACTTCTCACTTAAATATATAAGTAGAACATACAACGAAACCACCAACTGAAAGTTTCTAATAAAAAGCTTCATCCTAGCTAGTGAGAAACACTGGCTATTGAGAAATTCTGAAGCCAAAGAGCTGGAAATTCAACTTAATATACTTTAGGCTTCTAAATGAGTCAGCCAAACAAATAAGATTCGAAATTAGCAACTGCCCGCCAAAGAAATAAATTTTCAATAGTTCCTTCTAATAGAAAAAAATAAAAAATAAAAAAAAGGAAATATCCTTACATTGAGCCTTTACTTTTTAAAGTTAAAATTATTAAAGAAATCTCACTAGTCTTCAAAAATACGAAATGTTATATAAATACCGTGTCCTTCGAGTTGAATTCTTCAGCTAGAATCTGCACTAAAATGGTTTCCTTTGGATTGTTTCGCTAGCACTTCACGTCTCTGTCCCGCACCTCTGACAACTGGCTCAGATTTGTTAGGTTCACACCAACCACATCTTCCTGCACTTGCTGCTGTGTTCCCTGTGGTCAGTAATGCCCCTGGGAGAAACCGCACCAGATTCAAAAGCAACATATGGAAAAACTGAAGGGTGTGCAATATAAGAAAGATAAAGTACAACAGGAATTCCCTTTCCCATTACATCAGTGAATATAATCCTTTCAATGCTTTTAAAGATCATGTCCTAACATTCATTTTTAACTTTTCAAGAGAAAGAAATTTTTAGATGGCCCACCCTTATTTTTCAATTTAAAAACTAAAACAATAGACTGAATTACTTTTATTAATATACACATCAAGTTATTGAAATGGTGACTGCATGTAGTTTTCTCCTTAAAGATGGCACTTGCAGGTACAAAGATGCTCAGGTGTCTATAGCCTTCAGATGTTTACTTGAAAAGATTCTTCAACAGCAGTTTGATACTGGGTTTCCTCATCTAGCTGAAGATTCTAAAAAACAGTAACATTACCATATCAATAGGAAAATATATTCCGCTATTCAATACTATGCCCAAGATATTACACATCTTGACACACACTGCACATAGTTGAAACAGTTTATGTTACAACATATAGCCTTTTAAATAAATGAACTATAATAAAAAAATAAGTTTAATTATAAATATTTAAGAATAATTGATAATCAGAGCGGACCAGCAGAGAAAGTTGAGAATTAAAAGTGCCTCATGATAAATCATAAATTCAAAGTACAGTTAAGAGTGAACTACAATCATAAATTTTATGTGATTTCTAGAAAAAAGTACGCGTGTCTGAAGGGAAAATAAATTTATTTTAGGAAAAAATAAGCACTTATTGAATCAGAGTTAAGTAACAGTTTCTTAACCATGAAGCTAAAAACTATAGCTCACTCAGTCTTATACTGCTAATCCTTAACTTTGAAATTCTACTTGCTGTCGATTACTAAGCTGTCTAAGGGTTTGCTTTAGAATAGACTTCCACCAGCCATCTCAAGTAATGAAAACGGCCTATTTCCCTGTGGCAAGGTAAAACACTGCCAAACAGATCCAAATGGTTCACCAAATATGTTTTTGTTTGTCCAGTCACACAGATCTCCAGACACAGTAACCTTTCCTACAATGAGAATTTAAGAATAACCTACAATGACTTCATAGAAAGGCTAAAATTGTAAGTGTACACCTACATTTTACATGTTTGGGTCGTTACTTTGAAATAGGAATATTAAAAATGCAAATTCCACAAAGTAAACACTTATCAAGAACAACTGTAATTCTGACCTGGCCGGGATGGCTCAGGTGGAGTGTCATCCTGTACACCAAAAGGTTGCAGGTTCGATGCCCAGTTTGGGTGTAAACAGGAGGAAGCCAATCAATGTTTCTTTCTCACATCAATGTTTGTCTCTCTCCCTTCCTCTCTCTCTCAAAATCAATTTTTTTTAAAAAGAATAGTCATTGTCAGAACTGCACATGCCTGTGTTTACCTACACTTGAAAACAAGTACAGTATCAGCTATTCTCTGTTGGAATGAATGTTAAATTAGATAAAGTTTTAATTCACTGAAGTCCTGGCAATAAAATGAAGTGAATAAAATGCAATCTCACAATAAATAAAACAACGGCCACATCTAATTTTTTAAAAATCATGATGACAATAAAATATATTTAAAAAATAAAAAGTAAAAAAAGAAAATAAATAAAAATCATGATGACACATTTGGGAGGCAGAAATCAACCCCAGGTTTTGCTTTGGGGATCCATTTTTACATTATGAAACTTCCCTCACTTACCCTGTAAAAGCAGTCAACTAAGGCCAAAATCTACAATTTAACTGGCTTTACTTGGCAATTAAGCTCCCTCATTTAAAAAAAAATGTGTCTCACATGCTAGATATATTTATTAGAATGGGATTAACACACAACTTACACCACATGAAAAATACACCCTCCTTTATCCGCTGTATCAGCTTGATTTCTCTAGCATTAGTTTTTCCTAGATCGTCTCCTCTAACTCATTTTGTTGTTCTGAGGTTTTGCTCTTCCTCTATTATCTCTCTGGTACAGGACGGGGACAATATATTAAACTTTTTACCACTTCCACAACCCCAAATTCACCTAAATTATAAAAACAACAGAATTTGCTCTGTAACCATCTAATATGATACAAAACTCAAGTCTACATTGAGAAAGTTAATTTAACTCGTATACTTAAACAGTATTTTCTTAATCTCTAAGAATTCACTTACCACAAATTCTCCATAATCAAACTGATGTCTTTGATTTAGATGACTAACGAAATTTCTAGTAATCTGGCTAGGATCTCCCCAAGGAAGAGACACACAAATAGGACATGTCTATGAGAAACAATGTTTTAAATAAAAAACAATGAAAATAAAACGTTATAATTATTGAAGGTATTAAAACACAAGCTTATATAACCGAAAACACCTACATGAAAAGCATTTCTACAAGCCAAATTCCATGACTAGATCATTTGTCTACCGAATTACCTTAAATAAACTACAGGAACACAACACAATGAAAAGAGGATCTTATACATCCCGTTACTTAAATCTCCAATTACACAACTGTTTCAAGAGAAACACCACATCCAGCCTTGAACAATATGAATTGTAATAGTTCTCACTAACCAGTATGCAAACTCACTTGAGCCACACAATAACTGTTTTATAATTATTATAAGCTTTATTTCACTTATATGTAAAATGAAAGGGTAGTATAAACTTTAAATTGTATCCTAAAGGTTTTAAATGAAGTACATCTTAAGAAATGAATGGATGACATGCTGAAATGAAATAAAAAAACTTTAGTAACTGAACTCTACCTAAGTCTAGGCTATACTGAACATAATGTAGAAACAAATAACAATCTGCTAATGCAATACAAAACAAAATCTCTTCGGTATGAGGTCTCTCCAGAGACAGCTCGGGCACTTCCATTCGTTGACTGAACAGTAACTGACCTTGCTAAGTCCCCCTTCGTCCCAGGGGCGGGTTTATGGACCCCCAATAGTTCCTGAGGCACAGCCTTCCATGTTTTTGTCCTCAACATCCACTAACACCGCTTAGAAGTATCTACAACCCTTATTTTACTTATAACGTTTCCTTCCATATCAAAATGTACAACCGAAAGGGAAGGATCTCTTCCAGCTCAAGTTTCTGGAACTTCCAACTGCAGTCACTTACCTGTGGAACTCGTGTTCCCAACGAGGGACTGTAGGGCTTCTAACACAATGCTGAAACCCTGCCCTCTCTCCTTCACTCACCAAAAAGGCCTCACCACTTTCTTACCCTCAACATGGTATAAAAAAGATATATCTGCGCCAAAAGGAAGTCTGATTCCTTTCCTCCTGGCTGTATGAATTCACATGCTAGATTCTGTGAGGATCCAAACTTAAAGCACCTAGTGACTTTATTCTCACACCGAGCTCTCACTTGCAGCAGATCCACTGACCAGGTGGAGCTGCCTGCCTCCGACGCAGACCAAGGAACAGCAGCCCCAACAGAGCGGGGCCTCCCCCTCGGTAGTGAGTCCCCGGTTTCCTCTCCTCACTCCCCTCTTCTCCAGACTATTCTCTGATGTCACACGCACAATACGCATTTCTTTTTTATAAGTTACTCAAATCTCATTCTGCTTCAAACCTTTCGTCTTCTGTTGACAAAAATGTGCCCTATTGCTAATGCCCCTTCCAATTTAAAACCACCTTCCCTGCTGTTCACACGAAGTGACAAACCATGAACAGCACACACTTTAAGCAGAAGGCTGTCTTCAACGTAGGTACTTACCACAGGAACTATTTGAAATAGGTGATTACTGTTACAGTGATCCAGTAAACGCTGTCTGGTAAAATTTGATTCTTGACACAAGGGACACTTAAAGGTGGGATGCCCAGAACTGGAAAACAATTTTAAATGAAGTATACTTAAATCTGAAGTCACAAACCAAAACACAGAAATAATACTCTCCTGTTTTTAAGTCAATTACTTGTGAATTTTCTTAAGGTTATAATAATTAGGCTATTCAAAGGTTCTCTAATTTTTTAAAATAAATGTTTTCGATAAATCATCTACAACAGATGTCCCCCATCTCAGTTTACAGTGTCATTAATGTCTCAGTAAATATTTTTATGGTGCCTCTAAGCCAAAACAAAAACAAACACAGCTGTTCCATGTACTGAGTAGTTAGAGGTCCAAAGAATGTAACTCAGTCATTCGTGTGAGGCCAACAGATGTCACTGAATGTGCCCTGAGAATCTGAATATGCTGTGGTGGCCCCAACTGGAAGCCCCCTATCTAGGAACTTAATTTTGGAAAGACTTTCACCAATATCTTTCATCTATCACAGCCTCTGGGAATCTACATAAAAAACCTGGGAAAAAGTGAAAAACGAAAAGACTTTTCTAACATCATGTGATCCGTAAAATCAGCAACTGCGTCATTCATTTCTACACTACTAAGTTCTAGCATAAATCTGGTGATTTAAACAAATAAAACAATTTTAATTCAAAATCTATCATTATAAAGTCATAGATATTATTTTAATAAAGTAGCAGGACTTTCAAAAGCTTACCTTGTATTCTCTTGATAAGTTTCTATGTTATCAGATGTAGATGTTTCACTCCTATTACTTAAGAAGCAAATGAGATAAAGTTAATATCTCAGGCAATAAAGCACAATATAGATTCATTAACTTGAGTTGCTAATGAAGAAGGCTAGTCCAAATTGTTTTAAAAGCCTGAACTTCAAACAGTTCTGAACAACAAAAAGGAGGGCATTAATTACTTTTCAAATATTAATTCTGATAAGACTGTTTATTGTGCCTTTATGTCCTTTAAAATTAATTTATGCAGTTACATAAGTATAGAGAATATAGAATTTTGCCTAATTACCTTCAATCTATAGCATGATAACATTTCCCCAGGTCCTCTAGACTTTAAAATTATGACTACCTCTATCTCTATCCAGGCTAGTAAGTATTTAAATGCTGGGATAGACTCAAAAATTCATGAACTTTTTGATTTGTAACTAGGATATGGTAAGGATGTGGCCTCCAAAGTAGAGTAGAGGTTTAAGAAAATATCTCAATGCTCATTTTCCAAAAAAGAAAACTCACCAGCCGGGCTACCATAACAGTTTTAACTGAGGAGCAGGAAAAAGGCCTGACTGCAGTAGAGTGATTAAATCGCACAAAAAAGTTAGCAACCTGTGAAACGAACCGCTACTAAAAATAAAGCCTTCAGAGACTCTGCTTGGCCTACTGTCCCCCGGGGCCTTGCCATTCCATTGTCACGGTCACACACAGGGTGGGAACACTGGAAAGAAAAGGGAATGACCCAGAAAAGAGGACAGGGGTTACCTCTGGGCACATGGCATTCAGATGGTCGTGGGTTCAAAAGGAGATGGCAAGGTGCTAAAAAGTGTTTCATTTCTTTCGACCTGGGTTTGTGGGTCACTAGGTATTTACCACTATTTTTTAAACCACATAGGCATCTTGGCCGTTCTTCTCTATGAAATACATTTCCTAAAATATCTAACGTACAGAAATCTGAGACAATATGATACAATTCAAGCCAAACCCTAGTTTTTAAAAAGTTGAGACTAAAATAGAACTAGGAATTTCCTTGTACCAGGTTTCACTTTTACTTGACATTTAATAGAGGAGAAATGTCAAACAACTCTATTTATTAGGTAGCAAACAAGACGAAAGGAATTTTTTCCTAGTTTTTAAATTTCAGTTGCAAAAGAAAATAACCTTTAACTCTCAAGTCTATTTTTTAATCCAAAAACGTGTCAATTTTCCTAAAATAATTTTTAAATAACATAAGCTTAAGTATATCATGTCTAATGCACAGAAATCTGAGACAGTAAGATACAAATCAAGCCAAACCTTAGTTTTTCAAAAACTGAGACTATGAACAACACAAAGTGATGAACAAAAATAGAACCAGAGACACAGAAGCATGAGTGAAGGAGGGGGTGAGGAGGTTAGAGAGCAAGCAAAGGACTTACATGCATATATACGAGCATAACCCATGGGCACGGACAGTAGGAGGGCGAGGGCCTATGATCAGGGGTGGGGGCAGCCGGGGAGAGGTCAATGAGGGAAAAAGGAGACTCATGTAATACTTTAAGTGATAAAGAACTTAAATTAAAAAAATAATAATAAATTAATAAAATAAAATAAAAATTGAAACTAAAATAGAACTAAGAACTTACTAGTACCAGATCTCACCAGATCATCTGATCTATCAGATGTAATCTTTCATGTATCAAACTTCTGAATACACAAATGATGCAGTTCTCATATCATTTTACTTTAAACACAGACACACAAACAACACAAACCTTACCATATAGCTCCCAAAACAACTTCAACTAAAAAATTCTCTTTTTAAGAATAAATGTTGCTTACCTGTTCCCTACTGAATCTTGAGAGATCTGAAAGTTTGGAATGATAGCAGAAACACCATATTCATCTTGATACTTCTTACAAGATTTATAATGATGTCTCATGCGATAGAATTTAATCTGTAAATTATTAAAATTTAATGTGACTTTTAGTTAAAATAGAATTCACAAGATTTGAGATATTCTCAAAAGAGAAGATAAAAATAGATAACTAAATACCCCATTTAAACAAGAGGTTCTATTTAAGTAAATGGTTTAATTCTTAATTTGTTTCTGTCCATTAAGTGAAAACGGAGAAGAGTCTATCAGTCTGTAAACTCACTGCAAAAAACATTAAGAAATAATTTTACACTTGAAACAATACTGCTAATAAAAGTAATACGAGGTTGGCCCACAGTTTGGGGGCGTTTCTTTATTCTTTAACTGCTGCAACTCAGCAGAGTTAGAAAGCACTTTACAAAAATTATGTTTCTCAGTTAACACTTTTTTCAGTTTCTCAGTGAGGAACAGAGCCAAAAATCTCTCAAGTGTGTTTACCAGCTTTTCTTCATTACCCTGTCAGTCAAGACCCCCTCAAAAAGATGGAAACACAGACTGACTTGTGTGAATGCTCGAAATAGCAACTGGTTTTACTCACTGACTGTATGAGCTGTTTGAAAAAGTGGCTGCAATAAATCCATAAGGACATGGCTTCACCATTTCACCCCCTCACCAAATGAGAGAACAGTAAGATCCCAATGGGAAAATTAATGCCCAGTTATTTGTTAATACCTGACTTTCCCAGTTGTTCCAAAAAAACTTAGGCAAAGTCTTCTGCCAGATATTTTGTGATTTCTTAGGTAAAACACATAAATACACAATTAAAGTGGGCTAATGATTTCTTAACTATATATAAAATGCATTTGGCCATTTCTATGTGCAAAATTGCAATGATGCCCTAGCTGGTTTGGCTCAGTGGATAGAGCGTCGGCCTGCGGACTAAAGGGCATGTGCCCAGGTTGCAGGTTTGATCCCCAGTGGGGGGGATGCACAGGAGGCAGCCAATCAATGATTCTTTCTCTTCACTGATGTTTCTCTCTCTTTCCCTCTCCCATCAGAAAAACTATTTAATGGTTGAATTTGTACCATAATAGGGTTTAAAGGAGTTAAATGTCAATTTGCTCATTTAGTTCATTTAGTAGATAATGAGTAATCACTTTGAGAAAAACAAACCATGATAAAAATTATGGCAAAGTCAGTGATTGTATCTTTCAGTCTCTGTTCTCTGTAAGTTTATAATCTACTAGAGGCCCGGTGCATGAAAATTCATGCATTGGAGGGGGGAAGGGGTCCCTCAGCCCAGCCTGCCCCCTCTCACAGTCCAGGAGCCCCCTGAGGTGGCTCAGTGATCAGGGGAAGGCGACGCTCCCATCACACCTCTGCTGCTGCCACTGCCAGCAGTGCAAGCCTCAGCCGGCCCTGATTACCTGAGCCTTTGGCCAGGCCTGGGCAGCTGGGGTGCTGAAGGGACTGGGGGACTCCAGAGGCAGGCGTGGGGGGCGGTCGCACACCTACTGCCCCGGTGGAGTTGAGGAGACTGGGTGCCACCATCTTGTGGCTGTGGACGCCGCCATCTTTGGGACAGTATGAGGGTCAATTTGGATATTCCCTCTTTATTAGATAGGACTAGAGACCCAATGCATGAATGTGTGCAACCAATGGGTCCCTCAGCCTGGCCTGTGGGATCAGGCCAAAACCAGCTTTCCAACATCCCCTGAGGGTTCCAGATTGCAGGCCGAGGGACCCCACTGGCACACCATCAGGGGCAGGGAGGGATGCAAAAGGTTGGCCAGCAGGGCAGGGGCTGCAGGAGGGCTCCAGGGTATGTACAGCCTGTTTCGCTCAGTCCTGCTCGGCTGGACCCCAGCAGCAAGTTACCCTAGCACATCATGGTCAACCGGTCAACTGTCTGCCTCCTGGTGGTTGGTGCATGACATAGCGACTGATTGAGCAGCCTTAGCATATCATTAGCATAATATGCTTTGATTGGTTGAACAGACGACCGGACACTTAGCTTATCAGGCTTTTATTATACAGAACAGCCATCACTCTTTTTTTTTTTTGCATTTTCACCCCAATTCCCAATCTAAATGACTTCTTCCCTTCAAAACAACACCCACCAAGAATATTCAGACAGGAACTTCGAGACAGAAACTTGACTTACAAGAGCCATTTCACACTCACTGTACCTGTTTTGCACAGCACCTGCAGCTACCAGATAACTTCCTCATGATATTTTCAAGGTCTAAGGCCCGTTCAGGACATGCTCTTTCTCTTCTAGTCACATTTCCACGACAGAGAGGACAATGTATTCCACTTTCTCTCATTGCAGTCAGGAAACATTTTCTACAAAAACTAAACCAAACAGTTGTGACATGTTAACTACAGAAAAAAAAGAGTAGTCTTTTCATTGCTATAATTAAACACAAACAAGCAGTTACAGATATGCATTCGTGCTAAATAAGTGAGGCAATACACATGTACCTAAATCTTGGGATTTTAAAAACTGTATGTGCATTTCTCAGAGTAGATGACTAATCATTGGACTACATGGGACTATAAAAGAAACTACAATCAAATCTCCTTTATAATTTTTAACATATGAAAAATAAACGTTATATTACTTAGTAGCTCTGTGATTTCACACTCCATTCCTTCCCCTCACAAAATGAAAGAATGGACCATATCAGCTTTTGTCTCAAATTGATGTAAATCAAGATGTTGTTCTCCGGGATATGAACATGTGTACTACAGAACAGCACACAAACTGATCTGGAAAGTTATAGGATAAACAAAGTTAATAAGGCATCTTTTTTTTTTTTAATCCTCACCTGAAGGTATTTTTCCATTGACTTTTAGAGAGAGAGGAAGGGAGCGGGAGACACACACACACACACACTCTGATTGGTTGCCTCCCTCATACACGCTGACCAGGGCAGGGAATAGAGCCTGCAACCGAGAATCAAACCTGGGTCCCTTCAGTCCATGGGCTAACGCTCTTATCCTCTGAGCCAAACCGGCTACGGCAGTAAGATACCTTCTGCTAAGAAAAAGGTAAGTGTTGCTCAAACTTACGTGGTCAGGAAATACAAAAATTTCCCACAACAGTGTGCAATTACTCGAAAAATATTAAGAACCCTTCCAGCTCTAACCATCTATAACCAACATTACACTAACTGAAACCAAATTCCTAAAATTTTAATTTCTTCTAGTATTTAACGCAATGAAATACTAAATTCATTCAATGATTCTCTCTCATCACTGATGTTTCTATTTCTCTCTCTCCCTCTCCCTGCTCTAAAATCAATAAAAATATATTTTAAAAAATACGGTGACCCTGACCAGTTTGGCTCAGTGGATAACACATCAGTCTACGGACTGAAGGGTCCCAGGTTCAATTCTGGTTGCAGGAACATCCCCAGTAGGGAGTGTGCAGGAGGCAGCCGATCGATGTTTCTCTCTCATTGATGTTTCTAACTCTATTCCTCTCCCTTTTTTCTGTAAAATAAATTTTTTTAAATTAAAATTTAATTGTTTGTATGTTTTCTAAACTTTGAATAATAAATTTTTAATTTAAATTATGTTTCAGTCAGTGTTTGCATTCTTTAATCGGAGGAATTAGAATAAAAAAACAAAATACTAACTGAAATAATAGGCTAGATCAGTGGTCGGCAAACTGCGGCTCGAGAGCTGCGGTTTGCTGCTCTGTTGACTAATGAGTTTGCGGACCACTGGGATAGGAGCTTAATCACAAGGAACAACAACAGCCTGTAACTATTGGAATTAAGAGTCTAGGTCAGTGGTGGGCAAACTCACTAGTCAACAGAGCGGCAAACTGCGGCTCGTGAGCCGCATGTAGCTTACGAGCCACAGTTTGCCAACCACTGGGCTATGATCAATGATTTTCAACCTTTTTCATCTCATGCACACATAAGCTAATTATTAAAATTCTGTGCACCAAAAAAAATTTCTTTCCTGGTCTGACAAAAATATAAGCATAATTATGATTCGCTCACACCTGAAGGCTATTGTTGCATTGGCTGTCGTCCTTTTTTATTTGACAATCCAAGGGGAAAGGTCAATGTCCCTGACCAAACAGTCCGGGATTGCATGTTCTAAAAATTCTTGGGGAGCCCTGGCCAGGTAGCTCAGTGGGTAGAGCACCATCTCAGTCTTACCAAAAAATTATGTTGAGATCTGACTGCAATTGCATTAGCATTTTTAGAATTATCTGGGGAAGAACTGACATCTTAATTTCACTGTTTTATCCATAAATATGTCAGATCTCTTCTGTGTTTCAATAAAGTTTTTACATTTCCCTGAAGAAACCTCAGAATTTTTATTAGCTTTATTCTAACACTAACTATTCTAAACTATTGTTCTTGTATCCAGAAGCCTCTCTGTACTATCCTATTGGCTCTAATGGTTCCTCAGTTGTCACACTCAGGTTTTACATTAGTGTTATCATCTACAGATTACACTCAGATGTACACATCTGACACAATACTGTATATTGGTTAAGACGCATTCATGTCTGAAAGTTTAAGGAGGTGGGGAAATAAAAAAAACTTAATAAATTCATAAGTTTTACTTATAAGCATACATGCAAAAGTCCTTAATCAGGCACAATGATATGACAGAAAGGATGTGGGATAGTTGTTTTTTGTTTTTTCATTTTTACTGAATGATTTGAGAGAGAGAGGAAAGTAGGGAGAAAGAGGGGAGGAGAGAAGGAGGATGGGGAGGGGGAGGAGGAGGGAGAAACCAGTTTGGTGTTCCACTTATTTACACATCCATTGCTTGCTTCTTATATGTGCCCTGATCTGGAGTGAACACCTTGGCGCATGGGGATGATGCTCTAAACCAGCGGTCACCAACCAGGGGCCCCGGAGGTGGGGTCCGAAAGGATGGCGACCACTGCTCTACACAACTGAACTGCCTGCATGGCCAGGGCGAGTTCTTTTGTTTGTTTTGTATCTTAAATCTAATCTTAGCAAACCAAGCAAAACTGGCTTTTACAACAACTGTCCTATGTGTAATTTCGCTTTATATCAGAACACACAGCCCATATATTTCAAAATAAACTACACATAAAACACGCAATTTCTTTGTTAATATTGCTAGCAACTATCCTGAAGATCACCATGAAGGAAATTTCAAAAATCAAAACCGCCAGGACCGGTTTGGCTCAGTGGATAGAGCGTCGGCCTGCGGACTGAAGGGTCCCGGGTTCGATTCCGGTCGGGGGCAGGTACCTTGGTTGCGGGCACATCCCCAGTAGGGGGCGTGCAGGAGGCGGCTGATCGATGTCTCTCTCTCATCGATGTTTCTAACTTTCTATCCCTCTCCCTTCCTCCCTGTAAAAATTTAATAAAATACATTAAAAAACATTTTTTTAATCAAAACCTACTCTGGTCTAAAGTATTTTTAATATTTGATCAAAAGCTTTTCCGGGTGGCTCAGCTGGTTGGAGCATCAATCCAGTGCACTATTACAGGAGGATCCCCAGTCAAGGCACATATAGAAGGCAACCAGTGAATGCACAGATCGGTGGGACAACACATCAATGTTTCTCTGTCACTCTCTCTCTCTCAAGTCAATAAAAAATAATTACATTAAAAAGCTCTTACACACTTTCCTAAAAGCCAGGTATTTATTTAGTTAAAAATTACTGTTAATTGAAGTGTTCCTTCAGGAACACATCTTTTTTCTTGTACCTTGCATATTAGCAAATGTTGAATTAATTTTCACTGAAAAATAGAAATACCAAAAACCTACATGTAATAAGTTAACGGAACTGTACAATGAACTCTCTAAATATTAATTCCATTGCTATAGACTACTGACCTTGCCAAGAACAATGAAAAAACATTCATATAAGAAACTAAAAAAAGTAATCAGGTTTAAAATTAACAAAACGTAAAGACCAAGAAAACATTTCTAGTTAAAATAGACAACATCATAAATGCAAAATAAGGAGCTTTATTAATTAGATACTGAAACTTCTTAAAGAAGACTGGCAAGACATAGCTTAGAAAGCAAGTGAGAAATAGGTGCAAAGGCAATTTACTGGGAGAAGGAGAGACTTTTATTAAAATATATTTTATTGATTTTTTTACAGAGAGGAAGGGAGAGGGATAAAGAGTTAGAAACATCGATGAGAGAGAGACATCGACCAGCCGCCTCCTGCACGCCCCACACTGGAGATGTGCCCACAACCAAGGTACATGCCCTTGACCGGAATCGAACCTGGGACCTTTCAGTCCGCAGGCTGACGCTCTATCCACTGAGCCAAACCGGTTTCGGCAAAGAGAGACTTTGCAACCAATGATGCTGGAATGCCCAGCAAGCGTGGCTCCGTGACTGAGCCTGGACCTACGAATTCGGAGGTCACGTTTCATTCCTGGCCAGAAATATCCATTCATTAAAAAAGGAAAAAAGACAGAAAGAAAAGGCAAGGTCAGGAACTGAACATGAAACAAGGGATGCGCCCTTGACCAGGAATCAAACCAGTGACCCTCTGGCGCTCCGGCCACCGCGCTAACCACTGCTCAATCCAATGTTGTTAATTCAGCTTTACATGCTTTTCAAAATATGACCTCACCGACACAGTATTACACCTGACGACTGTTTCCTTGTCATTTTTCTATGTCTACTGTCACATTCCGTCCGGGGCTTTCTTCCTACCTTGCCCATTCCTTCACAGATGGCACTTTTCTTCACCCCGAGTTTTAAAATGCATTCTCCAGCCCTTTGTTTTAGCTAAGCCCTCTATCTTTCAGTTTAGATACCTCTCTGTAGCAACGTCCATATTCACAGTTTTAGTTCCGTTTCCCAGACCTACGTGCACACACCTAACTAGCGAACATACATTCATCCAATTTTACATGATGAATTTTCAAATGGCAGAAATCTCTTCTCTCCAGTCCCAGTATCACCACCTTGATTCAGGTTCTAACGTTCTAATCATTTCCCTCTTTGACACAGCAATGGGTGGCCTATTAAATAGTCTCCCAATGGCCAAAATTGGTTTGGCTCAGTGGATAGAGCATTGGCCTGCGGACTGAAAGGTCCCAGGTTCGATTCCAGTCCAGGGCATGTACCTTGGTTGCGGGCACATCCCCAGTAGGAGGCGTGCAGGAGGCGGCTGATCGATGTCTCTCTCTTATCTATGTTTCTAGCTCTCTATCCCTTCTCTTCCTCTCTGTAAAAAAATCAATATTTTTTAAAAATTAAGACAAAAACCATTAAATAGTCTCCCAATGACAAGTGGGACCCTGTACTAAAGAGAACTGGCTAGCCCTGGCCAAGTAGTTCAGTAGGTTATCGCGTCGGCCCAATATGCCACAATTGTGGGTTCGATCCCTGGACAGAGCACATATAAGAATCAACCGATGGCCCTGGCCAGTGTGACTCATTGGCTGAGTATCATACCATGCACTGAGAGGTCGACGGGTTCAGTTCCTGGTCAGGGCACATGCCTGGTTGCAGGCTCCATCCCCAGCAGATGGTATGCAGGAGGAAGCCGATCAATGTTTCTCTCTCACTCCCTCTCCCTTCCTCTCTCTATAAAATCAATAATGAATGTTAAATGAATGCATAAACAAGTAGAATGTTTCGCTCTGAAACTCAATCAGTAAAAAAAAAAAAATAGTAAGTGGAACAAGAAATCAATGTTTCTCTCTCCCTTCCTCTTTCTAAAAACAAATCACAACAAATAAATGAGTTTTATTTGCATTAGATAAGAACTTATTAAAACGGAAATGCCACTCCCCTGCCAAAATTATTTGTCTCTATGGCTTCAGGGAAAAGTTTTGGTTTACACAGTAAGTTCCTGCCAATCTCTCTCGGCTCCGTCTCCACTACGCTCACCCTTTGGCGTCAGCCAAACTTTGCAGTCCGGTTCTGTCATCTCTGTAGTCCCTGCTGGCCTCGGCCTCTGCTAGAAACCTCATCCAGGTGGTTCAACAACCCCGAACACCAAATGTGACCTAAAGTATTCCTTCACCAGGAGTCTCCCCGATCCCCATTGGCTGATTTAGATACCTGTTCTCAGTGCTCACGTCACATTTCTGCCTGAACCTCTTTCACTGTCATCACACGCATGTACAGGACTTCATGAGACTATCAGCAGCAGCCCAGGGAAGGGGCATTTTGTATTCCCTGAACCTGACCTACAAAAAGCACTCAACAAACGGAAGTTCATATGGTGGTAAAGTGAATCTAACGAGGAACTTGCCCCTCTGCCTGGAACAGCAGCGGGCAAATCCTCTGCTGTCACCGAAACGGTGGTGAAAACTTTTCCTAACAGACACACACCGTCGTCATCACCTCATCCCTCTCCACCCACCAATCAAAGCCTGACTCTGGAGCGAACTACAGTTTGTTTAAAGGCACACGTTTGTCTTCTGGGAAAAGGGAAGAGCACAGCTAGATGATTTAAAACGTAATTCTGTTTCTCCAAGCACTCCTTTCCTCATCAGGCACTGTTCCACCATTACCTCCCTTTCCAATACCGCTTCTTTCTTAAACTCATTGTTCAGCCAGAACCTGGAACAACGGGGGTGGGGGGGGGGGCTTTGGAAGAGAGAAGATGGAGGAGGTGTTAAAACAGGGCTCGTTCCTCTTATCTACAAAACCCGCTCCACATTCATTTCATTTCCATGTCTAGTCTGAACACACAAGCCCACGGAGCTGATGTGAGAAAGGTCCTTCACTCTGTCACGGCCTGACTTTCATCGCCCCACCAGGGAGGTGGACGTGAGGGAGCCAGAGGTGGCCAGGAGTTGTTAGGTCTGTAAGGTCAAAAGCCCAGAGGGCAGCTGGAAGGACTCTGTCCAGGAAAAGCCTACTTCCGCTCCCTCTGCCCTTCACTCCCGCCCTTCCTGCCCCCACTGCCCGGGCAGGCACCGGAAAGGCTCCGAGTCACGATGACGATGATGAAGGCGGACAGATTCAAGGCTGAAAAGCACCCTGCGCCCGGGACATCTCAAACTATTCCCCAGCGGAGTTCATCACCTCCAAACCAGGAGTGTATGAAATGCTGAAAGGTACTCTTTTAGAAGAGGAAGAAGAAAAAGGTAAAAGACAAAAAATGATGAACCACAAATACATGTCTATCAACAAGTGAATCTAAAAATTAAGTGAATTAAAAATCTGATGAACAGAATAAACTGGTGAATATAATAGAATCAGGAGCACAGAAAGGGAGGGGACTGTTCATTCTCAGGGGGAAAGGGGGGAGGGGTGTACAGGGAGAGACTGGACCCAAAAATCATACACCTATGGATGAGGTCAATGGGGGAGGGAGGTAAGGGCAGAGGGGAGGGTGGGAGCCGGGTGGAGGGGAGCTATGGAGGGGAAAAAAGAGAAACAAATGTAATCATCTGAATAATAAAGATTTAATTTAAAAAATATATATTTCCCAGCCATCTGCCTCTGCCGTCCACCCCAGAAGGGCATTTCGCCCTGCCATTCATCTCCCTAAACAGCAAGAACATCACGGCATGACTTCCACCAGGAGGAGCCGCAGACTCCGGGCTCACAGAACGGGACAAGGTAGGTGGTCCAGCTGAGACCCAAGAGCAGGGCGAGCCTGATGGGTGTCAAGAAGCAACGGGAGGCCTGCCTGGCTCCGTGGTCCAGGTGTCAGTCCTCGGACCCAAGGGTCTCGGGTTCGATTCCCGGTCCAGGGCACATACCTGGGCCCCAGACCCGGTAGGGGCTTAGGAGCGCGTGTGGGAGGCTCCCAATCTGTTTCTCTCCCCCTCCTCCCTCCCTCTCATCTCTCTGGTCCCCCTTCCTTCCACTCTCTCTAGAAGTCAAGGGGAAAACAAATATCCTCAGGTGAGGATTAAAAATAAAAACGTTTTGCCGATACCGGTGTGGCTCAGTGGATAGAGCGTCGGCCTGCGGACTGAAGGGTCCCGGGTTTGGTTCCGGTCGGGGGCATGGACCTTGCTTGCGGGCACATCTCCAGTGTGGTGTGTGCAGGAGGCGGCTGATCAATGCCTCCCTCTCATCGATGTTTCTATCTCTCTATCCCTCTCTCTTCCTCTCTGTAAAAAAAAATCAATAAAATACATAAAAAAATAAATAAAACATATATTTTAAAAAAATAAAAATAAATAAAGAATAAAAACGTTTACTACGTCAAAGAAAAAACTTGTCAGGAGATTTTGGATTAACCCAAAAATTCAATCCATTCTTTTTATGTAAATATATGTTATTGATTTTTATTTATTTATTTTTTTTTACAGAGAGGAAGGGAGAGGAATAGAGAGCTAGAAACATGGATGAGAGAGAGAAAAGAGAGAGAGACATCGGTCATCTTCCTCCTGCACGCCCCCCCCCCCC